>JARYZH020000036.1:0-566602 GCA_030021035.2 Notholithocarpus densiflorus | reverse complement strand
AGCTAATAATAACCTACCACTTAAAATTTATTGTGAAAATATTGTGATATCATTTCCTTTTCTTTTCTTTTTCCTTTTTTTTTTCTCCCTCTTTTTTTACCCTCCACACACGTACCGCATTTCTTTTTCTTTTTCTTTTTCCTTTTTTTCCCTTTGTTTTTTCTCCTCCACACACATACCCTTCCACTTTTCTTTTTTTCTTCTTTCCTCTTTTGCAATCTATCACTTCTTCCAAACTCAGAACGTTCCAGCTCTCCCTCTTCATCTTCTTCTTTTTTTTTTTTTCTTTTTTTTTCCATTGTTCCTTTCTCTCTTTACTAAAAATATACCCTTACTCTTTTCTTTTTTTTTCTTCTTTCCTCTTTTTTTCCTTTACTCTTTTCTGCTCTTTGTTTTTCCCAAAACATTCCACAGACTCACAGAGCTCTCCTTCAGTCATTCTTTTTTTCTTTTTCTTTTTTTTCCATTTCTCTTAGCACATCGTCTGTAACACCCATGCAAGGGATTGAATTTTTTTTTTTTCCTTAGCTGATTTGGGAATTTGTTATAGATTTTTTTGTGTTCGGATTTGGAAATTTGTTATTGAGAGGGCAGAGCAGAGAGGTGAGATGAGAGGAATAAGGACCGCGTGAGAACTGAAGCCATTTATCAAGGGTAATTTGGTATTTTTCGGCAGAGCCCAACGGATACCATTCAAACACGCATTTGACTTTTTGTTTATGGACCTCCAGAGGTCAATAACTGTCTTGCGCATTTATGCCTTCGTCTAAAACGCATCTTTTATATAAAAGTTGCATTTCTGCTTCACCAAACGCATATTGCCGTCCAATTTTTAGACAAATACGCGTTTCAACTCCTAAAAGCTGAAACAAACGGGCACTAATTTATAGAGGAATTGAGAAACCGTTTCCCCTTTTTTTTTTTTCTTCTTCTCTTAACTGATCAATTCATGGAGCAGTTTGTGTCAGTTTTTCTTCAGTAGTTCCTTATTTTGTGTTCAGTTGTGCCCACTATTCAGCTTTTTGCTCCTTTTTTGTTTGTTCTGTGTCTTATTTTTCGTTTGCGTCATCCCCACTTTCCAACTTTTCAGCTTTACTTTATTTTTATATATATATATATTTTATATTTTGGTCGGCCCCACCATTAAGCTGTGTTCCTTGTTTCCTGATGGTGTCATCCCACTTTCCACGTTGCTTACACTTCTCTAATTTGGAATATTTGACTAAGGGTCTGTATAGATATAGTTTATTGTTGAAAATATTGTAGCAAAATAATTTTTAAATGTGTGAATAGTACCATGGGACCCAGTTTTAAAGTTATTTTTTTGAAAAAAAATATTTACAAGTCTCATGAACAGTATACGAGACCCACTAAAAAACGCTGGACCCGCAAAACGTGGAACGCTTGCCACTATCCAAACATACACTAAATGGCGCTGCGTCCCACCTGCATCCTTTCCCATTTTTATTTTTTTTATTTAATGGGCACATTGTGGCAGTATTAGTTAACTTTGGCTTTGTTAATTTTGAAGAGGGTGTTTATTTTTTTGTCCCACAAACTTGTCCAAAATTTATATATAAATTTTTATAAATCGTGCTTAGACATTTTTTTAAGTAACCATTTTTTTTTTTGTGTGGAAAATTTAACATTTCAACAGGCCAAAACTAGTAGATGCATGAACTATATCTAATTATTTGTATGTGTCGTAATGTTTACCATGACATTTATCATTTGCTTATTAATTTTCCTAATCATTTACCTCCTTCTAATGACTCTAATTATTTTATTAAAAATGCATATGTTGATACTGTATTTTGTCGGTCCTCGATTTGCGTGCTGAACTTCGAAAAATTCAGAAATATCATTTTCTCTTCATGGGGCTGCGAGAACATTCAGAACAATGTAGCGCAACCTATTCGGGCACCGAAGCACCTGAAGTGCCTTTTTTAGCTAAAATGACCAAAATGCCCCTGGTCAGCCCTAGGTTTGACCAAAGGTCAAACGAGGTCCAAACTTTCACAAAACAACGTTTTTCACAGTTTTACACTAAACCCGAGCTTCTCGGAAATTTTTAACAACTTTGACCAAGTTTGACCCGAAGTCGATCCAAGGTGGGCCCAAAAATCCTAATTTTGATCCGGCTGTCAGAACGGGTTGAAACCAACGCCATTGCGAAGATTATCAAACTTTCATTCCAATGACTATTCATGGGTCCAAATCGGAGTTAGAACGGCCAAGATATCATGAAAACCGAGATAACGCACCGATCGATGCACCACAAACTTTCGATTCAACCATTGGATTTTCAAGATCCATACCTTTTAAAAAACAAGAAGTCAAGATCTTTTAAGGGGTGTCAGGATCCATTCAAGGGCTGCCGCCGCCTCAAAAAATGCGCCCAGGGCTATAAATAGCCCCAGGCACCCCACAGACAGAGAAAACACACTTTTTTCTGAAATTCGTCTTCTGCCTAGCCTCTCTACACGTTTTTTCTCTCTTCCAAACAACAAAAAACACCCAAAACACACATCAAAGCTTCTGGATTCTTCTCTCTTCACCAAAAATACAAGGTATTGTTCTTATACCCAATCTTCCTTTCCTTGGTTCTACACTTTGGATTTGAGGTTTAGGGTGTGGATGTAGTTTTTTTAGCCATCATCCATACCCCTAACCTTCTAAATCTTTTTCTAGCTTTTATTTTGCTTTTATGCCTTAATAACACGATTTATTGCTTTTCTAGCATGTTTCTTGCTTTGTTTGTGTCTCTAGTGATAGGCCAAGAATGTATTGACTCATTGTGATAAGTTAACCAATTGATTTAGCCAAGTTAATTAATTAATTCAATTAACATGCAAAACGCGTCGTAGCACAAACAAATCACCAATTAACTAAATGCAGCGGAAATTAAATTGACACGGTGATTTGTTTATGAATGAGGAAAACCTACACGGTAAAAACCCCACCAGGTGATTTTAAGGTCACCACTCCCGAGAATCCACTATTATCAAAACAAGCGGTTACAAGTAAAGGAATCCCAGTACCTTATACCAATCTACAGTTGAACCCTTACCCCAATACCCAATTGGACTTGTTCTGTAGTGACAATCTCTTCTTTTCAATGCACAACTCCCAGTACGTGACTAACTAATAGATGCGTGGATCCCAGTACGTGACTTAATCACCAACTTGAGATAGATGTTGGCTGCAAAGTTCTTCAGTTCATCACACGATGAAGATCACAAAACCCTAAGGTGTACAAACACAGCAACTTCTTCAAGAGAAAGATGAACTAGGGCAAATTCTGTCTCTGGTCACAATTTGCATGAACAAAACTTTGCTTCACACTTGCGCAACCTTTGACGGCCCTTAAAATAATCCTTATATATGTTTAGGGTTGTGAGAAAAGAAAGCCCAAACATATACACACGGATTGGATGAAAATCAGCTTTGAAAAATTGAATTCCATAAACCTCGACAGATAGGGTATCTATCGAGCTAGCTGTCGAGCATCGGGCTTCAACAGCTTTTTAAACCTCGATAGATACTAGCTGTCAAGTTTTAAAATTCAGCACTTCTTCACTTGTTTCTTGGACAGATTTGCATGGCTTTAACACTAGAACTTGAAACCTTGTTCCTTGAAGCATTAAACACATCCTAGATCTACCCAATTACAAGTAAAGTGCGTTTTGTCAAAGGATTAGCCAATTCTAAATTGACATATGTTCCTAACATCAAATCACATATGTCCTAACATCTAGCTTAAATCTCCATGCTTTTTATGTCTTATGCCATTTTTCATGCTTAGATCTACATTTTTACATGCTTATATGTTTAGATCTACATGCTTAGGGTTTTATGCCATGTTTTCTCATGTTTTATGCCTTTTTTTGGTTCTAGGTTGGTGATTAGGGTTATATTCTCACATGCTTGTGTGGCGTTGTTGACTATGCTTTGCTCGGATCTATGTGTTTATGTGCTTTTTGCCATGTTTTGTGCTTAGATCCGTATCCGTACATGTTTATATGCTTGGATCCATGTTCTACCATATCTTTGCACTAAATTTCTATATGTTTATGTGCATGTTTCTATGCCTATATGTCTAGATCTATGTTTTCACATGCCTATGTGCTTGGATCTACGTTCTCTACATGCTTTTTGCTATATTCCATGTGCTTGTGCGCTCCATGCCATGTTCGTATGCCTAGACCTAGGATATGTTTGTCATGCCATGTGCTATTGTAGCCTTTTTGTCACTTTATCGCATCTTCTTATGTTTTGGCTTATTAGTTCGGACTCGATCTAGACTGTATAGTCTTTGTCATCGTCTATACACCGAGGCCCACATCAAAGAGTTTGGATCATTCCCATTTTGCATGTCTATGTTTGCTTGCTTTTATGCTTTACGCTTGTGTTAGCCTCTCTTGTTCTAGGCTTTGCCATGTTTGACGCCCACCGCGGGCTTGATCTTGTTTGGTTACACTCGACGCCCATGAGGCTTTGTTTGGGTGTAACCATTTAGGAGGCATCTCCAGATGCCGAGTTGTGCTGTGCGCACCTTTCCCCTTTTTCCGCTCCGTGCGACACTATGCTTACCATGCTTGTTTACGCCACCTGTTGGCTTTCTTTGCATCTTTACACGCTTGCTTACATGTCCATGCATGAGTCTTGCTTGCTAGTGTGTCATCCATGCTTCAACACAATGAAGTTATGGACATCCGATCCAAACCTACATTTGTCCCTCGCGGACACCATCTTTTGTTTCCTTTCTTGCTTTTTTGCCTTCTCGCTTGTTTGCTCACATCCTTGTTGCTTTGCTTGCCGTGTATGTTATGCTTATCCGCTTTACGTCTTTTCATATACTCTTTGCATTCTTTCCTGCCATCGCTTGTCTATTGGTTTCTTGTCTTTGCCTTTGCATGTACACACACGGAGTGAGAATGCACGGAGCTAGCGCACGGTCTCCCAAGCGCAAGCAAAAAGGGCGAGGATGCAAGCATGTAGATATGGGCCAAGTGGCTAGGTTCAGTAGATATAGGAGTTTAGCCTTTCCCTTTTGATTATGTACTCTTTCAAACCCCTTCCTTCCTCCTTCCTTTCTCTCTTAGATGGTTTGTATTAGGTATATCATGCCATGTACCATTTGTTCTCATCTCTAGAGTATGGCGACTCCAGTTTATTTTCCTGCACCTATATTTTGGGCCATGCTCTAGGGATGTAGGCATTTACTTTCCTGCTCTGTGTGCTTGCATTGTGCATGATGTATGTATACATATACTTGCTCGCCCTTCTTCAGTGTGATTGTCACAGTCCATGTCACCTAAGGCAAGTGATGCCTAATTTTCGCTGCGAAAGTAAGGCGACTTCTTGCCAGATTTTCACCATAGAAATCTGGCACTTCGCTCGAACGCTTTAGGGAAGCATAGATTGGGACCACACCCATTCAAAAGCCAAACCTCAAACCCCCTATGTATGCAAAGCCCCAAAAGCCAATGCCGATATCATGTTTTTACTACTAATTTCCAAAAATTAAGGTTTTTATTAAAACAAATGATTGTCATTGGACAGGCGTTGTGGGATGCCTAACACCTTCCCCACACGTAACCAAACTTCTGGACCTAAGAATCAAGATTTTTTGCCATCCACATTAGATTAGGAAAAATGCATTTTTTCTTAACCTATGATCAGTAATAAAATCAACTAGAAACAGGTGATCAATCACACCTTAGAAAAACCTAATGATTGGTGGCGACTCCACTCACCTTTGATAATCCCTTAAAATTTGGCCCAGATTCCTGCCATAACGCCAAAGGTAGACCTACCTTCCTCCATCGAGAGAGAGAGCACCCGAAGCTCTGCGCGAAGCACACAGTGCACACCGTATTTCGAGAGGGGCCCTCCAACGGGGCCCCGCGCGCGCGGGAGCTGTCGCCACGATGGGTGGTCGAACGAAGGCCGGCGACGACGGCGGTGGTTTTTTCGCTGCCGTTTTTGATCGAGGCTGGGCGTTGACAACATCAAATGATTAATATATTTTAACAAAATACTTTGTTAGGGGTAGGTCATACTAGTCAGGAGGGGATCAAACTTTAGACATGAGAGAATAATAATATAAGATCACGCACCTCACCAATATAATACTTAAAGACTAAAGTAATTATGGGTGTGCTCATACCAGTACTAACGCACCACATCCCATTAGAACTCCGTAGTTAAGCGTGTTTGGGTGAGAGTAGAACTAGGATAAGTGACCTCTTGGGAAGTCCTCATGTTGCACCCATTTCTTTTTCTTCGCATTTTTAGTTTTTCTGTTATCAAAAAAATAAAAATAAAAATACTTAAAGTAATTATGCTAAAGTGAAGCCATAGATTAGAGAATGACTTATCTATATATCTATATATATATATATATATAATAGCAGAAACTGAGAGAAAGTGGATTCCTACAATTAATGAGGTGGTGACAAATAGGAAAAGTGGCTTTCTAAAATTCAAACCTGTTTCACTTTAAAAAGTGATAAATTACATTGTTTGATAACGCTATAGCACCGTTTAAAAACGATAAATTATAATTTTTCACTGCGTTAAACACTGTTTGGAGCCTCTTGGTATAAAAGAAAAGAAAACTAACTGCTTAAGACAAAAAAAAAAAAAAGAAAAAAAAAAGAAAAGAAGAAGAAGATTGCTACACGGAGAAAGGAGAAACAGAGACCGAGAGAAAAGAGAGACAGAGAAATAGAGAGGCAGAGAACTGAGAAGGAGAGAGAGATCGAGAGATCAAAAACTGCAGTTTGCAATCAAGAATGAAAAGATGTCTCTCACTTCCTGTCAGATTTATTCATCTAACTGTCCACTAATTTCTTTCCCTGGAATAAGAAGAAGTAAGGAAGATGAAGCGTCAAGAACGAAGAGGAGTCATACCCCGCCCATTACGACATGCTTCTGATGGGTACCTATTCTTTTTCTTTCAAAATTTTTCCCAAATTTAGAAGGAAGATTTGACCTTTTATCTATTTTCAAAGTTACGTTTTGGTTCCTGATTAAAACTCAGAAATTAACAAGAGTTCCCCTCTGATTTTTGATTAACAATGCCTCCGACGGGTTCCTATTCTTTCTCTGACTTTTTTTTCCCACAAATTTAAAGTTAAATTAGTTTTTTTATATGTTTTCCACTTATACAATTGCAATGAGATTTTGTTTCTTGAAATTAGGGTTAAGGAAATCGGAATTATGATATTTGACTATTTTTATTAAATATCTTCGGTAATGGTTTGTTTGAATTCTTCTTTTTTGGATTTAAATCATTCAATTTCTTTCTCTGCAGATCGAGAGAAAAGAGAGACAGAGCAATAGAGAGGCAGAGAGAGTTCTCCGTTCCCTCGCCAGACTTAGAGCATCGCTGCAAGCAGAAAGAAGAATCTATGGGCATCAACACCGTTAGGCTATCTGCCACCATCAGATCGCCGAAACCGGCTCCGGTACGTTTTTCTCTATTTTTGTAGATTTGGGTATGAAATATTATTTTTTATTGAGTTTTTTTGTTTGGATAGGTTTAGATTTGATTTTGGTTTTGATTCCTTTTTGTTTCAAGCTTTTGGGTTCTCCATGAAAATGTTTGTTTTCTCAATTTTTCGATTTATTTTGATATCACTAAGCCTTTCCCTGTTTTCTAATATCTGCGTTCATAGTTTTTTTTTTTTTTTTTTTTTTTGGGGTTTTGATTTGGAAAACACCTTTTGATCTGTTTGGCAGCGTTAAAACACCTTTTGATAGCCTTCAGTATAAAAGAAAACAAACAAGGACACTGGGAAAATTACTAAATTTTCGATTTGGGGGTTGTTATTAATTTTGGGATTTGGGGGTTTCTAATTAGGATTTGCTGCAATTATAGATTTCAATTCCTAATATGTTTTCCTCTCTGTTTCTTTTTTCCAGGGAAACACCATAGAAGATTAAATTCTACCTAGGCTTTATCTCTCAGCGTTCTGAGGAATGGTTACTGGTTAGTGATGTTTTTAATTTATTTTTAGGATTTCACCCCCCTGACCGATTGGTGTTCAGTTGCCTATAATAAATTGGAGACACAATGTTATGTTATGTTATATGAACTTTGATTTTTCTTTTGACACGTGAATATTGATATAGGGAAAATAAATAAATGAAGAGATTATTGGCCCAATGAATGAGGAAGAGCAGTGCAAAGGAGAGTTGAGGCATTGCAAAGCTAATTTGTGGATAAGCATCTCACTTTGATTGGTAATTATCCTGCATTGGTGAATAAATTATGAAAAATTTAATAGTTCATAATTTTATAAATTTATTGTTTATAAAATTATGAAATTATTGTTAGATTGCTGAATAAATTGTCAATCTTTGATGTTTATCAATGCCACCTCCAAGGTTTGTTACTTTCCTCTACCTTTTTATGTTTATTTTGTTAATCTCTGCCCATTCACTGGGGTTTTTCTCTCATCATCAATGCAGAATTTCATAGTAAATTTCTTCTCTTTGGTTATATTAGTCCTACCTTTTATTGCTTTGTTCTTTTTTATTTTTAAATAATTTCTTTGTTTCTTTTGTTATAATTTTATATAGTGCTGAGGTTAAGGTGTACAAGACCATATCTGCATTACAGCTAATTTCACATCATGTTTTCCTGGCTTACAGAGGGTTGAGACCTTGGGAATTGTTGAATTCCCAATACTAGGCCGCATCAGTAAACTTGCTATTTCCTGGGATTCTTTGATTCAGTTTTGATTATGGGAATGTTGTTTTGGTTTGCTATATGGTTTTTTTGTTGTATTTATTTTGCATTTGTTTTCCCTCTCTATATTTATTATATGGGCATTGTAAACTTTAGTTAGTTTTGTACATTAAGAAACAGTAAACAAGTTCAATGGGCAATATAATCTTTGGGTTTTTATATGATCAACTGCGAAATGTTATGTTGGGGCTGCTGCTATTTTGGATTTTGTGGCGATTTTATTTTTGTTTTGAAGGTTTTGGTTGGTTAGTATGGTTGTTCAAGATTGCTGAACAGGTGTCTCATTTAAAATTTTTTTTTTGAATACCACACCAAAAAAAAAAAAATCTGATGATCTGTTTAGGAGTAAGCTGCACAATACCCCTAAGTGTGGTGTGGTGTGGTGTTAAATAGTAAACATATTAGTCACTTAATTTGCACTACTACTACCTAACATCTTGGCACAAAATTAGTGGAAATTTTTAATGACCAGGAGGTATTAAGGTCCCTTCTTCTTTTAAGAATCAAGTTATGATACAATGGAAAAGAAGCACAAGAAATTGCATACTTTACCATGCCGATGATTACAACCATAGGCATACTCAGATGGCACAAGAAATTGAATATTTTCTATGCCAGTGATTTTGGCCATAGGCAAAGTCAATAAAAGGGCTTTGAGTCCAAGAAGATTGTCGGATGTATTGTAAGGTACTAATATTTACACCATAAGCGTTGGAATAAGAATATAGGAAACTTAAACCTCTTTAGATTACCATATTTTAAGTGGCATTTTAAGAATGTAAAGAAAAGATACAGAATCTGAGACACAGAAATTGTGTTACTACTATGCCAATATACGCCAAAATGGGAGTGAGCTCTACTGGTGGAGGTTTTGCTCATAATAAACTTACTTTTTTCAAGGATGATTCTTTTACTAACAACAATAGAAAAGAGTTGAAAAATAAGGATATAGAAAATTTGGATTTGGGAGAAACCTGAAACAAGAATGACAGGCCTAAAATGAAGCAACTGAAGCACATATTGTGACTTCATTAACAATTAATTGATGATGTAAATTATTGCCTCAAAAATATATCCTTTTCCATATTTACCAATAAAAGTGGTCGTCTTCCTAATTTATCAGTTAAGAGTACTCTTGCAATAGTGGCTGGAATCTACAAACAAACACTTACACTTCTTAAAAACGTAACAACCAAAAGTCTTGATTCATTCTGCAGTTAGAAGTGTGAAGAACCTGGATGATAGCAACTGATATAGTCCCATTAAGTACTTGGAAGATTCATTAGTATCGCATGTTCCCTTTCTCTTTTTCTCTCTAAAAAAAATTGGTTAATTCAGTTTGAATTTTAGATAATTTCCTACTAATATAGATTGTGCTTAAAATTGTAGAATCTCTACAAGGTAATATACAGACTTCATTAAAATTTTACATGATTAATAATGTTTTTTTAATGGATTGTGGCAACATAGTTGAGATTTCTATGTGAACTATAGATGAAGTAAATGCTAAAAGAAAGTTAGAGATAATGGATGCAACCAAAGTATTTGGTTGTGTTTGTAAAATAGAGAAAAAAGAAAGTTTATTAATGGCACAGTATGCGGAGGTTGCCGAGCATTAGAAACCTCAGTGCAAGTATATATAATGTGTTAGTGTTACTTATTCATTTGTGCATCTAGGTTTGTTTCTATTTCAATTTCTAGGAATTAGGTTGTTATTTGGTGGATTGTTTTTGTGTTTTGGGGGAGTGATGGTGTGAATATGTAGCTGATGTATTTTGTCTGAAATGTGTTTGTGGATTTGGTTGTGTGAATTTAAGGTAATGGGTTGTTGTTGGTAGTGATGGTGGTTGTGGCCTTACCCTTCATGGATGTGTTTTTCTATTTATTGCGTTTTTGTTATTCTATGAATTGTTGTTGTATTTTGGTAATTAATGTTATTGCTTGAATATTAATAATTAATACCATCACTATCACTGGAAGTATCTCCCATCACTATCACTATCACTATTTTTTTTTTTTAGATAAGCGTTAGCTTTGGGGAAATTTTTGTCTATTAATATAGTTGTCCAACCTGGTAAATGCTATGCTTATATCTTTTGGAGATTAATATATGCTTTTTGGGGATATTTAGATTTGCTTAAGAATTCTAAATCATGGTAACTATTTGCCTATGTCACAACATGCATGCCACCAATTAATTAATTCACAAATTTAGAAGAATAATACATTATTCACAGTGATGTGATCTTTTGCCCTTATTTGTTAAATAAGTGATTGTGTTCTAATTTTTAACCAAATTATTTGACCCATGAAAATTAAGGCTATTTTAGTTCTCTTTGTGTTTTAGATCTACGTGAAGCTACAAGAAAGTTGATTTGGAAGACATTATATGACAAGGCATTCCATCCTCTATGTTTATAGATATGGTCTTTTTCAAATTTCAATTTCCTTTGATTAATATGGATTAAAATTTAGATTGAAATTGGTTTAAATAGAACAGAGCCTCAAAGTTGAGTTTTTATTATATTGTTTTATTGTTTGCTCTGTTTTGAATTGAGTTCATTGTTGTTTCATATGTGATTTTGTTAGAATTGGGATTTTGAACTAAAATATTACCTTTCTCCAATTTTACATACGAGTATTTGGAGAATGCGGAATGGATTAAATAGCCTTAGCTGATAACCAGGGTCATTGCTGTGGCAGAGATCATTTGGACGGCTAGGATCTGTGCCTCCTAAAACCATGCTCAAAAAATTACTCTTGCGTAGTTAGTTTGCTTTGCACTTATGGTAGTGTGTATATATATTGCGTTTTTAGCTTCCTTTGCACTTATGGCAGTGCATATATATTGCACATTTTTATACGAAATTGTTGCTTTGTAAACGGCTCTGAATCAAAAATTGTGTCACTTCCTATTTTGGTGAGCCTCTATTGAAAAAAATAAGAATTTTATTAAATGCAAAAGGTACCTGTGAGCGTATCTTTAAGTACTTCAATGCTAATGGCTATGAAAAAATACTCATTCTGGTCGTTTGGATCCTCCCTAAGCATGTATAGGTAGAGTTATATGATGCACGGGTTAGCGACTAGCTATATATAATAGCAGAAGCCTTTCCCTACAATTAAGGAGGTTGCGACATGTAGGAAAAAATCCCACTTAAAAATCTGCCATGCTACTGGTCAAAAGCGTGGAATAAAAAGCGAAACGTTGTGCCTTTCACGTCTTCAGGATTTAAAAAATCAAGCATTGCACTCCTTCACCATTGAAAGAAAAATGCTTTAGGAACCGTTGCATTTAAAAGAAAAAACGCTTAAGCGGATTGTTGACTGCCAACTTTTATCAATAAACACCGCCTATAACTCTTTCAGCCAATTAATAGAAATCCAAAACAACATGATCTTAGGTAGTTGTGAAATTAACTACAACGGCCATCTTCCATTCAAAACCTCTCTCAATTTATATTTACCTTTTGAACCATTTTTTCCCTACAAAAACAGTGATAGAAGTTCCGAATTAATGTTTTGCTCTTCTGCAAGAATAATTTACTCTGGAAAGAAAGTTGTTGGATTTACTGTAGCCAGTTGAAAGGAGAGAATATTTTCATGTGCTATTTTTCATGAGACTGAATAGTTATTTAAAAAAAAAAAAAAACTGGAACTTGAAAATGTTAGCAGAAAAGCATGGTGAGAAAAAAGAAGAAAAAAAGAAGAAGAAGATGATGTGAAGGGAGTTCACAGAGGCTCACTAACGAGGAAGAAGTAAAGAACTGAAGAAGAGTATGGAGGAAAGGAAAAGTAACTTTATAGGAATAGTAGAGGTGAGATAAATCTTAATCACGGATGGGATTGGGAATAGTAAAAGTAATTTAATAGGAACCTTCTTCGAACTTTCATGCTTCACAAAATACCCAATATGTGTCTTTATTTACACTAAGACCATTTTATTGCTTTTATTTTTAATAAGAATCTAATCACTCTTTTTATTTATTCTTTCACTTAAAAAAATTAACAATCATTATATATTGGGTCCTAAAAATAAAACACATTATTAAATTTATTAAGTTTACTTTCTTTTTTTTGAGAATGAAGTTTACTTACATTTACTTTGCTTATACATCTAATTCGTTTTTTTTTTTTTTTGTGGATCCATATGTGATTTACTAATTGCCAAATTTTGTAGAAGAAATTTCAAACATCTTCAGTGAAAAGAAAATGGGTCAGTCTTTTTCTTCAGTTTGTCTTATATTTCAAATAAAAATGTGGGTGAGGTGTAACCCAATATGTATTAAGGATTGGATTATATAGAAGATTGAAGGTTGTTATTATCAAGGGCATTACAAACCTAGCATCGACACTTCAAGTGAGTGATGACAGGTATTCTAAAATAATTATCGTCACTTCATTTTCATTTTGTTAGCTTCGTAAAATAAGTGAAAATTGCAATACCATATTAATAGAGCTCCTTTAAAATTTTAAGATACCATACCTATAAATTAGAGAGTTTTATTTATTTTACCATAAATAACAAATAAGAGTATCCTAATTCGAAATAAATAAATAAAACTAACTAGCCCACACATTGTGCGGGTCATACACTAGCTATATATAAAAGCAAAAGCCTTTCCTACAATTAAGAAGGTGCTGCCACGTTAGGAAAAAAAGCCCCTTCAAATGCTGCCACATATACAACTTTTAAGTTAAACCAGCCGCACGTTGCAATGTTTGGCCTCTTAAAACTCTGCCACGCTTGCAATTAAAAAATGATAAATTATATTGTTTCGTTAGGTTAACACACCATTTGATGGCATCTTACATAGCCGCTTTCTTTGCACTTACATAGGCTTGGACATTTGATCTTGAGGGACCAATTTTTAGTTTCAATCAGTGCAAGTGCAAAATAAGGATTGGCTTTAAGGGATCTCTTTTTTCTCTCCCCTACCTCAAGATATATATTTTGTTTGACTTTGTATTCTTGGAATTAATTGTCCTCTTTGCAATGTAAGGTTTAGGAATATTTTTGACACTGGCTGATGATATTTTTGATATGTTTAGCAGATGAAGAAATTATGAGATTAAATGCAATGTTCAAAGGCATGGTTGTTGACAACTTGGTACAATATATATTTACTATGATTGATTGCACCAGTTTCATTTAATAGCTCTTCCCTGTAGTTATTAGGAAACTTTGTCCTAGACAATTTATGTATGCTACCCTGTTTCTTAAATTATTCTCACTTGAATATCCTTACAAAAAAACATGTGGTATTGTTGTATATTCAATAAGTACTCTCAATCATGTTATGATATTAGAGTCATTATTAGATTAATCCATGAAAGAATCATCCTTCAATTGTTTTTTAATATGTAAAAATGATCTCGTGCATTGCGCGGGTTAAATGCTAGTATTAACTAATCATAGAACCCAACTAGTTTCATACTCACCTTCCTTGGTGGTCGTTCATTCCTCTTATTTTAATAAAATTTTGATTTTGTACCCATTGTCATAAAATATCTACAAGAGTAGTGATTCATTATCTTGAACCTAATGTCATACAACAACTTCAAGAGTTTCTCCCAAAGTTATTTAATTAAAGTGTTGATATTCTTTTTCTATATTTTTTTTTTTTTTGGGGTAAAAACTGAGTCAACAACTATTATAAGGAAAAAGTTAGAGACTACAAAATTTAGTCAAACTACAAGGATTAGTCATTAAGAGACATATATTGCTGGAAGCATCGGACATGGAACATTGTGGCTTTCCCAGCTAGATACAAAACCTGGCCTATCACTACATTAGGAACTAACAAAAAATGAGTGATCAGACCTTGTTGGTGAAGATTTTGAAGATCCATGGCCAAGGCTTGGTTTGATCAGAGCCTCCATTAGAGCTTCTTGAATTGCAAGATGCTGAGTTGGTCTTCCACTGCTAGCACCACCTCTAAATAGTAGAGCACCATCCATCCTCCTAGCTTCAAATGCAAAGCCACATCTTTTTGCTCTTCTATTCCTGGAAGCTACCACCTTAATGAGGACTTGCCAATTTCAAGTGAGATTGGAAATACTTGGCTTTGGCTTGTATCTTTGCCTCAGATCCTGGTGAGTTTGAAACACTTCTCTGTACCTGCAAATAAGATATTGGGACATTAGCACAACTTCCAATGGGTTGGGGACCCTTCCTTTGTGAAGAACCATATTTCTATGGTTCCAAATTGACCAGAGGTTCGGGAACATAGCCTGCAATAGCTCCATCTTTGCACTGCCTGTGATCGAATTTGTGTTGATATAATTCCATATCCACTGCTTAACTGATAAGTTATTTAGCTCTGTTGTTTTGATTCCAAGAGTTAAGCCATGCCAAATATCTCTTGCAAAATTGCAATGTAAGAAAAGATGAGAGGTAGACTCCACCTCTTAATCACACATCAGGCAACTAGAAGTGTTCATGACACCTCTCCTATGAAGGATCTCAAACATAGGTAAGCTGTCCTGCATAATTTTTCAAACACAAGTGGGAATTCTAGCAGGCAGTTTAACCTTCCAGAAGAGTTTCCAATTGGATTGAGATATTTGTGGGGGACTAGGATTACTATCTGTGGCTGTGGTTTCGAGTTGATGTAAAAGAGAGTAAGCCTGAGCCACACTATAATCCCCAAATTTTGAGTATTTCCAGACTAGCTTATCAGGGTTGTCACCTGTTTTAGGAATAGGAGTTTTCATAATTTCTGTGCAGATGGGGTGTGGGTATAGTTTTCTTAGGAGGTTACAGTTCCAGGACTTAGGATTAGGAGTTATAAGGTCAGCCACTGTTCCATTGGTCAAATTGAGCTCCCTTAAGGTATTACTGTTGGAAAAACACATGTTTGTATCACATACAAAACATACGCAGCGGAAAATTAACTGATCTACTTCATTTGCAATTAATAACATGTACTATGTAAATTTCAGAATTTAAGAACAAGAGAGCGTACCTTGGTGCGGTGAAATTCAAAACTAAAGATTAGAAGTACTTGGGAACACTTTTAATCTTCACTCAAATTCCACTTATGCCCAAGAAATGTGATCTCTCAATCAGTTTATATGTATGTGTTCAAGAGAGAATAAGAGAGTGGCTTACACTCACATACACACCATTTCATTCTCTCTTTACATTCTATATGTTTCTCTCCTTAAATATAACTGATTATCTAATTGGACTAGCATTTTGCGTCATTCCAATTGAGCTTTAGTATGTGGCTTGAAGTGGGACCAAAAGAGACAAATAAGACACTAGCTCCAATGAGTTTTGGGCTTTTCTGTCAATTCTTGACAAGCCCAAAATTACCATTAATTATATTTAATACCATTATATAAATATAATTGCACTCTAGGTCTTATTAATAAATTATATCCCAAAACTTTATTATACATTCAAAATATTCGTAGTAATACAAAGTCATGAATGTTGACTGCCACTTTAAAGATTACTACATCTTAATTCTTGAGTATCCGGTTTAATTCTTTAAGTTATTCATCATATATTTATGAAATCCAATTTCATAAATATATACTTTAGTAACTTCTTACTAAAGTAGTTAGGCCTAACATTCTTAATAACCAAACCTATTAAACTTATCTCAAGAGAATATTTTATATCTCCGTTAAGAGATTATGAATTCCATCTTGAGAATATATGTTCCCTCAACATTAAATGTGTCTGCCCAACATACTGAGGTTTTGATCATGACATTAGATCTCACTCCTAATATATCAAAGCAACTTACACTTCATGATCAAGTTCATTATTCTCTTAGAATTAAGAGTTGATGTAAATAGAAGTCATGAGATTTACTATTCATTTGATAGTCGTTAGTAGAATAATAAATCTCACAGCAGTCCAGTTCAATATGTCTTAACACTTAAAACATATCAACATATCAACTAGAAGTCTCTACATCCATGATCAAGACAAATCAACTAGAAGTCTTTACAAAGAACTTGTGATTTATATCTTCTGTGACTAAATCACATACTATGCATCTCATGAACTATATGATAATGTCCAAATATTCATGTTACCATTATTTTAGATAATAATAATACAACTTTATTAATCACAACATAATGTCATACATAACATCATATAATAAAATTTAAAGGGCACATATCCTAACATTTACTTGGAGCTTGAAACTAGTCAGGATGGGTGAGAGGTATTTGGTGCCTTACCTCCACTATCCATCTTCCTTGATGCAGCTCTGTACTTTGAGGATTTACAATGGCCCTCCAGGTCCAGGAATGATATGACTTCGGAGCATATTCTTTTATAGGGGTCCTAGGGAAGTATTTGGCTTTATAGGTTCTAGTTAGTAGGGAGTTGGGGTTGTTGTGCATCTTCCAATACTATTTAGCTAGCATTGCCTGGTTGAAATCACTGAATCTTTTGAAACCAAGTCCTCCCTTACTCTTAGGATTGCATATTTTATTCCACCCAATTAGATGCATTTTCCTAGTACCATTGTTATGCCCCAACCAGAAGTCTCTAACCGTGGCATCTAGTTTGTTACAAATTGCTTCTAGAACTTAGAAGCAGGAAAAGGTGTATAAATGCCTAGACTAAAGCACTGATGAGATTAGAGTTGCCCTGCCTACTTGAGAAAGCAATTTTGCACTCCAACCCTGAAGTTTTGCTTGTAGTCTCTCTACCAAATCCTCAAAATCTGCTACTATCCTACCTCTTAACTTAAAGTTCAAACCCAGGTATCTGCTAGGATTTTGAACTAAGTTTACCTGCAAGGCATCAACTAAGGAAATCTGAATAGAAGAGGGGGATATTAGGGGAGCAAAAGAAATCAGATTTTGTGAAATTGATGCTTTAACCTGAGAGGGGGCAATACCAAATAATTATGTCCTTCAAATTGTTCAAAGATTGTCTATCATTTTGGAAGAAAAATAAGGAATCATCAGCATAGAAGAGATGTGTGAAAGAGAGTCCATTTCTACCTAATTTGATTCCTTTAATTTTCTTTTGGCCTTCAACCTGTATGAGTGCAATTGGCAGAATATTGGCACATAATAGGAACAAATAGGGGGAGATTGGGTCCCCTTATCTTACTCCTCTGGTTGGAAGGAAGGTTTGTGTGGGACTTCCATTTAGGAGTAGAGCATATTGCACTGAGGAAACACATTCCATAATCCCGTGGACCCAATAATTGCCAAATTCATTGAGATCAAAACTACCTTAAGAAAATTCCAACTTACCCTATCATAAGCTTTGCACATGTCAACTTTTAGAACCCCATATCCTATCTTTCTACCCTTCTTCTTCTTTAGAGTATCTACTATTTCATGGGCAAGAAGAATATTATCAGAGATATTCCTACCTTGTATAAAAGCATTTTGATATGGTGATATGAGTTTATCCGTTAAAGGTTTTAACCTATTAACCATAATCTTGGATATGATCTTATAGGTGACATTACATAGGCTTATTGGTCTAAAATGAGAGACCTCCTCTGGTACCACCACTTTAGGAATGAAGGTAATGATGGTTTGATTTAAAGCTTTCAGTAGTGAACCTGAATGGAAGAAGGCATGGAAAGAATTTAGTATATCCTATTTAACAATATTCCAGTACTTTTGATAGAAAAATGCAGGGATACCATCAGGACCAGGAGACTTGTGTGGACCCAATTGAAAGACTGCCAGTTCAATCTCAAAATCCGTAAGTGGTTTTTAAAGTTGGAGTAACTACTGATGGTTTAACTTGGGAATAGGTAAAGATTCTAACTCACCAAGAATCTATTGAACTAATTTAGGATTTGTTTCAATAAACCAATCCTTGAAGTGTGATACCAGAATTCTTTCTAGCTCCTCAAGATTCTCAGTTAGGGTCCCATTGTCTTGCCTAAGATTTACAATCCTATTTTTGGCTTTTCTTTGTTTAACTACAATTTGAAAGTACTTTGTGTTTCTATCCCTTTAGATAATCCAGTCACTCCTTGCCTTTTGGGTTCACTTAATCTCTTCCTTAGTCAGTAGGTCTTCTATATTCTCCTTAAGTTCTTTTTCTTTTCTAACATCCTTTAGGGTGTGAATAGAGTCCTGCATGTTCTGGAGTAGTTGCTGTTTGTCCCTAATTTCCTTTTCCACTCTTCCAAATACCCTCCTATTCCATTCAATGAATTGCTTTCTAACATTAGTCAATTTATTCTGTAATTGGAAAGCTCTTAACCCATTAGTGACCACTTTCCAGGCATTTTGGACCACATTATGATATTCATCATGATTGATCCACATCTTTTCAAATCTAAAAGGCTTTATCCTAAAAGGGTGTTTACTCTCTAAATCTAGGAGAATGGCTCTATGGTCAGATCTTAGGATGGGTTGGTTGTGGAGAGTATATTGAGGGTAAGTATTAATCCAATCCGTAGTGGCAAAAGCCCTGTCTAGTTTTTCCATGACAAAGGTTTCATCCTCTCTTCTGTTCATCCAGGTATATTTTAGACCTTTAGCCTCAAGTTCACAAAACTCCAACTCATTCAGAGTTTGTTGAAACAACTCTACCCCAATTATTTTCCTAGTATGAAAAGCAAATTTATCTTCATGCGAAAAAATTTGATTAAAATCCCCTATGCAAAGCCAATTTGTCCTAGCAATTTGCTTAAGGTTTTTTAGTTCCAGCCAAACTTCTTCTCTTTTTGTGTTATGGTTTTATTTTGATGATATGATGAAACATGTTTAGACGTATGATTAGGGTTTCTAATATGCTAATGCCTTGTTTATGATATGTGTTGTGTTTGATGATATGCTTTTTGCCTTGTTTTAGATGTATGATAGGGTTTTCATATGCTAGATGAATGCTAGGATTTCTTTTGTATGTTTGGCTCTCTTTCACTTAAGGATAGGTATGTATGTGTTTTGGGATGAAAGATGCCATGTTGTATGTTAGATGCATGTTAGTGTGTGTGTGAGTTTAGAATAAGTGTTGAATCAGCTTTTAATAGGGTTAAGACATAAGACACAATGATGGGAGGCCAACCTTAGAGTTGGACGATCTTTGATGCCTAACACCTTCCCAAGAGCGTACCTAAACTCCGAACCCATACTCTGGTAGTAAGATCAAAGGTCATTCCTCAAAGGGACGCTATATATATGGTTCCTAAACCATTGCAAAAACTAGGTGGCAACTCCAAAACAACCCCTTGTGTCCACAGTGGCGACTCCACTTGGGATGATGAGTTTAATTCCTATGTGTCTTGTTTCTTAACCTTAATAAAAAGTATTTCAATACTTGTTTTGCACACACATCACTTGTTCTCTTTTGTCCCTTAACCTTGGTTGGTGATGAGTGGGAAGATGGAAGGCTCCATTCGGGCCAAAATTTTCAAAGTTCATCCCACCAACTCATAATTGGTGTCATTGCCTATAATGGGCTTTGAGTACATTAAAGGTTTGCTACCAATCCACTATGGGGTCCACTTAGGCCCTTGGTTGGAATCATAGCCCACCAAGTTATGAGTAACCTACTTATCTATCCCTTTAGCCTTAGAGAATCAACCCACACTAGAGAGATTCTAGACCCTATCACAAAGGATACCCTTTATATATCTCTTGTTTGTTCAACCATATGCCATGTGTTCACCAATTTCTAAAGGACAAATAAAAGATATTAAAAATAGAAGGGATAGCCCTAGAGTTATGGTATACCCTAAGATATTATGGGATAAAAGAAAAAGAAGTTCTCACATATAAGAGGCTTATCCCTAAATCCAAAGGTATATCTTAACTTGAAAAGTTCATAAGACCATAGCTTAATTGCTATCATAGGCCCAAGTGGAAAAATCCCTTTTGAAAAAGAGGACTTTGGGCCTAAGGTAACAAATACGCTATGGACTTAGCATCCAATATCCTTCAAAGCCAAAAATGAAACTCCCTAATCTTGGGTCTCTTTGTTGCATGCCTAGGCCAAAAATGATGAGAATTTCATAGACTTTGAGAGGAAGGCTACAATGTATTCTAGCTAGAGGGCTATTTCAAGAAAAAATGATGAAATAATGAATAAAAATGAAAAGCCCAAAGATGACGAATACATTTAAGCCCATGTTTGAGACAAAGGGTTGAAAATTCCTAAGTGCATTCTAATGAAAGCCCATGAGAGTAAGATGAGAGTTTTATTGTAAATGGATCAAAAGCCCAATGAAACAAGGGGCAAAAATCCATAAGAGGGAAGGGAGCGACATTGTAATTGGGCCTTCATTAAAATGAACTTAAGAATTTTCTAACGACATCTAAGTTTAAAAGGAACCTTTAATTGGGACATGAACTTAATGAAAACGGGGCTTCTTTTTAGGCATCATTGCACCATCAAAGTCAAGAAAACACGTCCTCACTCCCATTTGGATTTGAGAGAAAGGAAGGCACTTGATCAAGATTGAAGACATACACCAAGAAGAAGAGACCCCCTAAGAAACAATGACTACCTCCATGGAAGACCCAATGGCACAAAAGATCCTTAAGGCTTTGGATGAACATGGAGAAGCTCTCAAGAGAATGGAAGGACGTCTCACTAGGTTGGAAGAATCTAAGCTCAAAAAGCCTCCACATGTGATAATCCATGATGATGAGGAGGAAGATGAAGAATGTGACGAAAAGGACAAAGTGGAATATGAAAGAAACAAGAAATTTGAGAAGCTCACCACAGAAATCATGGCTATGAGGGAAAAGATGGAGAAAATGCAACTCGCCTTCCGCAAGGCGCAAGGGATGGATGATTACCTCTATAACATAGGAGGAATGAGTTCTAAGGCTTTTATTGCATTGACTCCTAAGTTTAAGATTTTCGATGCGGAAAAGTTTGATGGGACTGGAGATCCGAAGCAACATGTGAGGAGATACCTAAGCATCGCTGAAATGAAAAGGGCTAGATGAGAAACAAACTTTGCATGCATTTCCCTTCTCACTCACGGGAGGTGCATCAAGGTGGTACTATAGCCTTGATCCAAGCAAAACTAAGGCGTGGAATGAACTAATGGAGTTGTTTGTGGACCAATTCATCTTCAACACCATGATTGATGTGACTCTAAGGGATTTAGAGACTACCAAGCAAGGTGTAGGGGAGACATTTTCTGAATACATGACTAGGTGGAAGACCAAGGCATCTAGAATGATCAACAGGCCAAATGAGAAAGACCAAATCAACATGATCATCAAGAACTTGCTTTTGGCTTATAATAGTAGGCTTTTGTCATTGTCTATTAGCTCATTTGGAGAACTATGTGATTGTGGGACAAGAATTGAAGAGGCCATCAACAATGGGCAATTGGAGAAGGGTGAGAGTAAGCCTCCAACCAAGAAAACATATGAAGGAGGAGCAACCACCACTAAAGCACCCAATCCCATAAATGTGAGCGCCATTATACCCCAACAAACACTTGCCAACCCAAAGAAAGCTCGTCGAGAATTCTCTGACCTAGGAATGACCCTCACCCAAGCATATGAAAACCTATCCTCTAAAGGATTTATCAAGCCTTTAGACCCTACACTCATGCCTAATCCAATACTATCCATTTGGAACCTTAATGAATATTGCCACTACCACTAAAAATCCGGCCACAAAATTGACAATTGCTTCCGCCTCAAACATGAGATACAAAATCTCATAGACAATGGCACCCTCCCAAATCCTAACATCATCACTAAGCCCAATATTAGAAAGAACCCTTTGCTCGATTACCATAGGGCTCCTCCTCTATATCAAAATTGGGTGCAAGTGGATAAGATTGAGTGAGATTGCTCAAAGTTGATAGAAACTATGAATGTCAATGCCATAGAAGTCCAAGGAATATGGGATGAGGAAGATGAAGTCCTAAAGGAAGTAATAGCAATATGGGGGATACTTCCTAAAGGAGTGACAGAATTGAAGAAGAGGGTTTTAGAGGAATCACTACAAGCCATCCTTTTTGGAAAAGGATCATCTTGGTAGAGATCTAGGGGAAGGGTCCAAGCCCACGAAACATAAGGGAAAAGAAGATAAAGAAGAAGAAGATAGGGTCCTAATGCAATTGAAGAAGACCTAAGCTCATGTGTCCGTATAGGGCTTGCTTATGGCCTCTCAAAAGCATCGTAAGGCTCTCTTAGACGCCTTAAATGGAAAAGAAGTACCTATAGAAACTACATGACAAGAAGTTTTGTCTCTCATGAGAGTCGAAGGTATTGGATTAACACATGGAAAATACAGTTTTGTATCTCATACAAAAACACGCAGCGGAATATGAATGGATCTACTTCATTCATGTGAGATAACATGTAACATCTGAGTTTTGGAAACAAAGAATGAGAAAGTGTACCTTGATGCAGTGAAATTCAAAACAAATGAAGATTGGACTTGAGATGCCTTTCAATCTTCACTCAAATTCCACAATGTGCCCAAAATGTGTGGTCTCTCAATCAGTTCTATATGTAATCTTTTCAAAAGAATAATCAAGTGTCTCCCTTATGAAGAACTCTCTTATTCTTTCTCTTTTTAATCACACATATATTTCTGCACTTAGGCAGTTATATTTATTTAATAACTCTTATTAAATAAATAACTGATTATCTAATTGGGTTAGCCTTTTGGGCTAGCCTAATTGGGCTTTAGTGTGTGGCTTGGAGTGGGACCAAAAGGGACAAATAAAGCTCTAGCTCCAATGGGTTTTGGACTTATTTGTCAACTCTTGACAAGTCCAAAGTTATCATTAATTATATTTAATACCACTATATAAATATAATTGCACTCTAGGCCTTATTAAAAAATTATATCCCAAGATTTTATTAAACACTTAACCCCTTCATAAAAATATTCGTAGTAATACAAAATCATAATGTGTAACTGTCACTTTGAAGATTACTACAAAGTTCCTTGAGTACCCGGTTTAATCCTTTAAGTTATTCATATATATTTTATGAAATCTAATTTCATAAAATATAAAGTTTAGTAACTCTTTACTAAAGTGGTTAGAACTAACACTCTGAATAACCAAATCCATTAAACTTATCTCAAGAAAATATTTTATATCTCTATAAAGAGACTATGAATTTCATCTTAAGAATATGTGTTCCTTTAACATTACGTGTGGTTGCCCAACATACTGAGGTTTTGGCCGTTTGTCTAGATCTCACTCCTGATACATTAAAGCAACCTACATTTCATGATTGGGTTCACTATTCCCTCAAGATTGAGAGTTTATGTAAATGAGAAGTTGTGAGATTTATTATTCGTTTGATAGTTGTTGATAGAATAATAAATCTCACAACGGTCCAGTTCAATATGTTTTATACACTTAAAACATATTAACATATCAACTAGAAGTCTCCACTTCCATGATCAAGATAAATAATCTAAATTGATATGTTATAGTCTTCGCAGATGAAATGCCCAATTTCATCACCAACTACGAACTAAGATTTTGAGTTTACAAAGAACTTGTGATTTATATCTTCTGTGACTAAATCACATACTATGCATCTCAAGAACTATATGATAATGTCCAAACATTCATGTTACCATTATTTTAGATAATAATAAAACAAGTTTATTACATAGAACATAATATCATACATAATGTCATACATGGTTTACAATAGGATTTTAGGGCACTAATCCTAATAGAAGGTTCCTCACACCTTCTCCTTGCCTTTTTCGATGAAGATCTACTTCCTGAAGGAGCTACTCACACTAGACCCTTGCAAATCACTATTGAATGCATGGGTGCCAAGGTTCCGATGGTGCTCATTGACAATGGGTCCGCCTTGAATGTTTGTCTTTTTAGGACCGCCCTTACTGTTGGCTTAGACATGGAGACCATCATTCCTTCTCCCTTGACTGTAAGGGCATATGACAACACTTCAAGGAAGGTCATGGGTACTTTCAAGGCTTCTTGTAAGATTGGGCCAATGGAAACCATTGTGGAATTTCATGTCATGGACATCACCCCAAATTACAACCTTCTCTTGGAAGGGCTTGGCTTCACCCCAATGGGGCAATCCCCTTCTCACTACACGAAAAGATGAAGATCCCATGGAAAGGAGGGATTGCCATAGTGCTTGGAGATAGTGAGATTTTAGCATCGGTTTGTGGACTCGAGGAAGGAGGAAGTGAGCTTCAAATGAGTGGTTTTGAGTTTATGAATATGGCTAACTATGGGTTGAAAGATGAAAGGTATGCTACTGACTTGTTCCCATATTGTAGCAATGAAGTGATTGCAATGATGAAGAACATGAGATTCATGCCTAATATGGGCCTTGGAAAAGAAGGAAAAAGGGGTAATTGAGTTCCCCAATGTCAAGACTCAAGTGACTAAGGAAGGTTTAGGATTCTTTGAAAGTTGCGACGGAATCAAGAAAAACCTTGGCACTCTCAATGGGAACTTTGTGAAGGAAGGGGGAAACTTCCCTTATTATGGCTTCCTTGAACCTTGGGTAGGTAAGGATGGAAAGGTGTATCCGGGTTCGGAAATGTTCTATAATGAAAAACAAGTGGGGATGTGTTCGTCAGGAAGAAGAGGTCGACTGGATGAACTACATGGATGCTGAAGCAATAAAGACCATGATGAAGACAAGTGGGGACGTGTTCGCCATCACCAATTAAGAGCCAAGTGATCCTTCCAAATTCATCATGCCTAGTGTGGGGCCCATTAATAATTGGACTTAGGTTGGGTTTTTTGAAAACATGGAGAAAAAGTTTTGTAATGCAAGTTCCAATGTACTTTTCAATATTTTCAATAAGATGAATTCTAATTTGACTTACTTTGATGTGTCCCATAACATTG
Source organism: Notholithocarpus densiflorus (assembly GCA_030021035.2). Lineage (NCBI taxonomy): Eukaryota > Viridiplantae > Streptophyta > Magnoliopsida > Fagales > Fagaceae > Notholithocarpus > Notholithocarpus densiflorus. The sequence continues at coordinate 541,054 of JARYZH020000036.1, read as the reverse complement.
AAATTCTGCACTTAAATGATTCAAATGAATTTAAAAATGAAATTAGTAAAAAATTGGAAAAGAAAATTGAACCTATGGAACCAACTCTTGAAACTATTAATTTGGGCAATGATGAGAATCCACGCTTAATTAAAATTGGCTCAACTCTAAATGAAAAAGAAAGAAAAGATCTTCAAGAACTCCTCATGGAATTTTAAGAGGTGTTTACATGGTCTTATGAAGATATGCCTGAAATTGACCTCGAGATAGCTCAACATCACATTGATACTCAAGATCACATGGTGCCCGTCAAGAAAAAGTTGAGAAGAATGAGAACCGAATGACTTTTAAAAATCAAGGAGGAAGTCACTAAGCATTTAAAAGTAGGGTTCATCAAACCCGTACACCAAGCCGAATGGATAGCCAATGTTGTGCCCGTACCTAAGAAAGATGGGAAGGTGAGGATGTGTGTGGATTTTAGGGACTTGAAGGATGACTTTCCTCTCCCTCACATTGATGTCTTAGTGGATAATACAGCAGAAAGTGCCTTGATGTCTTTTATGGATGGCTTTTGGGATACAGCCAAATCAAGATGGCTCCCAAAGATATGAACAAAATCACTTTCACTACCTAATGGGGAATCTATTGTTACACGATGATGCCGTTTAACCTCAAGAATACTGGGGCAACCTACCAAAGGATGGCTACGGCCTTACTACATGATATGATGCATAATGAGGTAGAGGTGTATGTTGATGATATGATAGGGAAATCCAAGGATAGAGGTAGCCACACCATAAACTTGAGGAAGTTCTTTGAGAGGATTAAAGAGTATAGGCTCAGATTGAACCCATAAAAGTGTACCTTCGAAGTAACCACCGGAAAATTGCTAGGCTTCCTAGTGAGTGATAGAGGGATAGAAGTTGACCCATCCAAGATTAAAACCATATTAGAGATGCCTCCACCCAAAAGTGAGAAAGAAATAAGGGATTTCTTGCGTCGATTACAATACATTAGTTGATTTATTACCAAGCTCACCTTTACTTGTGAGCCTAGAATAAACCATATACATAGAGCGATGAGTGCCAAAAAGTCTTTGAACTTATCAAAGAATATCTCCTCTACCCACCTATCTTAGTGCCTCCACTTACTCCTATATCTTTCCATCATAGGGGATGCGGTTGGAAGTGTGCTTGCACAAGAAGACGATGACAAGAATGAGAGGGGCTAGGCAAAAATTAAGGTAAAAGAACCCCGCTAGATTGAAAACCCAAAAGGGCAGTCTAGACAAAAGTTAGGGGAAAGACCATGGGCATGGCGAAAATTCCCGAAAGGGACATCGTGGGCAAAAATTACATGGCAAAGGAAAAAGAAAAGAAAAAGAAAAAAAGTAATAAATGACAATAAGCAAAGATAATAAAAAGGTGATTCTCTTATTGCTCAAATTAAAAGATTAAAAGATTTTTTTTCATAGGGGATTTGAAACATTCCAATCCTTTATTAAATTCAAAAACAAAAACATGAGAATCATAAAAGTGCAGAAAAGTAAAACATGGGGCCCCTCAAGGTGGTCACTCATTCCTCTTTGCTTTCTTGCTAGTCTTCATGTAAGCTTTCTCATCCTTCATAATTCACTTCATATCATCTTCCAACCATTGCTTGTACCCCGTAGTGGGATTGATGTATCGAGGAGGAACAATGCCTTTTGTCACCCTACGGCGTGGCCAAGCCTCACTAATCCTGCTCAAGATCCTGTTGGTAAACACTGTGGTATGGAAGGCTCCTTCATCATGAGGAGCTCCTTGATGCTCTCCAAATTGCCTTGAGATACGACAAGTGGAGTAGTATGTGCAGCAATGAAGTCCAACTAGAGTCACATAGCAGTCCTTGCAGCAACTATGGACCATGCTTGAGATGTGCCACTACTCCATGACCCACTGAACGTCGGTCTCCTTGAGGTGCCCCATAAGCTCCATGTACGCCTGAAAGCTCATGTCATTCTTATGAAGCCGGCGATCCTTAAGGTGCCTAGGGAGGTAGGTGCTGAGAGGAACGGTGGGAGGTTGAAGTAACTGAAGCCTTTCTTGTAGTTATATTTGGAAAAAAAAAAAAGAATAAGAAAAAGAGGGAGTAGAAAAAAAAAACAAGAAGAGAGAGAAAAGCAAAAAAAAGAAAAAGAAAAAAAGAGAGCATGAGTGAAAAAAAAGGAAAAGTAAATGAAAGACGATATAAGGTGCCTCGATGGGTTGAAAATCGAAAGGCAAACCATGCAAAAATTAGAGGGATCCCGCTAGGTTGAGAACCTAGACAAAATTTAGGGATTATACCTGAAGGAGAAGGGGGCTTCTTGCAAAGAAGTTTGCTTCCTTCCTATGAAAGGCATCCAAACCATTGAGGATCTCCGCCAAGATCAAGCCCACCAGGTTATCTCTCTTTAGCTCATAAGCTATCATGCACATCCGAAGCTCCACACAATACGAGTTTTGAACCAAGAAATACCTTGCAAGAGCACACAAGCAAAAGGCGTGGAGAAAGTACAAGCGTGGCCTCTCACCCTTAGGAAGGGCCAAACCGAAAAAATACTCAAAGACCAACCTAAGGTTGAGCTTGCCAAAAACACACGACCTATTTGCCATGGCAGCAGGGACACCCAACACAACTCACAGCAAAGAAGGAAGATCCTCACCCATGGTAGGGAAGATGAGATCATCAATTTTCGGCTCATCCATGATAGCACCAAATTCTTCAATAGTGGGGCATAGTTTTATTCCATTGAAGCGGAATACATGCTGAGAAGGAACCCAATAGTTGGCAGCAGCACGAAGAAAATGCTCATCCACCCTAATTTGATGGTAGTGGAAGATACAAGAAAGGCCGTAAGGGGCGATGGAATCCTTGAAATCAGGACCAAGCCTTCTAATCCAAGCGAAGACATCAAGAGGAGAATTTTCTGCCATTGTGAGACCTCAAAAAAGGGTTCTCTGGGTTGAAAATACGTTGGTGAGGGTTTTGAACTCAAATAGATACTTTTATACTTAAGTAAGTCGGGTAGGGTTTTTATGATTTGCGGCTTACGTACACAAAGTCAAAGCTGCGTACGTAGGCTCATCTCCATGTACGCACGACGCTTGGCAGAAGCTCATGTTCCCTTGTTTTGAGCAGAGTTTTTCACTCCAAAGCATTCCTAGGGTTCCTACAGCCTAAGGGATCATCCAAGGCACATTCCAAGCACAAGATTTCAAGCATTAAAGAAGCAAAGTTGTATAGAAACATATAATTCATCACATATCTTGTAAATTAAGTGCTAAGTTCCAATCAAAAGCATAAATGTAAAAAGATATTCTTAAATACAATCATTTGTCTCAAACTAAATTCAAATGTTTGCTAAGGGGAATAAAAAGACAAAAAAAAAAAAAAAAAAAAAAACATAAAAGCAAAAAATTGTGTGTTGTATGCCTATATGTGTTGTGACTGCAGGTAATCAATGGCACCGCCTCTTCCTTGGTTGGTAGCTAGGAGTCGCCTCCGAATCCTCCTCTTCACCTCTATCACCATCATCATCATCACCAACTGGGTAGGCCACCCCTCCAGGACCATATAGCTCCCTCGAATAGTTGGTCACCTCCAAATTGAGATTCTCGACTAGCCATACCAACTCCTCATGCTCTTGGATAGTGGGCTGCAATTCAAAGAAAGAAAGGTTAGTGACTGAAACAGAAAGAGAAGAATGGCAAAAAGAGAAGGACAAAAGGAGAAAGAACTTACCACTTGACTGTTGGAAGGGAAATGATAGCCCATGACATTAGGATTACGGGGCATGGCAAGCTCCCGAGCAAAGCCATTAGGGCCATAAGCATAGATCGTCCAAGGGAGATGTGGAGGGTCAATGGACTCATCGGCAGTAGGTACCACCTTTTACAATTTCCCACATTATAAGTCATGACAAACAAGGAAGAGAAAAAAGAAAAAAGAAAAAGAAAAAGAAAAAGAAAAAGAAGAGATTGAACATATACCTGAACAGTAAGGGAAGGCATGAGGCGAGTGATGTTGAACTCCTTATAGTCTAACCCCTCAAGAAGTCGCTCGACATAGGAAACGTTGCTCCCCCACGAGTTGTATTTAGCATCAGTCATGGAGTATGGGGCAAGCATGAACTCAAGAGGTTCCATTGGAATCTGTGGGTCATCCCTACCCACCAACTGGGATCGCACCCTCTCCGCCAGATATAGCACCCTCAAGCCCTCTCCTTCAAGGGGTTGGGTGATCTCTGAAGCGATGAGAGCGGCAGGCTCCAAGTCTCGAGTAGCAGGAAGGGGCTAGCCGGCCCATGGGGCCCAGTTAACCTATAATGGCATAAGGTTAGAAGAAGGGCATCCTAAGGGAAATGCATGAAGATGCTTGAACAACTAGAACTATTGAACTTACCTTATCTAAAGTTAACCTAGCAAGGTGGGCCCTCACTCGAGAGAACTCCTTCAGAAATAGATCGGTGCCCGGAGTTATGAGGCCATACCTAACAAACCACCGCTACAAAAAGAAGTGCAAGCCACAGGTTAGATGCAAGATGATAGTTTGCAATGTGATAGTTTGTAAGATAATACAGTTTGCAAGATTACAAGCTACAAATGAAAATGCAAGAAATGGAAAGAGAACTAACCTTAAGGAGCTTCCAAGGCCCCACAAGCTGCCGCAAAGTGCCCCAGCACATGCTTGCCCCTAGTTGGCCCTCTATGCCTCTCCAAAGTCCTGAAAGAGGGTCAACCACCTCAAAGACACTGTTTGCCCACCATTGGCAAAGAGGTGCCCTAAAAAGTGAAAAAGGAAAGCCCTAGCCATATGAACACATTCCTCCGTAGTCCTCTGTGGGAGAAACATGTAATTCGACACCAAGTTGAAGTAACGGATGGTCTCAGTGGAGTATTTCCTCCCCAAGATGTCAAAACCCAGCTGGATGCCCAACACACCATCCAAACTGATGATGACCCCTTCGAAGTTAAGGCCGGTCATGCGTTAGAAGTCATAGGGAGTCACTGTCATCTCCCGCTCAGTGATATGAAAGGTGTAGGTAGTATCCCACCACCTCTCAATAAGGCACTACACCAAGGTAACACTCGCAAACTTCTCCGAAAGAAGACCAATGATAGGCTCGAAGCTCACCTCCAAGATGTAGGCCTTGGTTTCAGAGACAAGAATGTTGTACCACTCCACCACCTTGTTAATGCTCCACCTACCAGTATAAGGGGATGATGACTACAAGAAAAGAAGATGACATTAGATTCCTGATTCAAGCAGAATTTAGGAAAAATGATGTTTTGATGCAAGAATGAAGATAAGAAGAAGCATATAGTGATATTCGGGTGTAAAAATGACAAAAATGTTTGTTAGGATTGCACATGGTAGTGAAACAAATGAAAAAAAAAGTGAAAATGGGCAGAGTAGGGCTTTTGCCAAGCGTCTCACGTACGCAGGTCAAAGCCCGCGTACACAGACAGGACCCCGCGTACGCAGGGCCATTCCCATGTATGCAAAACCTTAAGAATAGAGCTGCGTATGCAAGAACAGAGCTGCGTACGCATGATTCCAAGTTACACACGCAGTCCCGAGCCCACGCATGCAGGAACACAGACAAAAGCAGTTCTTCGACATTTTCAAGCATGCACCATCCAAAATCAATCCTAAACATGTTTTTACCCCTCTTAAATTGTCAGGTTTTCATCTAAACCTATCCCACAACAAAACCCAAGCATTTACATGGCCAGAAATACATTAAAACAAAAGATCAGGGAGAAACTTTGAAAATGAGAAAAAGTACAAAAACTTACAGATTCAGCCATGGGAATGTGATTCTCTGGCCGATATGTCAATGGTGGAGGCCCCACCAACTTTGTTGCTCCACTCCAGTGAGTAAAGTGAAATACATTAGAAGATAGGACATAGGAGGACTTCTTGGCCTTATGTGCCATTGGAGAAGATGATGAGAGAATGAGAGAAAATGAGAGGGTTTAAGAGGATGAGAGAGTCAAGAATTGAGGAAAAGAAAGAGGAGAGGGAGGTTTTTGTAGAGAGAAAAAAAGGAAGAGTTATGGAGAATATGAAAAGGTGAGGGAGATGAAGAGAATAAAGAAGAAAAAGAAACGGTTGGTAATCGTTGGGAAAAATGAAAGGCGGGAACACACCTAATGACTAAACTACGTGTAGTTTAGGCTTCACCACTAAACTACGTGTAGTTTAGTCATGAACAGTAAAATAAAAAAAATAAAAATAAAAATTTTTCTTTCAAAAAAGGAGGGACATCTTAAGATTATCCCAATTAGGCACAAAATTATCAAAGGACTCCCTAATGAGCGGTAAAGGAAGTAGAAGACTCTTCCCCCGATCAAGCACATCAAGAACCATCCCTAGTGGATCAAGCACATCAAGAACCATCCTCAGTGGTTCAAGCACATCGAGAACACCATCCCCATGAAGGAAGCAAAAGACTCTTCCCTAGCGGATTAAGCACATCAAGAACACTATCCTTAGTAGGAAGTAGAAGACTCTTCCTCAGTGGTTCAAGCACATCAAGAGCACCATCCCTAGTAAGGAAGCAGAAGATTCTTCCCTAACGAATATCATCCCCATGGAGGAGGCAGAAGATTCTTCCCCGATGAACCCAAGCACATTTAAACAACCCCTAGTAAGGAAGCAGAAGATTCTTCCCCAAAGTATCCCCCATAAGGAAGTAGAAGATTCTTTCCCAGTGAGTCCCATACAACAAAAATTCCCAGCGAGGAAGTAGAAGATTCTTCCTCAAAGTCCTCAGTGAACCATAAAGGAAGCAGAAGATTCTTCCCTAGTGGATCACACATATACACTACTCCTCAGCGAGTCCATACATACTACTCCTCAGCAAGTTTCTCATCCCCATGCAAGTCATGAGAGGCAGAAGATTCATCCCCATGCACATTTACTCTTCAGTGAGTTTTCACCATCCCTAGTGGATCCAATAATCAAGACTATGCACATATCCTCCGGGAATTAAACATGTAGGCATGGTAGAAAAAGGTAGAGATAGTAATAGAGAAAGAGACCAAGGTCAACCTAAGGCAAGAGCCTCACCAGAAAAGGTAGAGAAAGAAGTGAAGAAGATAAGATAAACAAGTCAATCAGAGAAGTTTGAGGTAAGAGCCCCAGATGGACACCATAGAGACTATATCATTTTGTTGTTTATTGGGTTAGCTCATAAGAGCACCCTTATTTCTTTTCTTTTTTTCTTTTTTAGTGACTTTAGAATAATGAGTCACTCGCCATTTGCTTGCAAGTGGCAAAACAGGTTCTGGGATAGTGAACTTGTCGTTGCTCATTTCCCGAGCAACAAAGGTGGGACTTCGGACATACGAATCCCACGCAACTCTTCGGAGTTGCACTTCGCCTCATGTATGCGTGATGTGTGTCGTGTGTGTGGGTTAGGCTCGATCCATACATCGAAACAAAATGTTTTGTCTCTTATTCATTTGATTCTGTTAGTGAAGCTCACGAATCAAAAGAGAGGCATCTGTAGACACCGCATTTTGTACCCTTTACGACTCGAGCCCCTGTTCCCTAATGATGCTCAAACTCTAAGGCCCAAGGCTAGTTTAGAACCCATTTAGATATTAAATTGACTTGAGGAGTGTTAAAATGGAAAATATCACTTTCAAATGCACAAAAATCTATTTTTGGAAATAAAATGATCAAAGTGGCCCTCGGCCTACGTACGTGGGTAGCAGCCTGCGTACGCGGGTCAAAGCATGCGTACACAGACACATTCTTGCGTGCGCAGCTAAGGTTTCAGAAGCATGGAAAAGACAAGTTTTCTGCAATAATGACTGAGGTTTGGAATGAATCCCACATCATCTGGGAGCCGTTCCAAACCTCTTTTTATCAACTATAAAAAGCCTTACATGGTACATTTTCAAAACACACAGAAATCCCATGGGAAAAACCTAAGATTCACTAGAAAATAGTGAATCAAAAGGGAGTTTTTCACAAAACACACTCAAGTCATTTTTATTTGATTGAGACATTTTCTGGCCCCAATCCTATGAGTTTAAGATTACTAATTACTATTTTATTGAATTGTGATAGATTTGACTGAAGGGAATGGTAAAAAATTAAGCCTAGAAGCTTTTTACTTTAAGGTATTCTTTCTAGCTTTTCTTTTTATTTTTTGTCTTTCTTTTCTTGTTTTAATCTTGTTTTTGGTTTGGTTTATGTTTATGCATGTTTGCCTAGGTTAGCATATAGTTTTGTTTATGTTCTGAGCATGCTTGGTTGTTAGAATTAGGGTTTTCTTGCTTGTGCTCAGTTTTCTGTTTCGGGTTTCTGGGTTAGGGTTCTTGAACAAGTCCCACGCACGCATGTCATAAGCATGCGTAGGCAGGTTTTTGGTTACGTACGCAGACACTTGCCCAGAAACCCTAATCCAGATTCCTTGTGTTGTTTGTTTGGTTTGTTTCACATGTTTTGTTCCTTTTTAAGTCTGTTCACATGCTTGTACGTGCTAGTACCTCTGCCTCACATGCTTGTTTGCTATCACATGTTTAGACTAGGGTTCTTTAAGTTTTAATGTCATGCCATTCATTCACATGTCCATGTATTAATGTCATAGGTGTTGTGTTGCTGAAAGGTAAATCATGCATTAGAAATGTCCACGCATTTGTGTTATGGTTTTATTTTGATGATATAATGAAACATGCTTAGATGTATGATTAGAGTTTCTAATATGCTAATGCCTTGTTTATGATATGTGTTGTGTTTGATGATATGCTTGCTGCCTTGTTTTAGATGTATGATAAGGTTTTCACATGCTAGATGAATGTTAGGGTTTCTTTTGTATGTTTGGCTCTCTTTTGCTTTAGGATAGGTATGTATGTATTTTGGGATGAAATATGCCATATTGTATGTTAGATGCATGTTAGTGTGTGTGTGAGTCTAGAATAAGTGTTGAATTAGCTTTTAATAGGGTTAAGACATAAGACACAATGATAGGAGACCAACCTTAGAGTTGAACGATCTTGAGTGCCTAATACCTTCCCAAGAGTGTATTTAAACTCCAAACTCATACTCTAGTAGTAAGATCAAATGTCTTTCCTCAAAAGGACACTATATATATAGTTCCTAGACCATTGCAAAAATTAGGTTGCAATTCCAAAATGACCCATTGTGTCCACAGTCTTTCATTACAGATATGTTAAAGATCTTCAATGTACTCAAAATGTAGTATATAGAAATATGATTCACGACCCACCACTGTGACTAGGCCTCTGAGTCTTCAAGCAGCATTAATAATATTTTGAAAATAACTCACCAAGAACTTCCAATAGTCTAAGAGGAAGCCAATAGCAATTCTGTTCCAGAAATCTTGTTGAGCAGCTACATCATCCTGATCAGGTCTTATGATAGGCCCATGCCTAGCAAAAGGAGTTTCGTCATCACTGGATAGCAAATCAGGCTCCATCTCTTCTGCTGACATGTCCTACTATAGTTTGTATCACTGCTATTTGTCCAGCCATACTCTCTTGCTTCTATATTGTTGTCCATAGGTCTAGGACTAGCAGCGATACCTTGCATGCACTAGGGGGAGTGGTGCTAAAGGACCACAGAAAAATACAAATAAAAAGGAACTAGTTGAACAAAAGAAAAAAGGTGTAGAGAGGGTACAAACAGAAAAGGAAACAAGGGATTGGAGAATAGAAAGGGGAAGTAGACAAAGTTAGAAAACAAACAGGGGAAGGTTAAGGCAAAAAGGGGAAAAAGAAATGGAAAGCCAAAGAGGAAAATAGGAAAAGTTGTAGTTCAGATCACTAGTAGTCTAGAAGGTCAGTAGAGTTGACTTGAAAGGACAAAGTGCCACGCTACTTGCATGCAGAAGGAAAGAAGCCTAAAGGAAATGATGAGAAGCTATAGAAAGGAGCGAAAATTAAAAGGGACAAGACGGCTACACCTACCAGGTTAAAGGTAGTACACATAAAACAAAAAGAATAAAGGTTGAAGCTAAGGAACACATGGCCCAAAAAGTGACCGCCGGTGATGACTTCGTTGGGAGAAGAGCTCTTGAGAGAGTTTTTTGAATTGACAATGGTTTGACACAATGGCTAGTGTACCAATGCACTTGATACTAGATACAGAATTGTAAAACAGAGTTCCCCTTTAAGATTAATGAGTACGAGTTAAACTTATTTTTCATAGCCACGTATCATCTTTTCTCATCACTCAAATTGTATGCTTCTTCCTAAACTTCATCCATAGCCACATGCTTTCTTACGTCCTCCCATTCATTAAACTAACAAAAAATAAATCTTAAAAAAAAAAAGATTTTTAGGCGTAAGAGGTGTTAAAAAAAAATGTGGACCTTCTAACTTATAAATTTGTGCAAATGTGTAAGGTGTACAATGGGTGGCTAGACTTGTATCTTAGGGAGGTTGTGCCAAATAACCTTTTTAGAACTATAATACTATCAAGAGGACGTGAATCACCTAAAGAGAACGACTTGATCTGCACCTCAATTTCTGTCACCCATCTCATTGCAACTTATTTTATATCATTATTTGTGGTATAAATGTATAATTTCTCATATTCTCTAACAATAAAATCCATGCACTCTTAAGAAGATTCATGCTCTTTACTAGTGCAGAGTGGTTATTTGGCAAGTCATCCCTAGGATACAACAAGCCTAGTCACCTGTTGTACACCTTACAAATTTGCACAAATTTATAAGGTAGAAGCTCCACAATTTTTTTTTTTTTACACCTTCAATGCTTATAAATAAAAAAGATTTATTTTTTGTTGGTTTAATGAATAGAAGGATATAGAAGAGTATGTGGCTATGGGAGTGTAGGAAGAAGCTTGCTATTTGAGTGATGAGAGGAGATGATACAAATGTGCTAGTTATAAGCTTAGGGAAGAGGGAAACCTAAAACTTTAAATAAATGAAACATAAGTTTAACTCACACCCATTATTAATATAGCAAAAGAAGATTAACGGTTAATTAAATAACTTGGGAGAAACTATCGTAGATGTTTTATAACATCAGGTAATAATCACCAATCTTGTAGGTATTTTATTTTTTTGATGAAATTGTAGGTATTTTATGACAACAGGTACAAAGCATAATTTTTATTAATATAATACAACACATACTAGTATAATTATTTCTTTGGCGTAAATGCACTTTTAGTCCCTACATTTTGACTTTTTTCCATTTTAGTCCCTACATTTTATTTTTACCACTTTTAGTCCCTAAACCAATTAATGCCCTTCATTTAAGTCCTTGAAGCACCATTCCGTCACCAAACTATCGGAGAAACTGACGGATGAATAAAATATTAATTTTTTTTCCACATTGGACAATAAAATAATAATTTTTTATTATTATTGACTAACTTTTCTTCAAAACGTTAAAACCCACGTCTGAATCGGCTGATCGGTTCCTTGTACAACTTCTGCCGCCTTCTTTTTTTCCTTCTTTCTTCTTCTCCCTCTCTCTACAGCTTCAGCATAAAGGGTATTAAGAGACACATATCACAAGTTGAGTGTTGGCTCTTTTCTTCGTGTTTTTGCTAGCCTTTACAATCGAGGTGTTGTCCATCTTGCCCGATGTCAAGCTTACAAGCACGAATCCCATGCTGGGCACCTTGACTCAAAGCATAAACCAAATTATCCACCAACGAGCACATCCCAATATTTCCAATCCTCATATAATCCTATACCTGGAAAACAACACACACACAGTGAACAAAAAATAGGGAACTGTAGGGAAAACACGAAGAAAAGAGTGAACCTAGGCCAAATGGAGTGGGTGTCGTTCAATTTTGGTCGGATGAAGGAGCCATGTAGGTGATGAGGTGTGCTCTGTTTTGGGTTATACGGAACAGGGGCTGAAATAGTTTCGGTTTGGGGGGTAAAAACATGAAGAGGTCGTGTGCATGTAGAAAACGTATAACCCATGCTTTGCTACAATAATACTATATTTTAGAGGTATTGTCAAATAAGCCATTATCATTTCTTGGAATTAAAAAAGTAGCTTTGAGAAATATATGTTTTAGGTTGAGAGATTGATGACCTTAATCATATGCGACAACGCAAAGGAACAGCTCAAGACAAAACCACGTAGCCGTAGGCATTAGCTGAAGCCCCCCCCCCCCCTCCTCTTAACACAAATATAAATAAAAAAGATAATTAATAATCTTTCATATCAAGAAACGAGAAGCATTTAAATACTATATTAAAATGAAAAAAAATACTAATCTATGGTGTTGCTACAATAATACTATATTTTAGAGAATTGTTCAATGTTTTTTCAATTTGGCATTAAAACAAACAGAGTCGACAAATCAAAGATGGGTCACTAGTTAATAAAAGAGTTTAGAATCCCCAGGGGGATAAGGGCAATGGAACGGAATGGAGAAACAAACTAAAATTGATTAGAAAAAGAATAGTATTTCCTTCCCTTAAAAAAGAAAAAGAAGAAGAAGAGAAGATGGTGATTGAATTGATGATAAGATGTGAGTGTACATAATTAACTTAACATATGAAGAAGATGACATGGGAAAGAAAGTCAATTGAGTTTAGTTACCCGCAAGAGAGCGTCGAGATCCTCCTGCACCACTATATGAGAATCAGAATGAGATTGAGATTGAGATTGAGATTGTGATGGTGCTACACCTACAACACCCATTCTGACCACACCCAATTGCTGCAATTGAAGACCAGAAACTGCAACTGAATTCTGCCTACACCTCATTTTCATTTTCCTACTCATGATGATATTGCTATCGATGATAAGTGGGTTCAAGTTCAAGGTCAAGTTCAACGACAATGATGGTCTAGCCTTGGCCGAGGCCGACAACAATATTATTGCACTTGAACTCCAACTCATTTTGCATGTTTTGGGTTATACGTTTTCTACATGCACACGACCTCTTCATGTTTTTACCCCCCAAACCGAAACTATTTCAGCTCCTGTTCCGTATAACCCAAAACAGAGCACACCTCATCACCTACATGGCTCCTTCATCTGACCAAAATTGAACGACACCCACTCCATTCGGCCTAGGTTCACTCTTTTCTTCGTGTTTTCCCTACAGTTCCCTATTTTTTGTTCACTGTGTGTATATTGTTTTCCAGGTATAGGATTATATGAGGATTGGAAATATTGGGATGTGCTCGTTGGTGAATAATTTGGTTTATGCTTTGAGTCAAGGCACCCAGCATGGGATTCGTGCTTGTAGGCTTGACATCGGGCAAGATGGACAACACCTCGATTGCAAAGGCTAGCAAAAACACAAAGAAAAGAGCCAACACTCAACTTGTGATACGTGTCTCTTAATACCCTTTCTGCTGAAGCTGTAGAGAGAGGGAGAAGAAGAAAGAAGGAAAAAAAGAAGGCAGCAGAAGTTGTACAAGGAACCGATTAACGTTTTGAAGAAAAGTTAGTCAATAATAATAATAAATTATTATTTTATTGTCCAACATGGAAAAAAAATTAATATTTTATTCATCCGTCAGTTTCTCCGTTAGTTTGGTGACGAAATGGTGCTTCAAGGACTTAAATTAAGGGCGTTAATTGATTTAGGGACTAAAAGTGGTAAAAATAAAATGTAGGGATTAAAATAGAAAAAAGTCAAAATGTAGGGACTAAAAGTGCATTTGCGCTTATTTCTTTTTGATAGTTGCTCTTTTTAATCAAGAGACTTGTTTCTAAAAAAAAAAGTTAAGAGACTATTCTTTTATTTTTTTTACAATAGTTAAGAGACTAATATTCTATTGTATTTATTGGAGGACAATAAATATTATTAGTTGAGTTCAATTGAATTGAGGTAATTAGAACTCACCTATATATATTTTTCATTTTTCATTTTATGTTAAATGGATCTATGCAAGGATAGTCATTCTTGTACAGTTTTTATTGGTTAGGAAAGTTCGTGAAATAGCACCAAAAATAAATTTACAAAGAAATGGCATTAAGACGATTAATTTAAGTTTAGATGAATTTTGTGTTAGGATGACGTGAGGATGTATATGCAAAAAAGAAAGATAGAGCATACAAGTAAAGCAACAGCAAAAGTTAGCGTATTCAAAAATGGAAGTTTACTTTACTAGTTGGTTTTGTGTATATAGTTTTTTCAATTTGATAGTTACATTGGGAGATGGAGATTTGAAGTCTGAATTCTGTACAAAAACATTATAATATATTAATTGAGTTATAAATCCTTTGGCCAAGGTTAACTCTAGGATACAGGCGAATAAGACAGTCACTTAAGACCCTCAAATAAAAAAAAAATGCCCCCTCTAATATTATATTATATTTTTATTAAGACTTATTTACCCTTTTACCTAGATTAAAAAAAAAAAAAAAATTAAGGCCCATTTTATTAGCTAATAGAATGCATTGTATATTAAAAAAAATCCCATTGTAATTTAAAACAGATAAAACTAATTTGTACTTTTTTTTAAATACTTTTTTTTTTTGGAGAAGAAAGTAAGCAAAATTTTATTAAAAAGATTAAGTTAAATCAGATTGGAAGACAGACTCCAAATCACAAGGTAGTTCTTCTACCCATACAATAGTATTTGCAGTAGAAACTACTCTTCTAGCTAAACCATGATCCAACCTATTCCCTTCCTGACGAACATGCTGAAATTGACACTGTTGTAAGGAACAACCAAGCCTCTTAAACTCCTCAATAATGTGCCCAAACAAAGTATTGCAATGACTAGAACACCTTAGAGCTTGAACCACTCGAAGACAGTCACCTTCAAAAATGACATCAAACAAACTAAGCTCCCTAGCCAGCATCATAGCTCGCCTTGCAGCCAAAGCTTTAGCCAACGCAACAGAATGAATGGACTCGACCCTCTGACTTAAGGCTGCAATAATGCCACCTGAATGATCCCAAAACACCACACCTATCCTAACAGAGCTCGTTCCATCAAAAATGGCAGCGTCAAAGTTAGCTTTATAACTAGCTTTAGGTGGAGGGGACCAGCGGACAGGAGGACGACGGGCAGGCAGCTGCTGCTCCCTATGATTAACATCCTAGAACTCCTAAACATGCGCCTTAGCTCTGTCCCCAATCTCGTGCAGCTGCCAGTTTGTTGATGCTTCCTTAGTTTGTTCCGCCTCTGCCACAAGCACCATGCTACTGTAGCAAACATAGCACACCTATAACCAGACCCTTCGCTAAACAAAACCTCCAAGAGCTCAAAGAATGACCTGCAATTCTTCTGAACCAAGAATAGCAACCCCAAGTTGGACAGCCAAACTTAACGGGCTTGATTACATAGCCATAGGCAATGCATGAGGGATTCCTGGTAATCACCGCAACCATCACAAATATCATTGATAGGAATATGCCGAGTTTTCAAATTCAACTTGGTAGGGAGCGAATCTTTCGCAGCACGCCACAAAGAATGTTGAATTCTATTTAGGACTCTAAGCTTCCAGATTTTCTTCCACACCACCTATGCATTACTTGGCGAGGAAGAACTCAACAGAGAGAGGTTTTTAGCTTCAACTAGCATGCGATAGGCACTCTTCACACTATACTCACTGTCCGAAGTTAAAGGCCATATCAGAATGTCTTCAACCTAGCCCTCACTCACATAAATCCTTCCAATCATCTCGGCTTCCCAAGGGAGAAAACAGCTAGCCAATTTTCCAAGATCCCAAATCCTAGAGTTTGGGAAGAACAGATCACAAACCCGAGAAATAGATGGACCAATTTTCAGAGATACAATCCTACTATTCTTGGGATTAGGCAGCCAACAATGATGCCAAACATCAAAATTTTCACCATTCCCAACCCTCCAAATTGCGCCATTATAGATAACTTCACAAGCCTGCAAGGTACCCTGCCACGCATAAGAGCATTTCAGATGAATAGAAGCCTCCAAAATGCAACCATTAGGAAAATACTTGGCACTAAACACTTTCTAAAGTAAAGTGTCTTTGTGATGAATAAGACGCCACACTTGTTTAGCCAAATAGCATTATTGAACTTTTGGAATTCCCTAAAGCCCATACCCCCAATAGATTTAGAAGGACAGAGAGAATTCCATTTAACCTAATAAATTTTCTTTGAATCACCATTACCCCACCAAAACTTTCAGATCATTGCCTCAATATCTTTACAGAGGCCAATTAGGAGCTCAAAAACACTCATAGAATAAACAAGGATAGATTGAACCACTGCCTTAATCATAACTTCTTTGCCTGCCTGAGATAAGAGTTTTTCCTTCCGCCCCTGCATCCTGGCCCAAATCCTTTCTTTAATCTGAGTAAAACATGCCATCTTATTTCTGCTAACAAAGGAAGGAAGTCCCAAATATTTCTCATAATGCCGAATGGCCGGAACATTAAGTGCCACTTTGATAGCTTCCTACGAATCCTCATTCGTATTCCTGCTAAAAAATAGAGTTTTTTTTTTCCTTATTTATCTCTGACTCAAAGCAGCTTCATAATAAGCAAGCAACTCCTTGATTTTATTACACTCATCCAAAATAGATCTGCACAGGATTAAATTGTTGGAAAAATACATGTTTGTATCGCATACAAAACATACGCAGCGGAAAAATAATAGATCTATTTCATTCGTAATTGATAACATGTAATATGTAAGTTTCAGAATTTAAGAACAAGAAAGCGTACCTTGGTGCGGTGAAATTCAAAACAAAAGATTAGAAGTACTTGTGAACACTTTTAATCTTCACTCCAATTCCACTTAATGCCCAAGAAGTGTGGTCTCTCAATCAGTTTCCAAGGGGAGAATAAGAGAGTGGCTTTCACTCACATACACACCATCTCATTCCTTATGAAAACTCTTATTAGAATTCACTTATAAAATTCTGTATGTTTCTCTCCTTATATTTTACTGATTATCTAATTGGGCTAGCCTTTTGGGCCATTCCAATTGGGCTTTAGTATGTGGCTTGGAGTGGGACCAAAAGGGAACAAATAAGACTCTAACTCCAATGGGTCTTGGCATTTTCTATCAACTCTTGACAAGTTCAAAATTACCATTAATTATATTCAATACCACTATATGAATATAATTGCACTCTATACCTTATTAATAAATTATATCCCAAAACTTTATTATACATGCAACCCCTTTATTAAAATATTCATAATAATACAAAGTCATGAATGTTGACTGACACTTTGAATATAACTACATCTTAATTCTTGAGTACCCGGTTTAATCATATAAGTTATTCATCATACATTTATGAAATCCAATTTCATAAATATATACTTTAGTAACTACTTACTAAAGTGGTTGGGCCCAACACTCTGAATAACCAAACCCATTAAACTTATCTTAAGGGAATATTTTATATCTCCGTTAACAGATTATGAATTCTATCTTGAGAATATATGTTCCATCAACATCAAATGCGGCTGCCCAACATACTGAGGTTTTGATCATGACTTTAGATCTCACTCCTGATATATCAAAGCAACCTACACCTCATGATCAGGTTCATTATTCTTTCAAGATTTAGAGTTGATGTAAATAGAAGTCGTGAGATTTATTATTAATTTAATAGTCGTTAGGAGCATAATAAATCTCACAACGGTCCAGTTCAATATGTCTTAACTCTTAAAACATATCAACATATCAACTAGAAGTTTTCACTTCCATGATCAAGACAAATCATCTTAGTTAATATATTATAGTGTTCACAGTTGAAATGCCCAATTTCATCACCGACTACGAACTAAAATTCTGAGTTTACAAATAACTTGTGATTTATATCTTCTCTGACTAAATCACATACTATGCATCTCATGGACTAAGATAATGTCTCATTAGTTCATTTATAAAAAGTTTCATATAATTAAACAATTTAATTATTTATGACATGCCAATAAATTGGATTTTAGGGCATAAACCTCAACAATCTCCCACTTACCCTCAAAGACAATTTACCATATATCCGACACTTATCTCCCTTTAGAGTAATTCAAAGTTACTCAAGGTTTGGAAACAAGTTTCAGTCAGATTTATTGAATAAATTATCTTTTTTACTACTACTTCTTACGTACTCATATCTCTCTAATAAGATAATACTTATATTTAATGTGTATTTTCACCACCTAAGATGAACATATCTTGAAGTTCAATTTCATGAATCACAATCAAACTACAAGTCTGTATTTGTACATCCAGTAACTATCAAAACCTCACTTTTGGTGGACAAGCATATAATTCCTCATTCTCCTAAGATATTTGAGTATATGCTTTACTCTCATTAAATTAAGTGATCTTTGATTCAATTGATATTTGTTTACCATGCCCACTGCAAAATAGATATTTAGCCTAGTATTTAGCATAGCATAAATACTTCCTATTGATATGGTATTAGGAACCGTCTTAATATGCATTTCCTATTATATGTCTTAGGACTAGGGTCCTTTATAAAGGAACTTCAAACTTAAAAGGAAAGAATCATTTCTTAAAGTATTACATGCTATATTTGGCTAGAATCTAATCTATTTAAACAGTTTGAGATAGACCCAACATCCTAATTTCTGAATTTTAACAAAGTTTAATTCTTAGGATGTGACTAGTCTTTCCAAGTACTTTATATCAAACTAGACTAGACAACAAAAATTCTATTGATGACAATAACTCTACATCATTCTAAATGATTAGAATGTCATCAACATACATTAAGAAATTTATTATTTTATATAGCTTTACACACATAAGGCCTTTTAATGTTTGATCAAAATCAAACAAATTGATTTCTTGATCAAAGATGATATTTTATGATTCAGATGCTTGTTTTAGTCCATAAATGGAATTTAAGCAACTTGCATACTAAACACTACTGGTTCTTTGCTATGTACAAGTCTAGTTACATCATATAGATGTCTTCCTCAATATTGCTACTAAAAGAAACTTTCTTGATATCCATTGTCATATTTCATCCAAATGAAATATAATGGATAAGAGGATCTAGATAGAATCAAACTTGACTATTGGTGAAAAAATCTTTTCATAATCGAACCATTTCTTTTTGAATAAATTTTTTCGCCACTAGTCTTGACTTTGAAGGTTTGCACCTTCAAATCTATCAATCTCATTTTTCTTGTAGACCTATTTGAGAACAATAAGTTTAATGCCACTAGGCGTCTCTACAAGTTTTAGAATTTAAATAGAATCTAATTTTATTTACATAACCTTGATCCAGTAATTCATATTCATATCATCTATTGCCTCTATGTAGGACTGAGGATCAAATTCATATCCTTGTGGAATGACTTCAAAAGTTTATCCTAAAAGTATGAATTTATTTGGTAATTGACAATCCTCCCACTACGATATTGTACTGGTGTACTAGCTATATATATATATATATATAATAATGTCTTGTGGTGTATCTAATACAACTATCTCATTTCTAAATGTATTTTATAGTTGTCTTATAACAAATTCTGATATTTTTTTTCTAGAACTATTTTACGTTTAGCTTTAAGATTATTCACATAGTCATAATCTAAAAACTTTGTATTTGTTCTTTACAAACACCTTGTCATCTTTATGACTACCAAAATAATCTTTTGCAATTCCTTTTAGATACCCAACATAGACACACATTTTTCTATCTTTTGATTTCAATTTGTCAGACTTCCTTTCTAACACAAGTGCTGGACATCTCCAAAAGTGGAAGTATCATATACTAGGTTTTCACCCAATCCACAATTTGACAAATGTCCTAGGAACAAACTTTTGAAATCAATTTTAGAAAATGTATAGTAGTACATAGAGTATATCTCCAAAAGAAATAAGCAAATGGAAATATTTATCATGTACTTTACTATTCTAAAAGAGTCTTATTCCTCCTTCATGTATGCATTGACTTAAAGAAGTCATTGATACTATATTCCTTTACAAAAGGAGTCTCAGATCATATTATCCTCTAAATAGAATTCATAGACTGAGAATATAACAAAATAATGGTTCTAAAAGCCCATTTTTCACCAAACTTGAATATCATTTAGATTAATAAGATCTAGACATAAGTGCCAAAACATACAATACCAAAGGATGAAAACTTTCTTTTTAAAAAGTAAAACATGTAAACTTTCATCTAGAAAACAATCATGAACAATGCTTAGTTTTACCAAAACGGAAACACTTTCCTTTTGGTCATACTTTTGAGTCTAATTTCCTTTTGGCAACTATTAGGGCAACTAGCTTGTCCAACTGTTTGGTATTATAATTCCTCTTCTTACCACCCTTACCTTTCGGTCTAGGCAAAAAATTTGAATTAAATCAATTGATCATAGTCTTAGCTTTTAGGATGTCTTCCATTGCGTAGAACTCACTCATCAATTCAGATAAAATAAAAAAAATTTACTTATTTTCAAAAAAAAAAAAAAAAAATCTGAATTGATCAAATGATTCTAATAAGAACTTATGGATCATATCCACATGAGATTAACATTTAATCTCTACATCCAAGAATTCCAATTCATTTAAAAAATGAAAATATTTTCATAAAATGACATAGAATTGGAACTTCTTAAGCTTTTCTAAGCACTCAATATGATTCATAACAAAACTCTCATTTAGACTTAATATAAAGTCTAAGTCTAGTACTAATTCTTGCATCTCATGTTGTAGTACAATTGAGATAGAAGCCAATGAAACATTTTAGCATTTCAATGGAGACTATGATCATATCATAAGCTATCTTCCATCAATGCATCATGCATAGGAAATTATGACAATGCTGAATCGAAACATATTTATGTACTTCAGCTCCTTTAAGCACCATGTCCAAAATTATTTCTTAGATAATGTGATTTAATTAAAAAAGTAGCTAAAGAACAAAATTTATGACAACTTTATTTTGAGACAATGAATATAATTACAGGGACATTATATATGCATCCATAACCATATAATATGGAACCCGAAAACCATATTATACTAGGTGCAACGACAACCTAATCCCGCAATTAACATTCCTCAGCATAGAGTGAATATCAACCACTATGATTAGACGAGAATTATTCTCATTATTAATGCTATCATGGTAACTCTTACCAAACAAAAATAATTTTCCGCTCTTCCTTTAGCCTCTAAGTAATAATGACATAGCTCATTTGGGAGGTTAACATTACACTTAGTTTAGTTTACACTATTATCTAGAATCATGTGTAGTCACATTTCATCTCCCTTATAGTGTTTAAACTTGTAGTACCATGAAGCAAAACACCCTCCTTTGGGATCGTGAGGCATATACGCTTGTTCATACTACTTTAAATGGATAAGTTCAATCTTGTAGTATTATGAAGTAAACACCCTCATTTGGGATCGCAAGGCATATATGCCAAAACGAAGTGCTTACCCACACTACTATGAACCGATAATGGAGGACGTGAAATCCAACCCTTGTATCTCTCTCCCACTAGAAATTTTAAAATAAGTAGATTGTCTTGAAATCATTGTGATCTAATCACAATTTTAACCCTACACATCAAATGTGTTTAATTGTTTAAATTCGATGTGATTTGACTAAGTCACGTTACAATAGCATAACGAACATTCGCGTAATCACAAAGAAATTTAACCTTATAATCCGTGAAGTAAATACCCTCCGCATGGAATGCAACAAAGCTTGAGGCCAAGACAAGGTACCTATTCACATTACAATAAACTTAACAAAAGAGTTATTTCAGCACTCCCACTCGTTATTTGGGTTTTTCTTTAAATAATTGTAATCCCATCACAACTAATAACCTTGCACTTGTTGAAGACTCTAATCTCAATAGAATCACTAACAAAAATGGAAGTCCTAAACTATTTAGGATTCCTTAAACACTAATGAATCAATAATTAGTTATATAGAACTCTATCCTTAACTTATTTGATAAAGAATTCTAATCTCATTAGAAACTATATACCTTTTAATTAAGCTTTAATCTTATTAAAACTTCTAATTAAAATAAATTAAGGACTTTCAATTATACAACAATTCCAATCTCATTAGAATGTTTCTTAGTTAGAATCATGTGTAATCTCATCACACATAACCTTACACTTCATCTATGTTTTAATACTTAGTGAAATTTCAAAAACAGTTCATTTTGATCGGTTGAATCTATTTCTCGATCGATCGAAATCTTCATCAAAAAATTTCCAAGTTTCTGGATGACTCGATCAGTACCCGATTCCTATTCGATTGGTAGAAAAGACAAATTTGATCGATCGAAAGGAAATCTCGATTAATCAAAATTTTAATAAATTCAGCATAAACAATCTGCCTGACTCGATCGATTCTCGATTCTTGTTCGATCGAAGGGAATTCTCGATCCGTCGAAAATCGTGAAAACTGAATTTTTCAAAAATTTTGGTAACCGTTTTTGACGTTTCACTTGAACAAAACATAGTTTCTTGACCACATCAAAAAGAGATTAAGATCAAAACTGAATTCCATTGATATTATAGCCTTAAAGTTCAATTTAACATACTTAATATCAAACTTAAATAACATCATAACATCAATATCAGTTTTTATAAAATAGTAATTTCAACAACCATGCAGAAAATTGAGTGTAGAATCTTCTAACATCATGAAATTACCATCTATAATTCCAAAACTCAGAAAAAATATTATACAGATTTGAAATTGAAGACCACTCTGATATCAATATTTGGAAAAATATATGTTTGTATCGCATACAAAACATACGGAGAAAAAAAATAACAGATTTACTTCATTCGCAATTGATAACATGTACTATGTAAGTTTTAGAATTTAAGAACAAGAAAACGTATCTTGGTGCGGTGAAATTCAAAACAAAAGATTAGAAGTACTTGGGAACACTTTTAATTTTCACTCCAATTTCACTTAATGCCCAAGAAGTATGGTCTCTCAATCAGTTTCCAAAAAGAGAATAAGAGAGTAGCTTACACTCACATACACACCATTTCATTCCTTATGAAAACTCTTATTAGAATTCACTTATAAAATTCTATATGTTTCTCTCCTTATATTTTACTGATTATCTAATTGGGCTAGCCTTTTGGGCTATTCCAATTGGGCTTTAGTACGTGGCTTGGAGTGGGACCAAAAGGGAACAAATAAGATTCTAGCTTTAATAGTCCTTAAGCTTTTCTGTCAACTCTTGATAAGTCTAAAGTTACCATTAATTATATTCAATACTACTATATGAATATAATTGTACTCTAGGCCTTATTAATAAATTATATCCCAAAACTTTATTATACATGCAACCCCTTCATTAAAATATTCATAGTAATATAAAGTCATGAATGTTGACTGCCACTTTGAAGATTACTACATCTTAATCATTGAGTACCCGGTTTAATCCTTTAAGTTATTCATCATATATTTATGAAATCTAATTTCATAAATATATACTTTAGTAACTCCTTACTAAAGTGGTTGGGCCTAACACTCTGAATAACCAAACCCATTAAATTTATCTCAAGGGAATATTTTATATCTCCGTTAAGAGATTATGAATTCCATCTTGAGAATATATGTTCCATCAACATCAAATGCGGTTGCCCAACATACTAAGGTTTTGATCGTGACTTTAGATCTCACTCCTGATATATCAAAGTAACCTACACCTCATGATCAGGTTCATTATTCTCTTAGGATTTAGAGTTGGTGTAAATAGAAGTCGTGAAATTTATTATTTATTTGACAGTCGTTAGGAGAATAATAAATCTCACAGCAGTCCAGTTCAATATGTCTTAACTCTTAAAACATATCAACTAGAAGTCTCCACTTCTATGATCAAGACAAATCATCTTAGTTGATATGTTATAGTCTTCGTAAATGAAATGCCCAATTTCATCACCGACTATGAACTAAAATTCTGAGTTTACAAAGAACTTGTGATTTATATCATCTGTGAGTAAATCACATAAATCACATACTATGCATCTCATGGACTAAGATAATGTCTCATTAGTTCATTTATAAAAAGTCTCATATAATTAAACAATTTAATTATTTATAACATGCCAATAAATTGAATTTTAGGGCATAGACCCCAACATAAACAATCATCTGCAAAAAATAAATGGGTTAGTTTGGGTCCATTCCGACATAAAGAAAACCCCTAGATTTCACCTCTTGCAGCAGCATTGCGTAGTAAAGCGTTTAACCCTTCTGCACAAAACAGAAACAAATAAGGGGAGAGAGGATCCCCTTGTCTTAGGCCTCTTGAACGTGTGATCATGCCCTTCGGTTCTCCATTAACAAGGATAGAATAAGACACTGTAGTAATACACTCCATAATCAAATCCACCCACGAATCCTGAAAGCCTAATTTGAGGAGAATTCTTTTAAGAAAACTCCATTCCACCCTATTATAGGGTTTGCTCATATCCAACTTCATAGCCATGAACCCTTTCTTTCCTGTGCAACTAGTCTTCATATGATGCAGAGACTCAAAAGCAATTAAGATATTATCAGTTATCAATCTATCTGCAATAAGAGCACTTTGGGTCTCTAAGATAATAGAATTAAGCATAGGCTTGAGGCGGTTAACAATCACCTTACTAATAATTTTATAAATCACATTATAGAGGCTTACAGGTCTAAAATCAGATACCCTTTCTGGATTATCAACTTTAGGAATTAAAGTAATGAAGGTATGATTAATAGATTTCAGAATGGAACCCAAATTTAAACTAGAGAGAACAGCTTGAGTAATATCCATACCTACATCAGTCCAGTAAGTCTGAAAAAATAAGGGAGGCATAACATCCGGACCTAGAGCTTTGAGAGGGGCCATGTCCCTGATTGCTGTACCTACCTCCTCACTGGTATAGGGTTTACCAAGTTCAGCTCTCATCTCTGCAGTGAACACTGCCTGAACCCCATCCAAGATACGGTAATGATCATAAGGGTTTGAAGAAGTAAAAAGCTGGGAATAGAAGTCAGTCAACATGGCTGAAAATACCTCTTCATCCTCCTGCCACACCCCATCCCCATCACGTAGTCCCTTAATGAAATTCTTCCTCTTCCTTTGAGTTGCCATTCCATGAAAAAATCTTGTATTCTGATCCCCACTCTTCAACCACTAAATACGAGACCGTTGTTGCCACATCTTTTCTTCTTTATCCAAAAGGTCATTCAATTCCTTCTTCAGCCAAACCACTTCCTCATGATCACCAATACTGACCGAAGCCACCTTTGCCTAACAATCCTTCAAATACTTAATATTCTTTTTCACATTACCAAAGTTATCTCAGCTCCAAACCTTCAGATTTTTCTTACACTTATTCAACTTCTTTGTAGCAATAAACATTGGCGTACCATCCAAAGAACAATCCCATGCTCTAGTGATAGTCTCCCTACACCCAGAGTCTAATACCCATATAGCCTCAAAGCGAAAAGGTTTTCGATGCCATTTCTGGTGCTCCCCATTCCCATTCAGAGACAACAGAATTGGTCGATGATCTGAGGTGAAGCAATTCAAATGTTTTACCCTACCAGTAGGGAACTTAGTCAACCACTCATAGTTTACAACCCCTCTATCCAGTCTCTCCCAAATCAACTCCCCCCGTTGCCAACCATACCAAGTATAATCCGGCCTTGAGTACCCTAAATCCATAAAACCACAATGATCTAGAACCTCATGAAAATCTTGCATTAAATTAGGAGCCCTAAAAACCCCTCCTTGCTTATCCTGCACCTCAAGCAACTCATTAAAATCACCAAAACAACACCATGGGAGTTTTGGTTTTGAGCTCAACATTCTTAACATACTCCATCCCTCGCTTCAGCGACTTGTATCAGGCTCGCCATAGAACCCAATCAATCTCCATGCATTTTCCGAACCACCATGAACAATAGCATCAATGTGGTAATTCGAAAAACTATCCACCCACACATTAAGACCTGCTTTCCAAGGAAGGGCCAAATCCCCTCCCTTTCCTTCAGATGGCACTGTGAAACAACCATCAAACATAATCCTATCACGAACCCACTTCATATGCTCCTTGTTTGATCATGTTTCGGACCAAAACACAATCATGGGATCTTGTACTTGTACTATATCAACAAGCTCCTGAACTGCACAGCGATTCCCAAGCTCCCTGCAGTTCCAAGCTAAGAGTTTTATGGCTATCGGTGGGGCTGATTATCAGCCTCCACCGTTAAATCATTAAAAGCAACTACCCGCTTCTTCCTACTACTACTTTCTTCCTCCATCTCCTCGAAAAAATCCTGCCTTGTATGTTTGGATAGGATTGGTTCCCTCAACTTTTTGGATGCACTTGATGTTCTAGGCAATCTAGTGAACTTTGTTACTGATGGAGATTGTTTGCATGGCTCTGTTTGAGTAAACAGATTTTTCAGAAAAATGGCTGAACCAACTACCCTAGACCCCATCCCACCTTGCTAAACTATGGACTCACCCTCTCAGCCCTCCCCCAGATTATCAAAACGAGTCAACTCGTTATCAATATCATCCAATTGTGCCTAAAAGTCCCGAGAGGAGGAAATAGCTGGCTGCATAAGCTCCACATCATTCGGAGAACAAGAGACCTCAGAACCCACCTGCTTCTGTTGAAAAGTTACCTAAACTACCTGTGGTTCTTCAACAGTTGGGGCTCGCTGCTCTTCTCTCCCTTCACTCACTAGTTCAGTGCTCAACCCAGTCCGTCCACACCATCGTCCCCCCCTACACTTGAGTTCATCTCGATTTCCTTGCTGACCTCAAAACACTTTTTTTTTTTTTTTTTTAATAATAGATAAAGAGTTTATACTATAAATTCTCACTCTAGACACTATCACGTGGGACAATGCGATATCACATCAACCCATTTGAGACTTATTTAAAAAAATTTATATTTTAGTTAGTTGATATTTTCCATTTCCATTGTTTCCGTTTTAAAAATAATAATATTTCAAGTAATTTATTTAATTTGTATTATTTGAGTATATTTTCATTATTTATCCTTTAAGGATAATGTATTTTTTGTATTAGTGGTAATATATTCAGTTACATGTGCAAGTTTAGATTATAAAGTGACCACATCATTAGTAAAGATGCAATCTTACTTTTAATAAATTAGGTTGATTGTTCTATATTTTAAATTTTATTTTAGTTAAATTATAATTTTCTATTATAAATAGTGTTTAATTTCTTGTTGGCTGAATTTATGGGTCTTGGCCCATGTCAATTTTCTGTCCCAAAAATGCCACTAGCACTTAACAAAGGCCATGGGCCCAATTTTTTGTTCGCCATTATTCAGTTATTTTGGTTATATTACGGGACAACTAGCTAGATTTAGATAATAGAACACCATATTTCAAAAAGTATTTTACCTACAACAAAAGAATGTGTACAAATTCATGGACGTTGAGAAAGTAGGTCTCACGACTTCTTTTTTTTTTTTTTTTTTTACAAGATAGAAATTCTACTCTAACTTAATTAAAGTGTATAAATGTGTGAAACTCCTTCTAGGAGACTTCAACCCCGGCCCTTACCCCCCACACCCACAAGTAGTTATACTTGTGGAGTGACCATCGCACCAAGCGTGTGCGGTGGTAGGTCTCATGACTTTCAAACTAGCACGAACTACTATTATGATTTATGAGAGATCAAAACGGAAATCTTACATTTTTATCTGTGCAATACAAATTTATTATATTTTAAGCTAAACAATCATTGTTGTAATAGTTGTTCAATGAGCATGTATTTATTGCCAAAATAGGAAATTGTTTAGCTCCAACTGCCAATAGAAAGATGACATGTGTTTTTTTTATGTGCAATGCACTTGACTTATTTGCTTAGTTGGGTTAAGTGAGTCATGAGCAAGATGGAGCCATTCTTTGGCTTTGGGGGGCAATAGCACCCCCCCCCCCCCCCTAAAATTTGGAAAAAATTATTAGCATATACTATATGTATTAATTTACTAATTTGGTTCAATAAAATTGTACACTAAGCTCTCCTTAACAATATTAAGCCCATAAAAATTAAGCCCAACAACAAAATCACCAATGCCAAAGTTAAAAAATTAATCATAGTCAACTAATTTTACCAAAATAAAAAAGCCCCCTTAAAATTTTTTGAAACAACACTAATCTATGGATTAAATCTTTCCTTCATTCCATAAAATTTCAAAAAAAAAAAAAAAAAAAAAACCTAATGGAGAGAGAGTAAGAGATGCTGAACTGAGAGGAGAGCCAGAGAGGTAGCGTCACTGCCGCATGGAGATTGAGAAGCAACAGTTCTGAGCAACACAGCAGGAAAACAAATTAAGCAAACCTTTAGCACAATACATAAGTAACAGAGCCGCGCCCCAACCCCCAAATCAGGTGTTTTTGTGTGTCTCTCTCATTTGAGCAACGAGTAGGTAGGGTGATCTATCTATCTCACTTTTTCTCAATTCCCTTTTATTCTTTGAAACAAAGAAGAGAGAGGAGAAGAGAGATTTATGCCTCTATCTTTCTCTTTTTTTCTCTTTTTTTTTTTGGTTTAAATAATGACCCATGTGATTGTACACTGAGTCATTAGTGTCTAATGGTACATTGAAAGATATTTGCTCTACAATAATTAAATAAATAAATAATCTAATGGATCAATGATCAAATGGGTCCAAAATTACAAATTAGATAAAAATTTCACATGTGTTATAGCAAAAAATAATTGTTTTGTTTACAATAATTGTGAGTTGAGGCCAGGCTTACTACTTTAAGTTTGGATGTGAGGTTATATCAGTGGGTATTTTTATTATTATTATTATAATATGTCTATACAAATTGAATTTGTTTTTTAGTGGCAAATGACACAAAATAGATAAATAATACATTCTGTATAGTTAGTACTTGTGTCTTTGTTAATACTAAATGAATGCTCATTTCAAATAAAAGAATGGGTAATTGTCTCATATTGCTTAAGAAAGTGTGTTGTTTGTAGTATAGTTTGCATCAATCTTATCATGACTTTTAAGTGGAATTTGTGGTGTGTTTTTGTGTTAGAACCCTTGTCATTCTCTCTTATGATAATTTTCTTTTTATACTACCACCTCCCGCCCCCCTAACTTAGAGTTCTGGCTCTGTCCCTGATCATGAGCATTGCACATGACAAGTACAAATGCTATTTTTCTATTGGTAGTTTGGAGCCCAAGGCTCCAAACATGTTTGATGCCAAATTATGTCTCCTAAAATATTAAATTATGAAAAGACATAAAAACAAGAGTAGAGAGATAAAAACAGGTGTTATGGGCCTATGGCCTCAAAGCGCTGAAATTGGCATCTATATGTTGATGGAGACTTTGGGGCCGTGGTCAAGGCTAGTTCAATAAATTTTAGATCTTCAAATTTTGTGATTTTCAGGTTTTGGTTTTGTTCCCATTATTTAATTTTTAAAAGTTAAATATGCGTTTTTCTATCAGAATAAATTCTTCTTAGTATAGGGGTGTCAATGTTCGTCCCAACCCACGAACACGACATAAACCCAACACGGGTTTTCTCGGGTTAGGGTTGGGCCTTAATGAGTTTGCCAACTCAAAATATTTGTATTCTGATCTGCATGTGTAAATAATATGGCGCTGTAACTTTTTTAGTTGTATAATTCAAATAAATTAGCCTTGATCATGTTAGGTGTTATGGGCCTATGGCCTCAAAGCGCTGAAATTGGCATCTATATGTTGATGGAGACTTTGGGGCCGTGGTCAAGGCTAGTTCAATAACTTTTAGATCTTCAAATTTTGTGATTTTTAGGTTTTGGTTTTGTTCCCATTATTTAATTTTTAAAAGTTAAATATGCGTTTTTCTATTAGAATAAATTCTTCTTAGTATAGGGGTGTCAATGTTCGACCCAACCCACGAACACAACATAAACCCAACACGGGTTTTCTCGGGTTAGGGTTGGGCCTTAATGAGTTTGCGTCATAAACGGGTTGACCCGAAAGCGACCGATAAGAAACGTATCATAAGCGGGTCAACCCGCGTAACTCCTAATAAACACGTTTGACATGCCAATTTATTTGTATTAACCCGAAATGACCTACTTAACACAACCTGTTTAACTCATATAACAAATAAATAAATATATATATAAATATTTTATTTTAGATTTGTCAAATACCTTTTATATCTAACATATATTTTAAATTTAAAAAGAAAAGTGAGTAATTACAAAAACTTACAAGAGATATAATTGGAAATTGAAACTTTACAAACCCTAGATCTCTAAACCCTACAAACCCTAAATCTCTAAACCTTCTTATAAATATCTTCTTCTTCTTTTTTCTTTTTTTTTTTTTTTTTTTTAATTTCAGCCGTACTACTCACTTTACTATCTTAAAGTTTCATGCCCAATTCTCAAACTTAAAGTTTCAAACTGGTTATTGTTCTCTCTCTCTAATGTGTTTATTTTTTTTGCATAATGCTTTTGTTCTATAAACTTTGAACTCATGTGCCATTATTAATATATGAGATATATTAATTGTTGATTAAGTCCACGGTTGTTGCTTTTGTCTTGTGCTGTGTGTTTTTTTTTTTTTGGTGTTTGTATTAGTGTTGGATACTGTCTGCATATCTTGCAAGTAGGTTTATTGAGATAGTTTATAAACTAGATATGATGGGTAATGCTTTTAAAGATTACAACAATGTGGGTTGAAGACTTGAAGTGTATGCATTGCTTTTGGGATGTAAAAAAAACTATTTCTAGATGGATGTTGTATTTAATATTATGTAAGTTGAAATGAGTTGTATTACATTCGTGTCAACTCAACATGACTCGTTTATTAAGCGTGTCAAATGGGTTGGGTCAGGTCAACCCGCCTTATTAACAGGTTGGGTTAGGGTTGAAGAATCATGACACAATTATTAAATAGGTCGGGTTAGGGTTGAGTCATTTAGTCGAATACTCCTACCTCGACATGACACAAACCCGAATTGACACCCCTATCTTAGTACGAGTATGATTAGGAGTGGATCTTTTAAATGATCAGTTTAGTTAATTTTTTTTGGAAAAAAAGTAATTCATTTTAAAAATGATAAATTCCTTAACATCTTGTACGGTCATTTGATGCATGCATGACCATGATAATCTTTCAATATAATTAATGAGAATTTAGAGTTTAAGTGATGTTCATTACTCCTTTCAAAGACCAACCAAAATCAATCAATTTTTATTCTCAAAAAAAAAAAAAAAAAAAATCAATCAATTTTGTTTCCATGCATTCACATTCACTTTGAAATCATTTTCAAACAAAGAAAATCATTATTTCGTGTGACTTGATCAAACTCAAACTTTTGCCTAGGATCTTCTCAAAAAAAAAAAAAAAAAACCTTTTGCCTAGGAAGTGATTACTTTGCCATCGAATTCCATAACAATTCATTATAATGTAAAATTTTAACATAGGTCAACTATATAAATTTTATCAACATGAAAAATGATGATTTTATCATTGGTTATGTAAAATTACCGTTGTCTTTTTTGGGTATGTTCATTTAAAAAATTGAATTTTTCTTAAGTTATTAAATATGGTATATATATTGACTGTATTCTTTTGATGGATACCATAAAATTTCAACACATAATGTCCGATTTATGAAAATTATGTCCATTTCAACCTATAACTATTAATCAATAACAATAAACTTTATTAGTTTTTTTTTTTTTTTTTTTGTTTGAGAAAGAGAGCCAACTGGAGTTCAATGCCTAATATATATTCATTGTTCATAGGATAAGAGTGACACCAATACATCCTCCATAAAAAGAAAAAGAAAAAACTAAAAATGTCATTTTAGTAACAGTTAATTTGGTCCATTTTCTCAACCCGCTAACAAAAATTGACCACAAATTTAAAACGAAAAAATTAATTTCTACCAAATGCTATTTTTGGGTAGAAAAAAACTCATGGGTAATACTGTGTCCGAAAATTGCCCGAAACCCGACACACGAAGGGCCCGAAACCAAGAGACAACAGAACGTCCAAAACAGAGCAAAGTGAATTACTCACATCACAAAGAGCTCAAACGCCGCCACAAAATACAATGGGCAGCAGTAGCAGGCGACTGAGAGCGTTCAAGCGGTGGATGAGATCCCAAGGCATCGACTTCAGCGACGCCCTCCAATTCACCGACGACGGCGAAGCCATTTCCGTGAGAGCGCTTTGCGATCTCAAGGTAGGTGACATGGTGGCGAGAATACCCAAAACCACGTGCCTCACCGTCAAGACGAGTGGTGCACGTGACCTGATAGAATCTGCTGGGTTGGGTGGTTCTTTAGGACTCTCAGTGGCTGTCATGTACGAGAGGAGCTTAGGCCAAAGCTCTCCTTGGGCTCCTTACCTTCATCTCTTGCCTCCTCATGAATCCTTGCCTTTGCTTTGGTCTCTCCACGAGGTCGACTCTCTCCTATGTGGCACTGAGCTCCACAAAGTCGGTCATCATCACCCTCCATTATTCTTGCTTCTAATCACATGCTCTATTCTATTTGAATACAACCCAATTACTACTAACACACCTAATTGCTTACGCGATTTAATTGACTGTGAGTGGTTGAACCAAAACTTCAATCACAATGAGTAACTCAAGCACTCATTTATTAGGAAAATATATACTTAGGTATCTGGAGTATAGTCACATGAACGTACGTGAGACGAGATAGCACCATTCTCTGTGCTTCGGCAATACCTATTTATTTATTATTATCTTGTTGAGTTGGCACTAATCATGTTGTCACATCAGTTTATAAGCTTTTTATTGTAAAACTTTGTAGTGACATTTCCCATGTAATCTTGGGTTAAAATGCCTATCACTCACAATTAACCGCATTAACATATTGTGAAATTGGGTGTCTTTGAAATTATTGATTTGAATAATAGTGATGTTAGGTATGTTACGAATTTTACTACCAATTAGGTTGTATCCAAACTTTCATTTTATTAGTTTGTTGAAACCCATCAATCACGCCAGTTGTTAAGATTCAGCATTTTCCTTTGAATAAACACACCCAATTTCATGACACGGTAAAGTAGTCGACTGTGAGTAATGGACACTGTATGCTCACCACTCTTTCCCACTATTCACAAACAATCACCCACTTTAGCAAGTTGTGAAATTGGGTGTGTCTGTAAGATTGTTGGACCTATTTATATTGTGTTTTACAATTGTAGGCAGACTGTGAAAGAAGACAAAGCTATTATTTATGAGGACTGGAAAGAGAACATTCTGCCCCTATTGGATTCACCACTGCCTTTTAATCTCAATCCAAATTTTTTTGGCGTTGAACAATACTTGGCAGCAAGAAGTCTCATTGCTTCTCGGTCTTTTGCAATAGACGAGTTCCATGGATCTGGAATGGTTCCTTTGGCTGATCTGTAAGTTAGGCCTTCATTTCTCTTGTATATTTGAATATGATTCATCTTTTAATTGTTTCTAAGTTAGAATGTAAAGCTACTTAGCATAA
The DNA here is from genome assembly GCA_030021035.2 of Notholithocarpus densiflorus. Classification (NCBI taxonomy): domain Eukaryota; kingdom Viridiplantae; phylum Streptophyta; class Magnoliopsida; order Fagales; family Fagaceae; genus Notholithocarpus; species Notholithocarpus densiflorus. The sequence continues at coordinate 507,620 of JARYZH020000036.1, read as the reverse complement.
ACCATTGTCTCCCTTCTTATTTATGCATTCTTGGTTATTTATGGCTATAACAAATAATTGGGGTTCAATTGTTACAACAAGTGAAAGAGGGGAGATTCAAACCTTGGTTCGACTTATATAGGAGACTAGACAATGCCACTGAACTACTTATATTTCCCAATATCATCATTTGATAAATGAATGATTATATCCTACGCCCATTTGGTAATGGTGCTACTCAAGTACAAGGGCTATATACATAGAGTGAAACACTGATTATAAAAGAAAGAAAACTAAGCAGGCAAAAATACAAAAAACAGTAAGATACAACACTAGTGAAAGCACAAGGAGTCCAGAAAATCTAGGAGTCTTGCCACTGAGAGTGAAGGAGACAGCAAAATCAAGTCATATATGTATTTCATAAATAAATATTTCAGCTTCACCATACTTAGTTCTTTTCCCTTGAAGCACCGATCATAACGTTCCCTTTGAATTTAGAGGAACTTTTGCCTTTGTTTATCTCCTTATAATCAAGCAAAATAGGAAAATGATCAGACAGTGGTCTTTGGAGTAACTTTTGATTCAGCTTGGGAAAATGTGCTTCCCATTATGTTGAAACCAAGAACCAATCTATCCTAGACATTGATGTTGGGGGGCGGGGGCGCTGATTGTTGGACCAAGTAAAGGCATCTCCTTCCAAGGCCAAGTCCAGCATAGCATTCTCTGAGATGAACTTTGAAAAGTCACGCATTCCTGAAGTTAGTCTAGTTGCCCACCTCCTTTCAACCAAAAATCTAACCATGTTGAAATCACCCCAAGGCACCTCCCCCACCAACTAATTATCCCTGCCAATTCCCCTCATAGCTCCCTTTGAGAGGTGTCTGTGGTAGGCCCGTAGACCCTTGAAAAGCCCATTAGAAGCCATCTTTCAACGAAATTTACTATTACATGGCATGCTAACAGCTTCTTCAACTTTTCTACTACGTTTATCCCATATCAACAAAATGCCACCATATGCTTCCTATAACATTTTTAGGTATTGACCCCATTTTAGTTTCAAGTCACTTCTCCCCATCATTCAACCCACAAACTTCCATGAAACGATTTTTAGCTGCATGATCATGGTAATGTTAACCCCCTGGCTCTTCTTTTGGTCGTATCACTCCCCTCAATTTTTTTGGTTTCATAATTGATGGAACAAGCCAGATTCTGCAACTCCCTGACCCCCTTGGACAGATTGCGTGAACACTTTTCTTGGCACCCTTCATCCTTGTTCGATTATATCACTCAATTCTAGAAAACAAATTCATAGCTTTTTCTTCAAAATCAGTCATTGATACACCCTTGGTAACTCAGTTTTAAACTGCACTGTTCAAATTTAAAAAATACACTTCACTTCTCTAGTTTTGTTTTTATTTTTAGTTTTTTAGTTATAACTTTTTCAAACAATCCCATTTTTAAAAAGCTGAAAAACAAAGTATACCAAACAGGCACTACATCATTATATGATAAATAAACTCGTAATATGCTCCTAGCCTTTTGCAATCTATAAAACCCTTCGTAGAAACTGTGTAACCAGGGCAAATCTATTACTATGGAATATAACTAGGGAGTAACCTCCTACCATTGTCTGTGATTGGTCTCTGTGTTATGTCAGTTCTAGACTCTCGAAATGAAATGCCTATGCCTTTTCCAAGTTTTCTGTTGGAGTTGCACTGGCAACATGGGCTTTGAGTTGACTTTTTCTTACTTAAGATGTGAAGACTGGATTTTTTAAACCTATTATTTTTAAAGGAAGATTTATCTTTATGTCAAGGAATGGCTAACTTAAATCCTGATAAAGTCATTGGTATGCTACCATGGAAGTTCATGCTATATAAAATATTAATGACACATGTACTTTGAGAGAAAGAAGAGAGAAAAAAAAATGTAGTACATATGAACACTTGAACGGTGGACATTTACATGTATTTTTCAGCTGTACTAGTCATTTATCAATAGCACTGCCTGTTTTTGGATGTGTTTTTCCCTATATTTAGTAAAGTTTATGTCTTAAATAAAGGATATAAAGAGTCAAATACCATTTTCTTTGGGTTATGGGATGAAACACATTATGATAGGTGAGATTTTACGCCTTAATGCTTATCATATAGAATGGTTACTTCCTTATGCATAGTTTGGAAGATGCAATCATGTGTATTAATTTAATTAATTATATTTAGTTTTGCCTCGTTTATTGTTGGTAAAGTTTTCATTGATAGATCCCATAATGCTTTCTACATCTTGCTTTTTACCTTATTATTTACTAATCTGTTTTACATGAAATCAGTTTTAATCACAAGACGGGAGCTGAGGATGTTCACTTCACCTCTGTATCTTCTCATTCTGATTCCAAAAGCGATACTGACTGCAGCAAAAATGATCTCCAAGCCAATACTGGTGATAATGAACCATCGTCTGAAAATTTCTATTCAGATGGTAGAGGATCAGATACTAGTGGTGGTAGTGACTTGGACAACTCTTCGGTCTTGGGGGATCATACCACAGCATTCGAAATGATTATGGTGAAAGATGTCAAAGTTGGAAACGAGGTTAGAATTTGCTTCTGTTCATAGAGTAGCTTTTTCAATCAATTTTTCCTTTTAGCGATTTTAGTATAATGTGTGGTATCAGGTATGACGTAGATTTTGAATCTTAAGGTGCATTTTTTATTATTAAGTTGCACACACACCTAGTGAGTTTTGAATCCCTGACCTCACCCTCTACCTTGGTCTTAAAAGGAGCAGCGATGTAATTTGAGCTAAAGTTAACTTTGAATCTTAAGGTACATTAATTTAATATCTTCAGCAAAAAAGGGTTCTGTTGAAATGGGTTGACTTGTCAATGGTTAATCTCTCTCTAAAGCCGGATGATTTACCTTTTTCATTAAAGACCCAACACATGGACCTTCTAGATTAATTTGGACAGGACCATCACAGCCCCAATCTTGAGATTAATTCCCTTAGGTAGGGCACCATTTATATTGCTGGCCTTAACTATTTTATAATACTCTGCTAATAGTTCTTGTGGTAAAAATCCAGTTTCCCATAGGTTTAAAAAGATGCTTTTCTCAAACTGTTTCTTCATTTTTTTCCCTATCTTCTCTCAGGTCTTTAATACATATGGGTTGGTAGGTAATGCTGCATTGCTTCATAGATATGGATTTACAGAGACAGATAATCCATTTGACATTGTAAATATTGATTTGGAACTAGTATCTCAATGGAGTTTATCTTTGTTTTCTGGCCGGTATAGTCGAGCAAAGCTGTCTCTCTGGAAAAGATTGGGTTACTCTGGATGTGTAAGCGAGAACACTGAATATTTTGAAATCTCATCTGATGGGGAACCCCAAATTGAGCTGCTGATATTGTTATACATAATGCTGTTACCAGAGGATACATATCATAAGTTGGATCTTACATTGTCAACTAAAGGGAACTCTAATGGATCCATAGGCATGATTTTGTCCGGAAAAGGCAAGTTCATGTTGGAAAAAGCTTCAGAAGTGAGTAAGGATTTGTTGCTGACAAAGGATGTTTGTAATGCTCTCCGATTGCTGGCAGATATGCGTGATAGTTTTTATGGTTCTAATTCAATGAAAGATGATATTAAAGCACTAGGGAATTGTTGCATAAGAAGAGAGAGGAAGTTGTACTATTCTCTGATATTGCGTATCAGTGAGAGGGGGATCCTGGAGAGGCTCAGAACTTACGCTGCTTCTGGTGCTCAGTCTTTTAGAACTGCTAAGCGATCCTCAGTGAGAAAGAAGTTGAAGAAGACATGAAACTTTGAACTCTCTTTATACCTCCTTCATAGAGTTACTTATTAGCTGCTTATATCTGCTGTTGCTCCAATTTCTGTGCCAAATCACAGAACAGAGGGCACACCACCATCATTTTTCCCCAAGGTTTCTACTTAATGACAATGTAATCCATTATGTAACTTTTTGTAGTGAGTAGGCAATCTCACTATTGGTGAAGTAGATGGCTTGACTTTTTATTCAAACCCAATGGGGAAACTTTCAAGTAACTCTTTTTTGGGATTTTTGATTTTATTGGTCTGTTTATTTTGCTTTAGAGTTAAGAGGAAAATGTTTCCATTGAAAATATCTCAAGTGGCACTGACAATATAGACATGGCCAAAATGTGTACAAGAGGTCATACTATCTCAAGCTTGGAGTGAGGAAGATGGTGTTAGTACTTAGTAGTCCAGTTTGGGAAGAAGCTAGAACACCTCTGCTTGCTGCTAAAATGGAGTTGGTTTCTATGATAGTCTTTTAAGACTTTCCTCTTACACCATGTGTCAACCATTATCGTCAGCATCTTGAGGCCAAAGTAAACTGAGGCACACAGGGAGTTAGCAGGGCGTCAGCCCATCTCTCTCCCAAGCAACAACAAAACCGGTTTAGAGGAAATGGGATGGACTCAGCGAGTACAAACATCTGCCCGCAAAACTAAATTGTGAGCTTCAAAATTATAAAATCCAGGAAAAACAAAGTCCATACCAAAATTTTGCTCAAAGCTATTTAATGTCCTGAAAATATAATCTGAAATTCTGCCAAAGCTCTTCTCCCTCCCCACACTGTACAACTTTCACAACTTCTAACAAATTATCTTCGAAAAAAACAAAGTTGATTATATTATTTTGAATTCGTGTTGTACTTGTTTCTCTGTTAGTTTTGATGAACATAATATTTTGAAAAAAAAAAAAAAGAACAGTTATTTTGATGCCATATTGAGGTGTGAGTCAGAACTCGTTAGGGGGCGGGTATCCGACCTAAATGAGACTGGTTTTACCTGCCCCGTTAAGGGATGCAAAATTAGGGCGAAATTTTCCCCATGCCTGAAATTGGTTGGTTGGATATGGGTATTACCCGACTCCGACCTGTATAAGTTTTTTGTTTGTTTTTTTGTTTTGTTTTTGTTTTTGTTGTTGTTGGTGTTTTTTATTTAATATATATTTTTTATTTTAGAATTTTTAAAATTATTATTTAAATGAAAAAGACAACTCTTTTTTTTTTTTTTTTCTCTAGAAAAATCTTAAAAAAAAAAAAAAAGTGAGTGGAGCCAATGTGTTTAGTTAACTATGCCAGATCTCTTGTTCGACCATAAAAGACTTTACTAGTTGAGTTAACTAGAATCCATTACTAGTTGTTCCTTCTTTATAAAGTCAAATCCCTTATATCATCACTTCCCATAGAATGCCACACTCACGTAATTTGCTCACACAATTTTCTTGTGGGGTGGGCAAGGGCTCTAGGAGTGGGCTTCACACACATATACACTTAGATTAGACTAGAGTAAGATTCCTATCTCAAAAAAAAAAAAAAAAAAAAAAAAAAAATCCTTAAGAATTTATGAGGAAATATGTTCAACAAGCACATTTTACATCAATCTTCCTATTAATCACTCTCTTTGTGCATATCATTAGTATCATTTTAAAATCATTTTTAATGTTGTTAAACTTTAGAAATAAAATGTCATTTTTATTGCTTTCACTAATCAAAACTATAGTAAGAAAAATGACAATCTATTTCTAAAATTTAACACCATTAAAAATGATTTTGAAACCATACTTGTGGGTGCCCGAGGACTGAAGATGAAGTTGAAGAGTTGTAGTATTGGTGTGGGGATGCCACGGGCCCGAGGAGGAAGGTCACCTGAGGAAAGGGAGGGGTGAGTCAAAGGACTCTGAGGCGCTCTAAGTGGGAAGAAGGATCTGAAGAAAGAGAATCAGTGATTATAGGGGAAGTTTCCAGTTTGGAGTAACCTGTTGCCTCCATATTAAATGGTGGACAACAGTTTTATTAGCTGCATTGATGATGAAGAGACCTGAATAGTGTAAGTCATAGCTAAGCAGACTCCTTCTACCACCTTCTTCAAATGTAAAAAGAGACAGGTGTCATGAGGGGAGATTGTTTAGGTAAAGATGAAAGGTTGAGATGTGAGAGAGGGAGGAGTATATAAGAAAAAGAGGGTTTACAGAGAAAAAGGGGCCAGACACAAGTATCAAGAGATAGAAAAGAAACAAGGAGAACACTGAGAACATTTCTTGTATAACTGTGACCTCCTCGGGCCAGCTTGTATACAAAAAGGAGCTCATTCATTTAACTATTTTCTTCTTTTTCTTCCTTATTTTCATTCTCGGGCGGAACCTCCCTCTTGTTGTTTGTTTCCCTCTTTTACAAATTTATTGTTTTGGGCCACAGTTGAACTGATCTAGCTACTATTCTAAGTGGGTCTGGACCGCCAGTTTATCTGGTCCCTACAATACTAATGGTACGCACAAAGAAAATCAATTAGTGATTAATAAGAAGATTAGTAACAACTTTAAAAATAACATTTTTTTAAGCCTAAACGTTAATAAATTCTCTTTAATTTTCTTTGATTTCATTTTTGTTAAAAAAAAATTCAAATCAGGTTGAATGTCGAGAACCCGTTACTTGATGGGGCAATGAGGGAATACTTACAGCCGAAGTAGGTTGAATATCAAAAATAGAGTTCGATTAAACTCACACGGTACCTGGCCTGTGGCCTTCCTTAATGTGATGCTATAGGTATAATGCCATATCGAGGGGAAATTTTCATATGCGTTGGTGTTATGCGCATAATTCTGGTTTATATTTTTGCTTAATGTATTTCTATGCCTTTTCCCAACCATATAAAAAAAAAAAAAAAAAAAAAAAAGTAAAAAGTTGCAACAATGCTATTTATTTATTATAGAGGCTAAAACATAAAAAACAAAATTAGCAAATGCTAGTCACAAATTATAAATACACTAAAACTAAAGGATTAATTTGAAATAAGAAAGAAACACGGTCAAAGTTGGCTGGTACTGGTACAAATCATTGGAAAGTCCTCATTCCTCTCCCTTCTTAATTCTGACCGTCTGTCTGTCTGTCTGACTGTGTCTCTCTATTTCTCATCATCTTTAACTAAAGAACTTACCAAACGTAGGTGTGTTGGGTTGTTGTAATTCAAATTCACAAAAAGAGCTTGAGATGGACACGTTCTACATATCTCATGGATCGCCAACGCTGTCAATAGACGAGTCGATTCCGGCAAGACATTTCTTGAAGGCGTGGCAGGAAAAAGGGTACTGCCAGCGCCCAAAGGCCATTCTCGTTATCTCTGGACACTGGGACACCGCTGTCCCTTCCGTCAATGTCATCACCGGCTTAAACGAAACCATCCACGATTTCTATGGCTTCCCCAAGGATATGTACAAGGTATTCTATACACCCATACATAATAATATCTTTCTTGTCTTCTCTCAAATCCTTCGGATTTCATGGGTTTGTTTTCTTTTCCCAAAAGAAAAATTCTTATTCATACCACGACTGAATTTTTTTTTTACCTCTTTACCTGGTCCTATAAAATGATTTTGCTTTATGAAGTTTATAACAATTAGATTCAATAACTAGTATTGTTAAAAATTATAGATAATTTTTCTTATAAAATGAAATATTTTTATGATCAATAAATTATAAACGATTATTTGATATCTTTTAAATTTATTTACAAAATAATAATTTGATATATTTTAAATTTATTTACAAATATAGGTCTATATTTGTACATTTTTATTCATACATACACATAAACATGTAATATTATATATATAAATCTCATTTTTGCAAGCTTGTTCACCGACACATTATATATTTAAGTTTGGCTCTTTCAATAGTTGAGCTTAAATTTGGATTTGAATTTGACTCCTGTGGTAATAAATAAACATAATCGGCCCCAAACAAACATAATTTGGATTTGAATTTGATTCTTATTTTCCAATTTGAGTTCGAGTGGTTCATATTCGGCTGTAATTATTTTACATATATTTGAAACAAATAATTATGGATGGGTTGGTGTGCACGTTGGTGGGGTTTGGTGGGTGATGTTGACCTTGAAACTAAGATTGAAAGTTTCGTTGTCTTGTTGTGCATTCCAACCTCATCTCTGTTTTGGAAGTTTCGTTAGATGACACTTTTTTTTTATTATTTATTATTTATTTTATATAATTTTTTATAATTTTTTTTTATTGCTGTCCTTGGGATTGGGATCCATGGATAAAATAAGTAAAGTTCCTTGAGTCCCTACTTTTATTATTTTGTTTCCAAGAAGCAGCCCTATGTAGAAAATTTTACTCTCATACAGATTTGGCGGTTGCAATTCAGTCATGCTTTTAAAAATTTTGCAACTGTCAACTGGCATAACAAGTTTTTTTATGACTGCTACAAAATTAGCATTCTTCCTTTCCCTTTTGATTGCGAATGGCATCATAACTGAGCTGAATTGTCAGCTGGGGGTTTGCATGTGTTATTGTCTTACCAGCAAAATTATGAACTTGTTTGATATCAGTAGTTGATAATGAAAGCTCTCTATTCTTCTCTAAATCTTGAACATGGACCTTAAAGTTGTCACACAAATACTTATGCTTGACCGCTTATTGGGTCATAATTAGTAACTAACACATAAAATGCATAATATTTGTTAAGTTCTTGTCCATTGTAAGCTTAGGCATGCTCCTAAACAAGAATAATAAGGTCATTAATTGGACTTGGAAACAAGAAGCTTTAACAAAAGTCAATCTTTTAATTTTCATGACAGTGCAGGGGAAGACACCACCTGAGCAACTTGGCTGTGTAAAAGATTTATTTTTTAGAAAATTCATTTATGTTACTATCTTTTTTAATTCTTTTCCTCATTGCCAGCTCAAGTACCCAGCTCCGGGTGCTCCAGAATTGGCAAAGAGGGTAAAGGAACTGCTCATGGCATCAGAATTCAAGCATGTTGATGAGGATAGAAAACGAGGGCTTGACCATGGTGCATGGGTTCCCCTCATGTTAATGTATCCAGAGGCTGATATCCCAGTGTGTCAGCTCTCTGTTCAATCAGATAGAGATGGTACTTATCACTACAAGTTGGGCAAGGCATTGGCCCCTCTTAAGGAAGAAGGTGTCCTCATCATGGGTTCTGGAAGTGCTACTCACAACTTGAGGAACATTGGGGGCAGTTCTGTTCCTTCCTGGGCTATGAATTTTGATACCTGGCTTAAAGATGCTCTTCTTGAAGGAAGGTAATTGATAAGTGATTTGCCACTTTCTTTCTCACTTTTTTGTCGTACATCTGGTTATATTATGATTTTGGTATGGTTTGCAAGAAATTGACGGCATCCTATGTTGACATACTATGCTAGATATAATTATAACTTCATAATTGGGCAAGTAATGGCTAGGAGTTTATTAACTTCTAATAATGAGGTGTTTGCTTATATTTTGCGTAGATTGGTAAACTGAAAAGGTAGGTAGGGCGGACCTGGTGGTACGTAATTTGCATTTGGCGCTAAGTTTCATATGGTAGAATAGCATTCCATTTCTAAAGCAATGGCTTAAGGCTTTTTTGTAGTCTAACATTCATTTTAGAATGATGTATTTAGGCTTTTTAGTCCATTTTAGGAGTTACTATGGAAAGTACACTTACAAATTTTTTTGGCATGATTTAAAAATATGTACCTTCTTTAGTGATTCAATGATGGTTTAAATGACAGTTCCTCTCACAAAAATGGGTTAAGGGTGAAGGCATTATTCCAAAAACCCACTAGATGCATGTGGAAGTTAGCAATAATTATAGAAAAGAACCTGTTATTAGATATGGAGAAAAAAGAGCAAAAGAATTTTCATATCAATTGAGAATGATCAATGATATTTGTGTGCTGGGGGTTTTCTTATTGTCCTCACAAATGAAAGCCTTCTCATCAAGGTTGAAGGTTGCCTTCTCACTCTGTAACCACTAGGGCATTAATGAGTCACAAAATGCTAGTCTTTTCGACTTTGAGTGTCATTTGGATGGTCATTCCGGATCTGAGTTAGATTTTGAAGTTATTTGCATGAGGAAGATGTTCCTTTGTGAGAACCAAAGTTGGTATCAAACAAAGTTGCTTATTATTGGCAGGGTTTGTCAAATATCTGAGAATGCCAACCACCCAATATAAGGTAGTAAAAAAATACACACCATATGGTTAGCTTCTTTACTCCTCTTTTTTGATTCTTGCATGGAAGTAGAGTATATCTAATTTCATTAACTTTTTGTAGAATGAATTAAGTATTTAATTCTTGCTGTAGATATGAAGATGTGAATCACTGGGATGAGAAGGCACCAAGTGCAAAAATGGCTCACCCTTGGCCAGATCACTTCTATCCATTGCATGTGGCCGTGGGTGCTGCTGGTGAAAATGCCAAGGCCAAAAACGTCCACCATAGCTGGGACATGGGTACTCTTTCTTATGCCTCTTACCAGTTCACAACAGCCACCAGTTGAATTTCCTTTGCAAAAGTGTGCTATTATACCGTATGTGCTGTATCTCCAAATAAGATTGGATACCAACCGGAAGTTCTTGAAGACAAGTTAATCTGTGTTTGTATAATATTGTAACTACCTTATTATCTTAAAACCATAAAGATTTCACCTTAATAATGGCTTGCTTTTGGGGCCCATATATTTAATACTGATTAGTATCTGGTTGGCAAAAATTTGTGGAAAAGTACTTGATTTTTGTTTTGATATAACATACAAAACTCAAGTAGAAGTAGACATGGGATATCTCAACTCTCCTTTGCTTTTCCCTTTATATTTCCATTTCTATTTATTTCAACTTCCTAATTATTTAGTTTCAACCTTTTACTGTGTTCTTACCCAAAGATAGCTTCAACTTGTTCTAGATTTCAAGGACTGTATTTAATTGCATAGAAAATGGGAAAAAGTACATTTGTAAAATTCCATTTGACGCTCGTATATGTAATATATACATACCCTGCATGCGTATAATTCACATTTTCAAGTTATTTAGGTACGCATAAAATGCGAAAGTTTTGTTGGATATTCTTGGCGATGTAGCTGTAAAAATGGATGTTTGTATTTTAACTAATAGTTGGAACATATGTAAAACTAGCATTGCTTGGGACTTGGAAAATGAATGCATTCAACCTGTGTTAAAATTCTTGGATCCACAATGAATAGTTGGGAAATTTGCAAATTCACTCTTCAATATTGGACTAAATGACCATTTCAAAAAAAAAGAAAAAAAAAAAGACTAAATGAGAGGGCTTCTTTTCTATTCAAAAAAAGAAAAAAGAAAAAAAGAGAGGAGTTCTGAAATAAACAAAGAATTAGACAACAGGTTATAGCACGCCAATAAGTTGATTTGATTACAAGAATGATTTGAATTGGGGGCTATGTGGATGCCCCACAAAAGGGAAAAAAAAGCTGATTTAGGGCTTTTTTTCCAATTTCTTTTGGTTTATCGCACATTGGGTCCTTTGCGATATGACTCTTTGTATGCTTGTGTTTCTAGGGTGATGTATGTGAGTTCATTTTTCTTATTTTCATTTTAGGAATTGCCACCAACCATTGGTTTTTTATTAGGTGTGAGTGGTCACCTATTTGTCTAATTCTTTTTAAGTTACCTAATTAACAAAACTAATTTTAAGGATTTATTAATTAAGGTAAATCAAAAGTCTCGAACAAAAGATTTTAGACTCGGAAGTTCGGTTACGTGTGGGGAAGGTGTTAGGCACCCCACAACGTCTATCCAAAAGATTGTACCTTATTTTAATTTAATTCAAACATTATATTTTGGTAAATAAATAAGATACTTGGCATTTTAATTTTTGTGTGTGTGTTTTGCACAACCAACACACACACACACACACACACACACACTCACATGTGTGTATGTGTGTGTGTATATATATATATACATACATACATACATACATGTGAGTATCTATTTACTTATAGTATACCATGTGAGTATTTAAGTCAAAGAATATTTACAATCAAAACATGTGAGATATATACATAAATAGTATGTGAGGGATATTTAGCAAAAAATAACATATACAATAGCATGTGAGTATTTATTTACTATGTAACTAACATGTGAATATTAAATATTATACAAGAATAAATTACAATATAAAAATAAAATAAGAGGGTTGGAAGGAAAGCACCTTGTTGTCACCCACCTTGTTTTCTCATTTTTACCATGCAAAAAAAAGATGACATTGGAAATGTACTAGTGCCAAAGAAAAGAAAGGGACTATATAAGCTTGATTAGTGCCTATTGGTTCAATGGAATTGAACAATAGGCCCAAATCCCTAAATATGCAATCCTAAGGAACGTTTTAAATAACAATGCATGAGCAAGTTTGAAAAAGAAATTATTCTTTTAGAAAATGTTAGTTTTACTATATTTTATTTTAAAAGAAAAGTTTGGAAAGAACACAATTTTTTAGAAACATTTTGTTTTGAAAAGAGGAGGTTTTGGAAAAAGCTACTTTCATCATTTTTGGAAGAAAAGATTTCTTTTGAACAAGCAAAGATTTGAAAATAAAAAGGAAATAAGTCTTCATTTTTTTTAAAGATTTTTTTTTAAATGCCATAGAAACCGAAAATTTTGGGAAAAAAATTATTTTCTTTGTAAAGAAAAGCTTTAATTTTAAGAAGAACAAAGAAAAGGGAGTTTTTTTTTTTTTAAAAAGATTCATGAATTTATTATTTTTTTAAGGAAAAAAGGGTATAGCTTTTAAAAGTACCCATAATTTTATTTGAGAAAATATTTGGAGGAAAAAGCTTTGATTTGGAAAATATTTTTATAGAAGTCGAGGATTGGAAAAAACTCTTTTATTATTAAAAAATTTCTTGGGCTTTTCTTTTGAAAAGATTTGAACCAAAAAAATTCCAATGACTTTTGTGTTGAAGAAAAAGACTTGTGCTGAAAATATTTTTCTTGGGAAAAATTATTTTGAGTGCAAAAGATTTTAAAAAGAGAAAAAGCTCCTGGGTTTTATTTTCAAAAAAAGAAGAAGAAGAAGTTTAAGTTCAAAAGTCCCATGATTTTGAGAAAAAGTAATATTCATTTTAAAACTTTGCACATTCAAAAGATTTTCTTCATCATATTTTTGAAAAGAAGTTTCCAACGTGGTAAAAGAAAAAATTTTCTTTTGAAGAAAGAAGAAAATACTTTCTTTTTTTTTAAAAAAGGAGCCTCATTTTCGGATTAAAAAAAAAGGAAATTAATACATAATTTTTAGAAAGGTCATTTTTTTTAAAAGAAACTCAACTTCTTCTTCTCCATGAACCACTCTACCAAACAAAAGCCTTTTCTCTCTTCAACTCCTTCATCTTCTTCTTCTTCTTTGAAGCACTCAACTCCAGTCTTTGCTTCTTGGGCCTTATGTGCACTTTAAAAAACTGGACCTATAGTTGCGTTTGTCAAACGCCACTATAGGTCCATTTGGGCTATAGCGGCGTTTTCTATAGTGGTGGTTACAAACGACACTATTGTACTGTGACTATAAACCTATAGTGGTGTTTTACAAAAATGCCATTATAGGTCCATACCCTATAGTGGCGTTTTTAAAACGTTGCTATAGGTCGATTTTTTTTTAACTAATTAAGTTATAGCAGCGTTTTAAAACGTCACTATAAGTCCATACCCTATAGTGTCGTTTTTTAAAATGCTGCTATAGGCCCGATTTTTTTTTTTAATAAAAAAATTGGCTATAGCAGTGTTTTGAAATACCACTATAACCAAAAACCACTGACAAAAAAAATTTTGATTACCAAAAATTAATTTTTGGTAATCAAAAGTTTTTTTATTTAATTAAAATTGAAATTTTAATTTTTAAAATTTGAAAGCATTAATATTAGTGCTTTCAAATTTTAAAAATTAAAGTTTCAATTTTAATTAAATTAAGAAATTCAAAATAGAATTAAAAAAAAATATAAAAAAACAAAATACAAACACAAACCCAAAGAATTCAAAATCAAATACAACATACTCACAATACAAATACAACATGCTCCAAAATACAAGAACACAAACCCATGAATCTCCTCTCATTCAACAAAACCAACCCAAATCCAACACCAAATCCATTCAAGGAACACAAAAGCACAAGCTCAGAAACACAAAAGCACAAGCTCAAGAACACAAACCCAGATTTAAACATAAGCACAATATCACAAATTCAAGCACATATCCAAAAAATTCAAAATCACATATATTACTATTTAATGGGCTTCCCCTGTTTAGGATTCTTATTTTTTTTTGTTCAAAAATGCCCCTACACCCCTATATTTAAGTAAAGACAAAACTAAAGGACAATCTGGTAAAAATACAACTCTAAGTCCCACTAAAATATTGCTTAAAAAATTGGTTCACTCTCTTGTTGATTTTCAAATTGCTTTATCCACTTCTATACTACTATTTATTTATACTACTATTTAAGGGACTTTCCCTGTTTGGGATCATCATTTTTTTTTTTTGTTCAAAAATGCTCTACACCCCTATACTTAAGTAGAAACAAAACAAAATGACAATTCGGTAAAAATACAATTTTAACTCCCACTAAAACATTGCCTAAAAAATAGGGTCATTCTCCTGTTGATTTTCAAATTGTTTTATTATATATATATATAAAATAAAAACACAAAATTTTTTTTTCTACAAAAATAGTCTCAGCGCACACGCTAAGCATGTGTGATGAGGCTAGAATTATTTTGTTTAAACCAAAATAGCCAACATATAAGACGTTGTTCAAAATATTGAAATAAGGTAATTCTCTCTCTCTTCCACAAGCGGTGGCTTTAAGGGAACTCAAAATCTCACACTTGACCCATATTGCGAGAGTAACACAATACCACAAATGCAACTAATTAACAACACCACAAATGTCTCCAAACTAACGTAATATTAACATATAACACAAATGTCTCCAAACCAACTAATTATCAAATACATATAACATTGTCTATAACTATTATCATATCGCGAGAGTAGCACTGTGAATCGAAATTCCCAACCACTGAAATAAAAATGCTACACCAAAGCGTAATCATCAATGCTACAACCATAAATACAAACACACTCTTCACCTTTAATCCCTGTTTACCTCCATAAATAACACCACCACCGACCACGCTCAGCTTCTTCTTCTCCATGAACCACTCTACCAAACAAAACTCTCTTCAACTCCTTCTTCTTTTTCTTTGAAGCACTCAACTCTAGTCTTCGCTTTTCGGGCCTCAAGTGCACTTTAAAAAACTGGACCTATAGTGGCATTTGTGAAATGCCACTATAGGTCCATTTAGGCTATAGCGGCGTTTTCTATAGTGGCAGTTACAAATGTCACTATTGTATTGTGATTATAAACCTATAGTGGCGTTTGCAAAATGCTGCCATAGGCCGTTTTTTTTTTTTTTTTTTAATTAAGCTATAGCAGCGTTTTAAAACATCACTATAGGTCCATATCCTATAGTGGTGTTTTTAAAACGCTGTTATGGACCGTTATATATATATTTTAAAAATTGGCTATAGCAGCATTTCAAAACGCCACTATAGCCAAAAATAAGTTTTTTTATTTATTTAAATTTTTTAAAATTGAAATTTTAATTTTTTAATTTGAAAGCATTAATTTCAATTTTAATTAAATTAAGAAATTCATAATAGAATTAAAAGAAAAAAAATACAAACACAAACCCAAAAAATTTAAAATCAATCTCAAACCCAAAAAAATTCAAAATCAAACACAACATACTCACAATACAAACACAACATGCTCCAAAATACAAGAACATAAACCCATGTATCTCCTCTCATTCAACAAAACCAACCCAAATCCAACACCAAATCCATTCAAGGAACACAAAAGAACAAGCTCAGAAACATAGAAGCACAAGCTCATGAACACAAACCCAGATTTAAACATAAGCACGATACTAGCAACACAATAGCACAAATTCAAGCACAGATCCAAAAATTCAAAATCACTTATACTACTATTTAATGGGCTTCCCTTGTTTGGGATTTTCATTTTTTTTTGGTTCAAAAATGCCCCTACACCCCTATATTTAAGTAGAGACAAAACTAAAAGACAATTCGGTAAATATACAACTCAAACTCCCACTAAAATATTGCCTAAAAAATAGGGTTACTCTCTTGTTGATTTTCAAATTGCTTTATCCACTTCAATACTACTATTTAAGGGGCTTCCTCTGTTTGGGATCTTTTTTTTTTTTTTTTGGGTTCAAAAATGCCCCTACACCCCTATACTTAAGTAGAGACAAAACAAAAGGACAATCCGGTAAAAATACAACTTTAACTCCCACTAAAACATTGCCTAAAAAATAGGGCCACTCTCCTATTGATTTTCAAATTGCTTTATTTTATATATATATAAAAAATAAAAACACAAAATATTTTCTTCTACAAAAAAGTCTCATTGCACACGTGAAGCGCATTTGATGAGACTAGTATTATTTTGTTTAAGCCAAAATAGCCAACATATAAGACGTTGTTCAAAATACTGAAATAAGGTAATTCTCTCTCTTCCACAAGCAGTGGCGCTGAGGGAACTTGTAATCTCACACTCGACCCATATCGCGAGAGTAGCATTGTGAATCGAAATTCCCAACTGCTGAAATAGAAATGCTACACCAAAGCGTAACCATCAACGCCACAACCATAAATACAAACACTCTCTTCACCTTTAATCCCTATTTGCCTCCACAAATAACACCACCATCGGCCACACTCAGCTTCTTCTTCTCCATGAACCACTCTACCAAACAAAACCCTCTTCTTTTCTACAGTCTTCACTTCTCGAGCCTCACGTGTACTACAAAAAACTGGACCTATAGTGGCATTCGTGAAACGCCACTATAGGTCCGTTTGGGCTATAGCGGCGTTTTCTATAGTGGCGGTCACTAACTTCACTATTGTACTGTGACTATAAACCTATAGTGGCGTTTTACAAAAACGCCACTGTAAGTCCATACCCTATATTGGCGTTTATAAAACGCTGCTATAAGCCGATTTTTTTTTAATTAAGCTATAACAGCGTTTTAAAACGTCACTATAATGGGGTAAGTGGAAAAGTTGGGGTAGGTAATTGGTGAGAAAGTTATGATTCGGTGGTTATTTTTTTAGCTGGACCTATAGCGGCGTTTGTAAAACATCGCTATAGGCCCTTGTAAGACCTAGGACCTATTGTGGTGTTCCAAATGCCACTATAGACCCTTTTAAATTTTTTTTAAAGGATTCATAGTGGCTTTCATAAACACCACTATAGGACCTTGTAAGACCAAGACCTATGACAGCATTTATAAAAGGGATTCAGCCTGTGTCTTATATGCAGAAGTGGTGGGGAAAGTGCGAACCACTTGTTTGTTGGAAGAAGCTCATGCACTACTGCCTTGTAAAAAATCCTAAGGTTTATTGGAATGACATTGTTGATTGGGGTGAGAAGAACCTAAAAGGAAGGATTATGAAAGCTATGGTTTGTAAATTAGCTTTTGGGGCCTCTATTTATCAAATTTGGCACCAAAAGGAATTGTCTTATTCATTGTGGTACTCTGTTAGAACAGAGGAGTCCATTGTGTGCGATATCAATAGGTAGTATAAACTAGGGTGGAAGCCAAATAGTGCTACTACAACTCAATCCTTCTCAGGGCTATATGTTGTATATGGGTATTTCCTCACTGTAATTATTAAGCCTTCTGATCAGTTTTGTTAGGTTCTAAGACTTTAGGAACTAATGTATTAGAACTTCAATTTGTAATATGTTGGCAAACCATGATCAAAACATAGAGTCTAGGTTTAGGCTTGCTCAAAGTGTGATTTAATGTAAAATTGGAATCGAGTGATTGCAGGATTTATTGGACAAAATCTGCAAGGCTCGATCGATCGAAAATTAGATTCGATCGATCGAAACTCGTGCAGATTTATTTTTCTGTAGAATTTCCAATTCAGCATAAGCCCGTTTGACGTGTAGGGTTTTGTGTTTTACTCCAAGTATAAAAGGAAAAACCCTAGCTACGTTTCAAAGGCCTTTTGAGAGTTATGCATTGAATCTCACAAGAGGTGTTTACCTTCATACAAACATATAGAGTTGTCAAGATCAAGATTCGCATCAAAAACTTGATGATCTCTTCAGTTGTTGCATAAAAAACTTTAAAGAAGATCTGAAACCTTTGAGTGGAGTCTTAAAGTCACAAGGAGGAGAACTTGTGGTTGCAGTAGATTAAGGAAAGAAGTAGTCCATGGACTCGGAGCTGTCACGTGGTCGTGGTAGTAAGTTTTCTACTCAAGGTAGCAATAGGATGTTAGTGGCCTAAGTTTTTTTGTAAAAACTTTAATTCTTTCATAGTGGATTTGTTTTACCTTGAGGGTAGCTAGGTTAAATTCTCCCCAGGTTTTTTACTGGTTAGGTTTTCCTGGGTTATCATATCATTATGTTCTTTACTTTTTCGCATTATTTACATGATATGGTTTTATTGTGTTAACCTAGATCTGAATAATTTATCTAAGTAATCACTTGGCTAAATAACTAGGTTAAACAACTTGTGTTAAGGGGTCTAAAAACGTACAAGTGGTATCAGAGCGGGTTAGCTCTTGTGTTTTTAGATCTTTTGATCTAAGAGTTGATCCTTGACCCCTGTTGTCATGGATTCTTTGAAGTTCTTTTTGCTAAAAATCCAACTTGTCTACTTTTGGTTTATATGGCTTGTTGCATGTGTTAAGTCTTTCCTTGAGTATCTTGGTACAATTACATGTGATGATAATTATGTGTGTTATACAGCTTTAACCGCCTTAAAGGCACGTGATTCTTGTCTTTGGTATTTGGATAGTGGTTGTTCCAGGCATATGACAGGAAATAAAGCTCTATTCAAGACACTATTTGAAGGAAAGATTGGGACAGTCACGTTTGGAGACGGGAGCAAATCTGTGATCAGAGGCATTGGAACTGTGGACATTCCAGGTTTGCCGGTATTTGAAGATGTCTAGTATGTTGATGGGCTGAAGGCTAACTTACTCAGCATCAGTCAGATTTGTGACAATGGACTGAATGTTCTCTTTACCAAGTATGAATGTGAGATATTTGATGGAGGAGGTGATTGCATGTGTATTGGTGTTAGGACAGCTGATAATTGTTATGGTATAACACCAAGTATAAGCAACAAGTGTTTTAGTGCGAAGATAAATTAAGTAGACTTATGGCATCAACGGTTGGGACATGCAAGTCACAAGCAATTAGAGAAGATCTCCAAGTGTGATGTAGTTATTGGTTTGCCCAAGTTTGCAAAGATAGAGAAGTGCATATGTGGACCATGTCAGATGGGTAAACAAGTGAAGTCCAAGCATCCGTTTGTAATTGAAGTTCAAACCTCAGGACCTCTAGAGTTGTTGCACATTGATCTCATGGGTCTTGCCAGAGTTTAGAGTTTAGGTGGAAAGAAATATATTTTAGTTGTTGTGGATGATTTCACTAGATATACTTGGGTTATGATTTTGAGAGATAAGGTTGAGGCTCCTGAAAAGATGATACACTTATGCAAGAAATTGCAAGTTGAAAAAGGTACTGTGATAGCTAGAATTAGAAGTGATCATGGGAGAGAATTTGAAAACACAAAACTGGCTACTTTTCGCAATGATCAAGGCACACATCAAGAGTTCTTTTCACCCAAGACACCACAGTAGAATGGAATAGTAGAACGGAAGAATAGGTTTATTCAAGAAATGGCTCCTATCATGCTAAATAACAAGAAGATGCCCAAGTAATTTTGGGGAGAAGTAGTTAACATTGCTTGCCATACACTCAACCGAGTGTATTTCAGACCTGATTCCAAGAAAACTCCATATGAACTCTAGAGAGGAAAGAAGCTTGTTGTCAAATACTTCAGGATATTTGGTAGTGACTGTTATATTCTGTGTGATAAGAAGAACCTAGAAAAGTTTGATGCAAAGAGCGACAAGGGATATTTTCTGGGCTACTCTTCCACCAGTAGAGCATATAGAGTGTACAATCTGAGAACTAAACAATCATGGAATCTTCAAATGTGGTGATCAATGATGAACTATGTTCAGAATCTCATTCAGAAGACACTTCTCCAGTTCAAGAAAAGAGTATGGAGGTTGAAGATTCTCTTCTTGAAGATTATGTTGGGAAGTATAGTGATGAAGAACTACAATTATTGAATGATGCTGTTTCAGAACCATCGGTTTCAGAACCATCCACTCCTGTTCGTGAAACCCAACAAGAACAAAGTGAGCCTAATTCTTCGTTGGAACAAAAAGGTACCTCTACATCTATGGTCATAGGTCTATCTGGTAGAGTAAAGTTAAATCACCCTGTCACAAATATATTGGGTAGTTTGAATGATAACATGAGATTGAGGTTTAAAGCCTTGGATGTAATTACTCACTCATGCTAGCTATCCCAACTCAAACAGAAGAAAGTGGATGAAGCACTTCAAGATGCTGATTGGATTAATTCTATGCATGAAGAACTTCATCAATTTGTTCGGAATGATGTGTGTGAGTTAGTTCCTAGACCGAAGGGAGTGAATGTGATAGGAACTAAGTGGATTTTCAAGAACAAGTCAGATGAACATGGTACAGTTATTAGAAATAAATCAAGACTTGTTGCTCAAGGATACACACAAGTGGAAGGGATTGATTTTGATGAGACTTTTGCACCGGTAGCAAGAGTGGAATCCATTAGGATACTCTTGGCCATAGCAAGTCATTTGAATTTCAAGTTATATCAAATGGATGTTAAGAGTGCATTTTTGAATGGGATGTTGCAAGAAGAGGTGTATGTTGGATAACCAAAGGGTTTTGTTGATCCTCACAGACCGAATGATGTCTACAAGTTGAAGAGAGCACTCTACGGGTTGAAACAAGCTCCCAGGGCATGGTCTGATAGGTTAACTGCTTATCTCACTGAGCATGGATTCAAAAGATGATTAGCAGATAATACTCTCTTCATACGAAAGGATAATAATTATTTTGTAGTAGTTCAAATTTATGTTGATGATATCGTTTTTGGTGCTACTAATGATTCTCTTGCTAAATCTTTTGCAAATGAAATGAAGAAGATGTTTGAAATGAGTATGGTTCGTGAACTAACTTATTTCTTGGGATTGCAGGTGAAGCAAACTGATTCTGGAATTTACATCAACCAAGCAAAGTATGCTAGAAATCTTATCAAGAGATTTGGACTTGGAAAATCTGCACATGCTAGAATACCAATGGTTGCAAATGCAAAGCTAACCAATGATCCTTCAGGTGAGTCTGTTGATGTTACATTATATGGAAGCATGATTGGTTATCTTCTGTATTTAACTACTAGTCGTCCAGATATTGCTTTCAGTGTTGGTGTATGTTCTAGGTTTCAATCTAATCCTAAAGTTTCACATTTGAATGTTGTTAAAAGAATAATTAAATATATTAGTGGAACTTGTGATTATGGATTGTTTTATAGCAAAGAGTCAAATATGTCTCTTGCTGGATACTCAGATGTAGATTGGGCTAGCAATGCCGATGACACCACTGGTGGGTGTTTTTATGTAGGGGCCAATCTTGTTGCTTGGATGAGTAAAAGGCAAAATTCTGTCTCTTTGTCAACCACAGAAGCAGAATATATTGCTGCTGGAAGTTGTTGTTTACAGCTCTTTTGGATGAAAAAGCTTTTAGGTGATTATGGGATATCACAGGACACCATGGTTGTCTATTGTGATAATTCTAGTGCTATCAATATCTTTAAGAGCCTTGTTCAACATTCTAAGACTAAGCACATAGAGATTAGATATCACTTTATTAGGGATCTTGTTGAAAGAAAGATTGTGGTTCTTGAATATATCCCTACTGAACATCAGAATGCTGACATCTTCACCAAACCTCTTGATAGAAGTAAGTTTAAGACACTTC
Organism: Notholithocarpus densiflorus; assembly: GCA_030021035.2. Lineage (NCBI taxonomy): Eukaryota > Viridiplantae > Streptophyta > Magnoliopsida > Fagales > Fagaceae > Notholithocarpus > Notholithocarpus densiflorus. The sequence continues at coordinate 485,831 of JARYZH020000036.1, read as the reverse complement.
GTCAAGTGATTGGTGTGATTATGTGTCCCTAGTCATCCTTGGCTCTTTTAGTCCTTGTGCTTCATCTCAATACTCTTTGTGACCATTCTTCTTTTGATGTTTTTGTTGGAGTTTATGCCCTAAAATCCAATTTATTGGTATGTCATAAATAATTAAATTGTTTAATTATATGAGACTATCTATAAGTGAACTAATGGGACATTATTTTACTCCATGAGATGCATTGTATGTGATTTATGTGATTTAGTCACAGAAGATGTAAATCACAAGTTTCTTGTAAACTCAAAATGTAGTTCGTAGTCAGTGATGAAATTGGGCATTTCATTTGTGAAGACTATAACATATCAACTACGATGATTTGTCTTGATCATGGAAGTTGAGACTTCTAGTTGATATGTTTTAAGAGTTAAGACATATTGAACTGGACCGTTGTGAGATTTATTATTCTCATAACGACTGTCAAATGAATGATAAATCTCACGACTTCTATTTACATCAACTCTAAATCCTGAGAGAATAATGGACCTGATCATGAAGTGTAGGTTGCTTTGATATATCAGGAGTGAGATCTATAAGTCACGGTCAAAAACTCAGTATGTTGGGCAGCCGCATTTAGTGTTGATGAAACATATATTCTCAAGATGGAATTCATAATCTCTTAATGGAGATATAAAATATTCCCTTGAGATAAGTTTAATGGGTTTGGTTATTCAGAGTGTTGGGCCCAACCACTTTAGTAAGGAGTTACTAAAGTATATATATTTATGAAATTAGATTTCATAAATATATATTGAATAACATAAAGGATTAAACTGGGTACTCAAGGATTAAGATGTAATAATCTTCAAAGTGGTAGTCTATTTCATGACTTTGTATTACTACGAATATTTTAATGAAGGGGTTGCATGTATAATAAAGTTTTGGGATATAATTTATAGATAAGACCTAGAGTGTAACTATATTTATATAGTGGTATTAAATATAGTTAATGGTAACTTTGGACTTGTCAAAAGTTGACAGAAAAGCCCAAGGCCCATTGGAGCTAGTGTCTTATTGGTCCCTTTTGGTCCCACTCCAAGCCACATATTAGAGCCCAATTGGAATGGCCCAAAAGGCTAGCCCAATTAGATAATCAGTTGTATATAAGGAGAGAAACATACATAATTTCATTAAGGGTTTTTTCCATAAGAGTCTTTCAAAAGAATTCTCATAAAGAAAAAATGGTGTATGTGAGTGTTGGACACTCTCTTATTCTCTCATTGGAAACTGATTGAGAGACCACACATCTTGGGTATCAAGTGGAATTGGAGTGAAGATTAAAAGTCTTCCCAAGAACTTCTGATCTTCGGTTTTGAATTTCATCACACCAAGGTACGCTTTCTTGTTCTCAAATTCTGAAATTTACATAGTATATGTTATCAATTGCGAATGAAATAGATCCGTTATTTTTTCCGCTGCGTATGTTTTGTATGCGATACAAACATGCATTTATCCTACAAATGGTATCAGAGCGGTCTTCAATTTCGAATCTGTATAACATGTTTTGTGAGTTTTGGAATTAGAGATTATAGTTTCATATTGTTTGAAGATTATGCATTCAATTTTCTGCATGGTTATTAAAACTATGATTTGATAAAAACTGATATTGATGTTATGATGTTGTTTAAATTTGAATTTAAGTATGTTAAATTGATCTTTAAGACTATAGCATCAATGAATTTCAGTTTTGATATCATTCTCTGACTATCATGTTCGTATTTTAGTTGTTTGTTCAAGAAAAACCGTAGAAAACTGCCTTGGAAAATTTCTGGAAATTCGAGTTTCACGAGTTTCGATCGATCGAAAATTACTTTCGATCAATTGAGTGAAACAGTGATCAGACTTTCTTAAATAGATTGATTTTCGATTGCTAGTCGATCGATCGAATTTGTTTTTCGATCGATCGAGAGGCAATTTCGATCAATCGAAGAAGTCAGATGGTCAAGTTCGAATTTCTTAATTTTTTCGATTGATCGAGGGGCACATTCGATCAATCGAAAGAAGGAAAATTAGAATTTTTTCTAAGTGTTTTCACATGTATAAAGAAAGAGCAATGCAATGTGTGATTAGATTACACATGGTTTTAACTAAAAGACCTAATGAGATCAAAGGTATTAGTTAAATAGAACTCTTAGTCCTAAATAGTTTGGGACTTGCCTTTTAAGAAACATTCTAATAAAATTAGAATTGTTGTATGATTAAAAGTCTTTAACTTAATTTATTTTAATTAGAAATTTTAATGAGATTAAAGCTTAATTAAAAGGTATATAGTTTCTAATGAGATTAGAATACTTTATCAAATAAGTTAAGGATAGAGTTCTATATAACTAATTTTTGATTCATTAGTGTTTAAGGAATCCTAAATAGTTTAGGACTTCCATTTTAGTTAGTGATTCTAATAAGATCAGAGTCTTCAACAAGTGCAAGGTTATTAGTTGTGATGAGATCACAATTATCTAAGAAAAACCCAAATAACGAGTGGGAGTACTAAAATAACCCTTTTGTTAAGTTTATTGTAATGTGAATAGATACCTTGTCTTGACTTCAAGTCTTGCATTCTATGCGGAGGGTATTTGCTTCACGGATTACAAGGTTAAACTTCTTTGTAATTGCGCGAATGTTTGTTACGCTTTTGTGACGTGACTTAGTTACATCACATTGAATTTAAACAATTAAACACATTTGATGTGTAGGGTTAAAATTGTGATTAGATCACAATGATTTCAAAACAATCCACTTGTTTTAAAATTTCTAGTGGGAGAGAGATACAAGGGTTGGATCTCACGGCCTCCATTGCCGGTTTATAGTAGTGTGATTAGGCACCTCGCCTTGGTGTATATGCCTTGCTCCCTTCGGAGGGTGTTTAATTTATGGTACTACAAGTTAAACTTCTTAATGATGGATGAAGTGTGTTTTTACATTGAGAACGACCATGCTTCCGTGGAGTTACTTGGTGACTCACATTGATTCTAGGCAATGGTGTACACTAGACTAAGTGTAATGTTAACCTCCCTTTGGAGCTATGTCATTATTACTTAGAGGCTAAAGGAAAAACGGCATATTATTAGTGTATGATCGGAGTTATCATGATAGCACTAATAATGAGAATTGTTCTCAATCAATTAATGTGTTTATGATAAATTTGCTACCAAGGAATTATAGACATGGATTGGGTTGTCGTTGCACCTAGTATAGTATGTTTTATGGGTTCCATATTATATGGTTATGGATGCAAAATGATAATGTTCTGGTATTCAAGTTCATGGTCCCAAAATAAAGTTGTCATAAATTTTGTCCTCTAACTACTATTTAATTGAATCACATTAACTAAGAAATAAATTTTGGACATGGTGCTTAAAGGAGCTGAAGTGCATAAATATGTTTCGATTCAGCATTGTCATAATTTCCTATGCATGATGCATTGATGGAAGATAGCTTATGATATGATCATAATTTCCATTGAAATGCTAAAATGTTACATTGGCTCCTATTTTAATTGTACTATAGCATGAGATGCAAGAGTTAGTATGTTTGGTATAAGTCATTTTGAGTGCCAAGAAAAGCTTAAGGAGTTTCATTTCCACATCATTTTATAAAAATATTTTTATTTTAAAATGAATTGGAATTCTTGGATGTAGAGATTAATTGTTAATCTCATATGGATATGATCCAAGTGCTTGTTAGAATCATTTGATCAATTTAGATTGTTTTTGAAAATAAGTAAATTCTTTTTATATTATCTGAATTGATGAGTGAGTTCTACGCAATGGAAGACATCCTAAAAGCTAAGGCTAGGATCAATATGATTTAATTCAAATTCTTAGCCTAGACCGAAAGGTAAGGGTGATAAGAAGAGGAATTATAATACCAAACTGTTGGGCAAGCAAGTTGCCCTAGTAGTTGTCAAAAGGAAATTTAGACTCAAAAGTATGACCAAAATGAAAGTGATTCCGTTTTGGTTAAACTAAACTTTGTCCATGATTGTTTTCTAGATGGAGATTTACATGTTTTATTTTTTAAAGAGAAAGTTTCCATCCTTTGGTATTGTATGTTTTTGCACTTAAATCTAGATTTTATTAATCTAAATGGTATTCAAGATTGGTGAAAGATTGGCTTTTAGAACCATTATTTTTGTTATATTCCCAATCTATGAATTCTATTTAGAGGATAATATGATCTAGGATTCCTTTTTTGTAAAGGAATATAGTATTAATGACTTCTTTAAGTCAGTGCATACATGAAGGAGGAATAAGACTCTTTTAGAAATAGTAAAGTACATGATAAGTATTTCCATTTGTTTATTTCTTTTGGAGATATACTCTAATAATTACTATACATTTTCTAAAATTGATTTGAAAAGTTTGTTCTTATGACATTTATCAAATTGTGGATTGGGTGAAAACCTAGTATATGATACTTCCACTTTTGGAGATGTCTAGCACTTGTGCTAGAAAGGAAGTTTGACAAATTGAAATCAAAAGGTAGAAAAATGTGTGTTTATGTTGGGTATCCAAAAGGAATTGCAGAAAATTGTTTTGGTAGTCATAAAGAAGACAAGATGTTTGTAAAGTACAAATACAAAGTTCTTACAAAATGTTTGTAAAGTACAAATACAAAGTTCTTGATGATGACTATGTGAATAATCTTAAAGAATTGTTCTAGAAGAAAATGTCAGAATTTTTTTTGTAAGACAACTATAAAATACATTTAGAAATGAGATGGTTGTATTAGATACACCATAAGGTATTATTCTATAGATACATAGCTAGTACACCGGTATAATATCGTGTGGGAGGATTGTAAATTCATACTTTTGGGATAAACTTTTGAAGTCATTTCACAAGGATATGAATTTGATCCTCGGTCCTACGTAAAGGCAATAGATGATATGAATATGGATTACTGGATCAAGGTTATGTGAATAGAATTAAATTCTATTTAAAGTCTAGAACTTGTAGAGGCGCCTATTGGCATTGAGCCTATTGTTCTCAAATAGGTCTATAAGGAAATGAGATTGATAAATTTGAAGGTGCAAACCTTCAAAGTCAAGACTAGTGGCGAAAAGATTTATTCAGAAAGAAATGGTTCGATTATAAAAAGGTTTTTTCACCAATAGTCAAGTTTGACTCTATCTAGATTCTCTTATCCATTATATTTCATTTGGATGAAATAAGGCAATGGATATCAAGAAAGCTTCTTTTAGTAGCAATCTTGAAGAAGATATCTATATGATGTACCTAGACTTGTACATAGCAAAGAACCAATAGTGATTAGTATGTAAGTTGCTTAAATTCCATTTATGGACTAAAGCAAGCATATGAATCATAAAATATCATTTTTGATCAAGCAATCAAATTGTTTGATTTTGATCAAGTATTAAAAGACCTTATGTGTGTAAAAGCTATATAGAATAATAAATCTCATAATGTACGTTGATGACATTCTAATCATTTAGAATGATGTAGAGTTATAGTCATCAATACAGGTTTTGTTGTCTAGTCCAGTTTGATATAAAAGTACTTGGGAAAGACTAGTCACATCCTAAGAATTAAAATTTGTTAAAATTCAGAAATTAGGATGTTGGGTCTATCTCAAACTGCTTAAATAGATTAGATTCTAGCCAAGTATAACATGTAATACTTTAAGAAAGGATTCTTTCCTTTTAAGTATGAAGATCCTTTATAAAGGATTATGGTCCTAAGACATATAAAAGGAAGATCATATTAAGACGGTTCCTTATACTATATCAATAGGAAGTCTTTATGCTATGCTATATACTAGGCTAAATATCTATTTTGCGGTGGGCATGGTAAGCAAATATCAATTGAATCAAAGATCACTTAATTTAGTGGGAGTAAAGCATATACTCATATATCTTAGGACAATGAGAGATTATATGCTTGTCCACAAAAGTGAGGATTTGATAGATACTGGATGTACAAAAACTGACTTGTAGTTTGATTGTGATTCATGAAGTTGGACTTCAAGATATGTGTTCATCCTAGGTGATGAAGATACACATTATGCGTAAGTATTATCTCATTAGAGAGATATGAGTACGTGAGAAGTAGTAGTAGAAAAGATAATTTATGCAATAAATCCGGCTGAAACTTATTTCCAAGCCTTGCTTTAGAGTGACTATGAATTACTCTTAAAAGGAGATAAGTGTTGGATATATGGTGTCTTTGTGGGCAAGTGGGAGATTGTTGGGGTTTATGCCCTAAAATCCAATTTATTGGCATGTCATAAATAATTAAATTATTTAATTATATGAGACTATCTATAAATGAACTAATGAGACATATTTAGTCCAAGAGATGCATTGTATGTGATTTATGTGATTTAGTCACAGAAGATGTAAATCACAAGTTCCTTGTAAACTCAAAATGTAGTTCGTAGTCGTTGATGAAATTGGGTATTTTATCTGCGAAGATTATAACATATCAACTACGATGATTTGTCTTGATCATGGAAGTGGAGACTTCTAGTTGATATGTTGATATGTTTTAAGAGTTAAGACATATTGAACTGGACCGCTGTGAGATTTATTATTCTCCTAACGACTGTCAAATGAATGATAAATTTCACGACTTCTATTTACATCAACTTTAAATCCTGAGAGAATAATGGATCTGATCATGAAGTGTAGGTTGTTTTGATATATCAGGAGTGAGATCTATAAGTCACGGTCAAAATCTCAATATGTTGGGCAGCCGCATTTAGTGTTGATGAAACATATATTCTCAAGATGGAATTCATAATTTCTTTACGGAGATATAAAATATTCTCTTGAGATAAGTTTAATGGGTTTGGTTATTCAGAATGTTGGGCCCAATCACTTTAGTAAGGAGTTACTAAAGTATATATATTTATGAAATTAGATTTCATAAATATATATTGAATAACATAAAGGATTAAACCGGGTACTCAAGGATTAAGATGTAGTAATCTTCAAAGTGACAGTCTATCTCATGACTTTGTATTACTACAAATATTTTAATGAAGGGGTTGCATGTATAATAAAGTCTTGGGATATAATTTATAGATAAGGCCTAGAGTGCAACTATATTTATATAGTGGTATTAAATATAGTTAATGGTAATTTTGGACTTGTTAAGAGTTGACAGAAAAGCCCAAGGCCCATTGGAGCTAGTGTCTTATTGGTTCCTTTTGGTCCCACTCCAAGCCACATACTAGAGCCCAATTGGAATGGCCCAAAAGGCTAGCCCAATTAGATAATCAGTTGTATATAAGGAGAGAAACATACATAATTTCATTAAGGGTTTTTTCCATAAGAGTCTTTCATAAGAATTCTTATAAAGAAAAAAATGGTGTATGTGAGTGTTGAACACTCTCTTATTCTCTCATTGGAAACTGATTGAGAGACCACACATCTTGGGTATCAAGTGGAATTGGAGTGAAGATTAAAAGTCTTCCCAAGAACTTCTGATCTTCGGTTTTGAATTTCATCACAACAAGGTACGCTTTCTTGTTCTCAAATTCTAAAATTTACATAGTACATGTTATCATTGCGAATGAAGTAGATCCGTTAATTTTTCCGCTGCGTATGTTTTGTATGCGATACAAACATGCATTTATACAAACATAATCTTGATTTTGAAGTCACATGATTTTGATTGTTAGGATTGGAACCTAAAGAGAAAGGCATAAATAACTATCTCACAACTATTTACTAGCCAATCATGAACACCTTAGTGCATATCATAAGATTTTGTGCTCGAGATAGTGTAGCACATGCACAAAAAGAACATAAGGTGTAGCCTCGGATTAATAATAAAATTGGTGTGTACATTATTGGGCTATAATAAAGATGACACAAAGAAATAAAATTAGTGTGTACATTATCTGGCTTAAATAACAATTTCACAATTTAATAAAAATGGTGTGTACATTATGAGGCAAAAAAAAAAAAAAAAAACATGATTGCAAGCTTGTTTTCTAGGAGATGTGAGAGTTATATGATGTAACTCTTTAGGTGATAGTCACTTTCAAACTTATGTGATGAATATTGTAGAAATTGTGATTGATTACTATCTACATATCACCTCACATGTATCTCATGCTGTTACTAGTTACACACACTACACAAGTTATTCTTTGCTAAACTCAATACATGAAATTGTGTGTGAATTTGGTTTGGCCATCCAAGATTATATGTTCCTTGATTTTGATACAAAATATGTTCATTATTTGAGTTTTGGGGACAAAAGTGTGAAAATCTTGTTTTTGGAAGATCTGGGTTGAATTCAAGTATTTTTGGAAGATCTGGTTTGAATTCAAGTATTTTTGGAAAAATTTTAAACTCATACTCATGCATTTCATTCATGAAATAAAGTGGTTTGAGTGGTTTCTGCATAAAACTTCCTTTGTTTCAAAATTTTCAAATTTCTAGATTTTCGATCGATCGAGGCTGTTTTTCTACCGATCGAAAATGCGATTAAAAATTTGGTTTGAATCTGCCTGGCTTGATTGATGCTCGATTGGTGCTCGATCAATCGAATCTATTTTTCGATCGATTGAAGCCCAATTTCGACCGATCGAAATTCGAAAGTTGATTTTTATAAAAAGCTTCTCCTCACGTGTTCTTCACTATTTCAAAAGCTTTTTCAAACTTTTTCTCACTTTCTCTCTTTGACCGATTCAATCTAAGGATTTTTGTCGTTTTCTTCCACAAATTTCTCCAAGGTTTTTGTCCTCAAGCTTTGGTAAGTCTTTTATACCCTTTCTTTTTCAACTTAATCACATTTTTCATGCATTTTTTTTTTTTGAAAAATTCGAACATAGCATTTTAGAGATTTTTGTTCATTTCAATTGTTTTTAATCAATTTGGTTCAATGGGTTTTTGTTCTTAGATGCTATAAACATGATTCCCATGCATTAATTTGGTTAAATTATTGGTTTAAGAACAATTGAAATTTCTAGGGCTTGGAACTTTGTGAAATTGGGGATTTTGTTCAATTGGGTTTGATTTGATGAAATTGACTTATGATATTGATAAATTAATTCATTGTATGATGTTTCCTAACTAGTATAATGGTTAATTGATCAATTTGGTTTAATTTTTGAAATTGGGTTTTTCAAAATTTGGGGTTTTTGGACTAAAACTCTATGTTCAAGTCAATTGTTGGTTTATAAAGTAAAATTGAACAAATTTCAATGCATTAGAGCATGCATCATATGTGCATTCATTACATGCATCATATAGATTGTTATTCATTGATATTTTTGTGCTCCAACCCTTTCTAATGCAGTCTGCCCTTGGTTCTTTTCTTTATTTTTGTCTTCCTTTCCTTTAAACCCTTAGCATCATGGTTAGGAAGACTAGAGCCAAGAAAACCACCACCCCTTCTACTCTTGAGTTCTAGAGTGATAGGTTTAGAACCATGAAAAACCAAGAAAACTATGAGAAGCTTTATATATTCAGATCGGTATGGGTTGAGCATAAGGTGATTTTAGATGAGATTGATCCTGAGATATGTAGGAATTTCAAGCGTAGGGGTTGGTTACCACTCTTAGAGGTTGAGCATCATCCTTCGGCTGCTTTGATTAGAGAGTTCTACTCGAACCTCTCTGTCCACTCCGATGATTCCAACATTCAGTTTGTGAAAAGTTGGATAAGGGGTGAAGAGTATGTCATTACTCCTGATGTAGTGGCCTCTGCTCTTGGTGTACCTTTGGTACAACAGCCCGTGTACCCTTACACTGAGATCCCTCCCCTTGATGACATTATGTCATTCATCTTTGGTACTTCCATTAGTTGGGGTACTAATCCTCGTGTCACTTCTCATGAGCTTACCGAGCTCAATTATTAGTTTTTCAGGATTTCTTGTCATAGTATATGGCCTATATCTCATCTTCATACTATTCCCATTGAGAGATATGCGTTCTTGTACGCTCTCGTCATCGATGCTCCTATGAGTTTTTCCACTCTTTTCATTTGCTCACTTGTTGAGGTTTATAGGAGTAGTGCCAAATCCCATGGTTTATTCTTTCTGGTTTTTATTCATAGGATTCTGTTGGACTTAGCTTTAGAGGACTTTCTCGCATCCTAACTTGTCCATATCATAGCTCCTATAGGTGCCACCTTCCTTAGGCAAAGAGCAGCTCAGTTGAAAGCTAGCTCTAAGCGCCCTAGAGTAGAGTCTTCAACAGGTGATGCATCTAGGCCTCCTCCATTTGGTGGCCCTACTGCTGAGGAGTATGTAGACCCTACAGCTGCTGTGGATCCTCCACCATCTACATTGAGTGACTCTTCCTTGCATGCCATGCTGGATACTATTATGACCGTTCAGGCGGCGCATGGACAGCTTCTGTTGGATGTGCTCAATGAGCTTCATGCTTTATGAGAAGATTTGGCGGGTGCTAGAGGTTTTACTCCACCGACTCCACCCTTTGATGAGTAATGATTTCCCTTTGGCAATTCGTCACAAAAAGGGAGAGTACATACATTATGAAGATAGGGGGAGATTGGAGATTGTATCTAAGAGCTCATTTGATGTATTTTGGTTTTGGCTTTGAGGTATTTCTTTTTTTATGGGTTGTATATGTTAGGGGGAGACATTATGCTTTATGTTTATGTGCTTTTATTGTTTCTTGTTTCACATATGGTACATTGATTATTGATTTATATTATGAGGTTATTCATGGTATATGTCTTTTATTTTATGTTTTGTGAAATCAAGAAGGTTAAATTGTTTTACTTGTATTTTCCACCCATGCGTTTATGTGTTTGTTGAGTGTTTCAGGAATTTACAGGTTAATTCAGTCGTGGCTACTGTCTACTTTTGCGACTGATAGATAGTGGTTTAGGTTGAATGGTATTTAAGGTTGAGTGGTTTAGGTTGAATGGTAATCAGTCGTGGCTACTGTCTACTTGTACGTTTTTGTGATGTGTTTTGTCACGGATTGCCAAAGGGGGAGTTTATTAGGTTCTAAGACTTTAGGAACTAATGTATTAGAACTTCAATTTGTAATATGTTGGCAAACCATGATCAAAACATAGAGTCTAGGTTTAGGCTTGCTCAAAGTGTGATTTAATGTAAAATTGGAATCGACTGATTGCAGAATTTATTGGACAAAATCTGCAAGGTTCGATTGATCAAAAATTAGACTCGATTGATCGAAACTCGTGCAGATTTATTTTTCTGCAGAATTTCCAATTCAGCCCAAGCCCGTTTGACGTGTAGGGTTTTGTGTTTTAATCCAAGTATAAAAGGAAAAACCCTAGCTACATTTCAAAGGCCTTTTGAGAGTTGTGTATTGAATCTTCTGTGAGATCTAGAGGTGTTTACCTTTATACACACACATAGAGTTGTCAAGATCAAGATTCGCATCAAGAACTTGATGATCTCTTCAATTGCTACATAAAGAACTTTAAAGAAGATTTGAAAACTTTGAGTGGAGTCTCAAAGTCACAAGTAGGAGAACTTGTGGTTGCAGTAGATCAAGGAAAGAAGTAGTCCGTGGACTCGTAGCTGTCACGTGGTTGTGGTAGTAAGTTTTCTACTCGAGGTAGCAATAAGATGTTAGTGGTCTAAGTTCTATTGTAAAAACTTCAATTCTTTCATAGTGGATCTGTTTTACCTTGATGATAACTAGGTTAAATCCTCCCTAAGTTTTTTACCAGTTAGGTTTTATTGGGTTATCATATCGTTGTGTTCTTTACTTTTCCGCATTATTTACATGATATGGTTTTATTGTGTTAATCTAGATCTGAATAAGTTATCTAAGTAATCACTTGGCTAAATAACTAGGTTAAACAACTTGTGTTAAGGGGTCTAAAAACGTACAAGTAGGATGTGACAGTGATTTTGGTTGTTGTTTCAAATAGTTTCTTATGGGTTGATTTGTGTTGGTTTGGTTTGGTTAGATGTGTGCTTGTTGTACTATGTTCCTTTGTTAATAAAAATTTTGTCCATCCAAAAAAAAGTATCATTTCTTTCTTACATGATTGCTTGGCCGCCGCTTGATTTATATGAAAGAACTTGTTAATATTATTAATTTTATATTAATTTGGAGTTAAAAATTTATCTAACACAGAACCACCATAATGCTTGTTCTTGTAGCAAAGATGATGTACCTGTACATGGACTATCTAGGGTGATTGTTGGTGTTTTGGGAGGAGGGCAACTGGGTCGTATGCTATGTCCAGCAGCTTCGCAAATGGCTATTAAAGTAATGGTTTTGGATCCGCTTGAGCACTGCCCCACAAGTGCACTTTCTTATCATCATATGGTCGGAAGCTTTGATGATAGTGTTACGGTTCGCGAATTTGCGAAAAGGGTTCTATTTTTATGAGATTGATGACATTTTTTTTTGTTTTTTATTTTTCTAGTCAATAGTTTTTGTAAATATATTCTTTTGTTATAATTTGGTAATAATATGTCTATGTTCTTGGTAGATAGATGTGATGTATTGATTGTCACTACAAAAAAACTGGACTATTGGGGTAGGCCAAAACCGCCGCAAAAGCCCAAAAAACCGCCGTTAAAGGTCCATTTGGCCTATTGTGGTGGTTCTACCCGCTAGCCTTGCGGTGCCACAATAGCTCTATTGCGGCGGTAACAAAAAATATCGCTATAAATGTACCTTTTAGTGGCGTTTTTGGTTTTTTGCAGTGGGCAGAAAACTGCCGCCATATGAGGTCGGAATTCATGTTAATTGACTTTTAGCGACGGGTTATGCCCATTGCTATTGGTGTCCACCTTTAGCGGTGGGCAAAAGGCGTTGCTATAGGGAACCAATTAAAACAGACTCATTGCACTTTTAGCGGCGGGGAGAAATGCTGCTATATGTGTAAACCTTTTAGTGGCGGGCAAAAACGCCACTATAGGGCTTCATTTAAATCATAATATATGAACCTTTAGCGGCGCTTTTTGACCGCCGCTATAGGTTTTTTTTTTTTTTTTTTTAGCAGGTTTTAAAACCACTATTTTTTTTACAGGCCTATTACAAAGAATCTGTAATAGTTTTAGCTCTACTAACACAATACCACAAATGCAACTAATTAACAACACCACAAATATCTCCAAACTAACGTAATATTAACATATAACACAAATGTCTCGAAACCAACTAATTATCAAATACATATAACATTGTCTATAACTATTATGAAAGTTCCAAAGTATTTAAACAAATTATTCAACACTTTTGCTAGAAGATGCCCTTGGTACACTTTTGCAAGAAGAACCAGTAGTCCCAACTCCACGCCTGCTGGTAATAGTATACTTAGTAGTGGTCACTCATTTTGCAACTTTCTGCTTCAACCTGGCCATATTTGCTTCGGCAAGTGCAATCTTCTCTAGCTCAGCCCTTGTCTTCACATCAGTTTGAGGTCATAAGCATGTGTTATACAAGAATTTAACATGAAAGGGAAAAGAAAACTACCTTAAGATCTGTACAAACCTTAGAATCCATGCCACGTGAACTGCAAAATTGTCTAGAAGACATGCTCAAACCGACTTCAAGTGCAGCTCTAAGATCTCTTTCAGCTTGCAACTGCTCTTGCAATCTTGAAACCTATAGCCATTTAAAAGTCAGAAGACACAAACGAAGTAGAAGGTGCAATTAATCTATGGTATTAAATATGCTCCACATGAAAACAGACAAGGTCGATATGGCTTCAACATATAAGTGCTTGTGTGTTAAAAACACGCAAAAAATAAAAATAATAGTTACTTATGTCATACATTGATGCTACAATTACTTTTCTTCAAAGGAATACTAAGGAAGGTTAAACTGAAAAATAAGCCAGATGCTTAAATTGTAACAGATTCAAACACTAATGTATTAAGAGAACTTATCTATCACAAATCTCAAATATCTTAACTTTGCACCACTCTTTACCTATTCTAGAAGAACTCAGATCCAAGTAGTAATACAATAACAAAATTCTAGAAATTTGTGCAAAATGCACTAGCATCTAACACGCCAATATGCCAAAATGTTGAGCCTGATACAATTACAATCAATAATATGCTTCTTTTAAAAAGTAAAGTTCTTGTAGTTCAATTGTATCTAAGATTAAATGCATAGTTGTCTCAACACATTTTGGGGATTATAACTTAAAAGGTATTCTCAAATGACCATCAAATGAGGTAGATATAACACCATAGGAACCCATCACATTCAAAATGTCTAGAAAGATTGTAGCCCACACTCCTTTACCACAAACATAGAGACCTCACACTCATTTAAAACAAAAACAAAAGCAAAGAGAGAGAGAGAGAGAGAGAGAGAGAGAGAGAGAGAGAGAGAGAGAGAGAGAGAGAGAGATTATCAAGTGACTAAACAATTTCAACAAAGATAACCATACATGAAAACAAAATTAGAGAGACTAAAAATCAAGCAAAGCTCCACTTCAACTAGAAAGATTTCTAGAAATAGAAAAACTACGAATGGCTTTTAAATCTACTAACTAGTTTCAAACAATTTCAAACAATTTTAAGGAGAAGAAACTAACTAGAGAGAGGTTTTGAAACTCTAAGACTCATCATCACTAGACTCACCATCGTTGGACTCATCATCATTGGACTCATCATCATTAGACTCACAAACATCATCGCTAAGCTTTTCATCATCGGTAAAGTCTTGTTCAAGCAATTCATCCTCATTGATCAACGATGTATCATAAATGGCTCATTCTTCATTAACTCGAGCCCAAGCATGGTTGTCATTTGCATCATCACATGCATCATCAGTAGTTATATTGTAAGGGACATTCTCAAGATAGGTACCCACTTCATCATCATCATCATGTGAAGCATTAATACCAACACCAAACACCTCCCTAGGTTTTGTTTTGACCACCATCGCCCAATCTTTATGTCTCACATCTTCCACGTAAAACACTTGTGAAGCTTGAGATGTTAATACATAAGGCTCGTCAATCAATCGACCACCCGTGTGTATGAATCGTGAAAAATTGACAAGGGGAAATCCAAACTCATCTTTTTTGCATCCTCTCCCACTAATAACGTCAACTCATTGACATTTGAATAGTACATATCGATACTTGTCAGAGTAGTTCAACTCAATAATATCAATTAGTACACCATAATAAGTACCACCACCTTCAGTAACAACACAAACTCCACTGTTTTGAGTTTTCCTAGTTGCCTTAGTGTCTTTGGTGCGAAACTTCACACCATTTATAACATAACGCTTGAACAGTTTTACTTCATTATCTGGATATCGAGCAAGCCATATGACTTTATCAGAGAGTTTCTTTTTCTTAGATGCATCCATTGACATCACCTAATATAGACAATGACGTTTATTATAAGTATGCTATCTAAAGTGTTACAACCAAGTTTTATATATAGACATTTACATCACCTATTATAAACAATAAAGTTTTATATATATGCTTTACTTACATAGTTCCTAAACTAGCTGCAGAATTTCTCCATGTGTTGCTTTTGAATAACATCATCAGTTACATGAAAAAGGAAATCAGCCTTGATCTCCGCTATGTGTACACTATGTAGACAAACGTGTTAGTGTTAAGTTAGAATATTGTACTTGAATGCCATGAAAGGATACGCAATGACATATTACTTACTCGCGAAATAGGGTGATTTCTTCACAATTAAATAGCACATAACGATGTGCTTGGATCCATGAACTTGAATCTAGTGTAATGCTCACCACCGCACCCATGGATTCCTCGACATTCCTTACAGGCCGATTGAATGTAGTTTCAACAGATTTAAAATAGCGTGAACAGAATGCTAAGAATTCCTCTGCTATATACCCTTTTGCAATGGTGCCTTCAGGATAAGTTTTATTATGCACGTAAGACTAAAGTCTTGACAAGTACCTATTGGAAAATCCAAGATCAACAACGGAAAATTGGTGTGAAAAACAATTAATTAGATAGACAAAGTTACTATACGTATTACCTCTCTATGGGATACATCCAATGATAATGAATTGGGCTAGCAGCTTTGGCTTCACTAGCCAAATGCATGACTAGATGTACCATCACTGTAAAGAAAGACGGAGGGAATATCCTTTCCAACTCACATAATGTCACTGCAATTCTCTTCTCAAGAGCCCCAAGTTCATCCACATTTAGTACTTTGAAATATATCTCCCTAAAGAAACAAGATAAGCTAATTAAAGGCCTACTCATTTCAGGGGGCAATGATCAGCGTATTGCTATTGGAAAAAGTTGCTGCATTAAGATGTGATTATCATGGCTCTTCATCTCACTAATCTTGCGTTCTTTGAGTTTAACGCAATGTGAAATGTTTGAAGAATATCCATCTAGCACTCTTACATCCTTCAAAACTTGCAGAAAACCATCCTTTTCACTAGCATTCATATGGTAGCAGGCATGTGGCATACGTGTCTTATCATTCCCAACCTTTTCCAAGTGAAGTTCACTTCTTATACCCATATCATTTAAGTCTTAACGTGCCTTCAAGTTATCCTTTGTCTTGCCATCCAAGTTCAACAATGTGCCGATTATATTATCGACTACATTCTTTTCAATATGCATCACGTCAAGATTGTGACGCAACACATGGTCCTCCCAATAAGGTAAGGTGAAAAATATACTTCTCTTCTTCCACACAGTTAAGGCTTCCTCCCTTCTTTTTCTTTTATTGGGCAAATTAATTGTTTTCTTCCAAAACACATGATCGACTACAGCATCCGTTTGTAACATGATTTCCCCTTTGGATATCGTAATAGGAGCTGATCTTGTATCAACATGCCTATCAAATGATTGTTTTTGCTTACGGAATTTATGATCACTATCCAAGAATCGCCTATGTCAAATGTAACTAAATTTCCTTCCATATCTTAACCAACGAGACTGATTATCATAGTTATAAGGGAGACATGCAAGAGCACCTTTGGTATTCCAACCTGAGATATCACCATATGTAGGAAAATCATTTATGGTCCACAATAATGCAGCATGCATTTGGAATGATTTTTTGGAAGACACATCAAATGTTTTTACTCCAACATCCCATAACTCTTTCAGTTCTTCTACTAGGGGTTGTAAGAACACATCTATATCGTTCCCGGGCGAGGTTGGACTAGGAATTAATAATGATAGCATGAAAGAAGACCTTTTCATGCACATCCATGGAGGGAGATTGTATGGGATCAAAATGACAGGCCATTTACTATGAGTACTACTCATATTTCCATACGGGTTGAATCCATCGGCCACTAATCCAAGCCTCACATTACGAGGCTCGGATGAGAACTCTATGTAGATAGAGTCAAATGATTTCCAAGCTTTAGAATCAGCAGGATGCCTCAGTAACCCGTCATTCACACGACCATTGGCATGCCACTTCATATGATTGGCTATTTCAGGAGACATAAATAGTCGTTGCAATCTTGGCTTTAAGGGGAACCACTATAGGATCTTTGCAGGTTTCTTCTTTTTTTTCTTGGAGGAAACATTAGTACTTTGTTGACCTTTAGACTCATTACTTTCCCATCTTGAATGGTTATAGTTTAGACAAGCTTCAAGATTGGCATTCTCCTTCTAATATAAAATACAATCTTTAGGACAAGCATGGATCTTCTCATAGCTCAAGCCCAAATCCTTAATAATCTTCTTCGCCTCATAACAATCTTTTGGCAACTTAGCATTTGAAGGAAGAAAATCAAGCAAAAATTGCAGCAACATGGTTAATGATTTGTTGGTCCAACCATTAAGACACTTCATGTGGTACAAATGCACAATGACTGACAATTTGCTAAAATGCTTACAACCTTCATAACAAGGTTGATTAGCATCTTCAAGCAATTTCATAAATCGAAGTGCATCTTCAGTAGGACCTTTTGCAGGACATTTTGTGGGTTGTTGCACAGTAGGGACTTCTTCCATTGGCCCAGATGCTATATCTTGTATGGGGAACATGTCATACAACACGTCACGAAGATCGGCATACTCTATCGGGTTTTCTTGGACATGACTATTAGGGATTTCAGAAGAAGTCTGTACAGATGATGATTCCCCATTAAAAACCCAAGGGTTATAACCCCTACAAATCCCTTTTGACACTAAGTGAGCCTATACGGCATCTATAGGCTACAAATTTGTATGCACACATTTTCTACACGGACATGAAATCGTTCCATCCGGGTGTGCATAGTTAGATACAAAATTCAAAAACTATTGGACTCCATCTAAATATTCTTGCAACCTTCTATTCATAAGTTTCATCCAACTCCTATCCATTGCTATAAAGTGGTTTACAAGAAATACCTATAATGTCATTTCATGAAAGCACAAAGTTCGAGTTAACACACATTTCATTTACACAATTTCACTTTAATTTAAGAAATAAATCATCTTTAATCATTCACTTTTAGCTATGTTCCTAACAAAACAATGAATTTAAACACATAGAGAAGTTATCAATACATTTGGTAACTATAACATCATTACTAGCAATAGCCTAAAATGAATTAATCAAATAAAAACAACTCAACAAGTATCATCCAGTATTACACAAAATAGTCAACACTCCCAATATCAAATAAAACCACCTTATTACTCCATGCAAGCCACCTACTTGCCCCAATTCAACAACCCACCACAACCAGAGAGAGAGAGAGAGAGAGAGAGAGCACCTTAATTATTTCACCAACAGGGATTGAGATCCTATATCTTCCCAACAGTACTACTGCAATTTGCTCTTCTATATATGTCACCACTCACCTGTAAAAAGCAAAGGAGACTTGACAATGACAAGACACTATATAGATATGATATGATAGGATAGTGATTAATGACATAAGCTGAAGACTTGAGAAAAGATGCACATGGGAATGGAGTCCTGTCTAGTCTATTAGCGTACAACTTATAGATATAATACATACAACCTCATCCTCACCACACACTCATTCACTGAAAAACCATATATGGCTCCTAAATCAGTTAATACCATCTTATATCACATACTTTCAACCAATGCATAGCACAATTATAGGACTTTTTGTTAATCAATAATGCTAATTTATATTATAGTGAATTCATTGCAAATTAAAATACTTAAACATGTTACTTAATTAGTTGATATTATAGTGAACAATATATTCTAAACACAAGTAAAACACTTTGTAACGCAAATCCTAGCTCTACATTTACTTTAGGAAGAGGAGAAAAGTTGGAAGACAGATTTACTAGATTTACTCCAATATTTATTTAGAGATATAAGTACATTAACGAAAAAGAACTTAGACTTAACCACAATAGAGTTTTGATTTGAAGAAACCTGTTAGCTAAAACAACTACCATTACACTTATTAAGAAAATCACATTTTAAACAAAAGCAAAACCAAATCCAACTCCTCAAAATTCCATCTAGCAAGCTTATGATTTTAGCAAATGCAAAATAATTAAGGTAATGAGAACTACTGTTTTCATGTGTACCAAGTAATAGAAGTTTCTGGATATGCTTTTCAGCTTTAGCTTCTTGCTCAATTCTCCTTCCAAGTAATAGAAGACGCACCTGTCAAGCTTGGCCAGAAGTCAAATGAAACCAAAAAAAAAAAAAAAAAAGATCTTAGGACATCAGGACTACTTAAGGAAATCGTTAAATCAAAAAACTTGTATATATTTTTATCCAACTTGTTATATAATGATAGCTCAAGTGAGATCATAAGTCATGATACAATCAGCCAGCTATATAGTGTGATATTTTTATCCAACTTGTAACAAGATTGCAAAAGTGAGATTACAAAACATCGCCAAACATATAGTTAAGCTTCATAAGAAACACTACCAATTAAGACAACATAGATAGACACCACTACAACCAAAAGATTATAAATTTAAAACAAATTGGTTCACTTAGCATAAGAAAATGAACTTTCTTCTAGTCCTCATAGTCAAAATCAAATTCACAAGAAACACAATCCCAAATGCTATAACCCCATATACAATCAAACCCAGAAATCTTTTTCATTTGTTTTAAAAAAAACATGTACATGTTGGGGTTTATGCCCTAAAATCCAATTTATTAGCATGTTATAAATAATTAAATTGTTTAATTATATGAGACTATTTATAAATGAACTAATGAGACATTATCATAGTCCATGAGATGCATTGTATGTGATTTATGTGAAAAGTCACAGAAGATGTAAATCACAAGTTCCTTGTAAACTCAAAATGTAGTTCGTAGTCAGTGATGAAATTGAGCGTTTCATCTGTGAAGACTATAACATATCAACTAAGATGATTTGTCTTGATCATGGAAGTGGAGACTTCTAGTTGATATGTTGATATGTTTTAAGAATTAAGACATATTGAACTGGACCGCTGTGAGATTTATTATTCACCTAACGACTGTCAAATGAATAATAAATCTCACGACTTCTATTTACATCAACTCTAAATCCTGAGAGAATAATGGACCTGATCATGAGGTGTAGGTTGCTTTGATATATCAGGAGTGAGATCTATAAGACACGATCAAAACCTTAGTATGTTGGGCAGCCGCATTTAGTGTTGATGGAACATATATTCTCAAGATGGAATTCATAATCTCTTAGCGGAAATATAAAATATTCCCTTGAGATAAGTTTAATGGGTTTGGTTATTCAGAGTGTTGGGCCCAACCACTTTAGTAAGGAGTTACTAAAGTATATATATTTATGAAATTGGATTTCATAAATATATGATGAATAACATAAAGGATTAAACCGGGTACTTAAGGATTAAGATGTAGTAATCTTCAAAGTGGTAGTCAACATTCATGACTTTGTATTACTACGAATATTTTAATGAAGGGGTTGCATGTATAATAAAGTCTTGAGATATAATTTATTAATAAGGCCTAGAGTGTAATTATATTCTTATAGTGGTATTGAATATAATTAATGGTAACTTTGGACTTGTCAAGAGTTGACAGAAAAGCCCAAGGCCCATTGGAGTTAGAGTCTTATTTGTTCCCTTTGGTCCCATCTCAAGCCACAAACTAAAGCCCAATTGGGTAGGTCCAAAAGGGTAACCCAATTAGATAATCAGTTTTTATTTAATAAGAGTTATTAAATAAAGTAATTATCAAGGTAGTTAGAATGTACGCATGATGAAAATAAAAGAAAACAGTTTTTCTCTACAAGGAGAAGAAGAAGAACTTTCTTTGAGAATCAACGTACAAAATGACTGATTGAGAAACCACTCTTCTTAGGCACCATGTGAAATTGAGATGATGATTAGAGGTATTCTTGGTTTTGAATTTCACAGCATCAAGGTACGCTTTCAATTCTTTGTTCTAGAATTCAAGATTACATGTTATCTCTCATGAATGAAGTAGATCCGTGATTGTTGCTTCCGCTGTGTGTTTTGTATGAGATGAAAAATCAGATTTTCCAACAGTACAACCTCAAAATGGGTACCTGGAATTTTGGCAAACCAAGTCAGATTATCATGGTTTTCTTAGCATGAAAATATTGCAAATCTCAAACAGCACTAAGAAGAAGAAGATAGATGCATACCTGAATAAGAAGAGGTTGACTCTAACTCTGTCCGTGACTCAGATTTTGCAATTGCACAATATATGTCACAAAGGGTCAATACACCTAATAAAAAAACACTTAATTACTCTACATTTTCTACTTTGCCTCATCAACCTAGAACCACCAATATATCTTTTCCTTTCCCACATTTTCTCAATAACCAAACAAACCCAAAATGCAATATTTCAAAACCAACCAAACAAACCCACATTTTCTCTTTCTTTTCTTGTTTTCTTGGAAACCAAACAGGGAGTATAAACTAAAATGCTGTCAAGTTCACAGCTGAGATACTCAATCTACCTCTACCTGACTAACCTGAAATGATCTAGCACCATACACCAAAGCTCAAAACCAAATCACTTACATGACACTTTTAAGCTCATTCAAACTTTCAAACAAAACTTAGAATCATCACATTTTTGTATAGTATTCACCATCATATCTCCAACATAACAATTCAAACACCAAAAAAAAAAAAAAAAACACAATAAATTAACCAAATAGTTCTCAGAAAATTAACCAAATAAATTAACCAAAAACACAATAATTTAAACACAATAAATTAATACCAATTCAAACACCCAATGAATTAACTAAATTCATAAAATCACCGAACCAAAAAAAAAAAAAAAAAAAAACCCAAACTTTGAGTGGGATGGAACCGAGAGAGAGGGAGAGTACCTTTGGATTGGGAGATGGAGATGGATGTAGAAGCAGGATTCCTTGCACAATGAGTACAGATCAATCAAAAAAAAAAAAAAACTTACGGATCGGAATGATGTTCTTAGCGCAGAGCTAGTGGACGAGCTGGTGGTGATGTTGGCGGCGAAGGGTGGTTTTGTCGAGCTTGGGGACAGAGCGGAGGGTGGAGATGTTGGCGGCGGAGCGGAGGGTGGTTTTGTTGAGCTCGGGGACGAAGCGGAAGGTGGAGATGTTGGTGGCAGAGCAGAGCGGAGCTCGGCGAGGATTTGGGATTGAGAGTTTGGAGAGAGTGAGAGTTTCAGATTGAGAGAGAGTTAGAGTGAGAATGATAAGTGGGAAAAGTGAATAAGTGGGAAAGTGAAAATCTAAGAGGGAAGACGAAAATAACAAAGGGAAATTTTGGGGCTGGAAATTTAAAGGTCTATAGCGGCGGTCTAACCCGCTGCTATAACTAAGAAAAAGCGCCGCAAAATGGAGTCCCTATTGCGGCGATCATACAAAACGCCACTACAGCTCGCACCCGCCGCAATAGTAAAGATTTCTTGTAGTGTGTAGAAATTGAGCATGTTGATGTTGCAACCATGGAGATGCTTGAGCAACAAGGAGTGGATTGCCAACCTAAAGCCTCAACTATCCGAATAATTCAGGTATACTTTTCTTTAACTTTGCCAATTGGTTATTGACTGCTGTCTTGCAAAATATGAGAAAATAAGTTGAATGAAATCATTTCCTTATGCATAAGCTTTTTTCCTTTTGAGGAAATGCATTATGTTTTATAAAATCTCAAAAGTGGATCCTTGAGGATTTTGGTGCTACTTTAGATGCCCACCTTCCCTTAATCTTAGTTTTTCATTCAAGTACTGATAGGCCAACAATGTATTGACCCCTTGTGATGAATTAATTGATTAATTAGCCAAGTTTATTAATTAATCAAATTAACATGCAAAATGCGTGGTAGCACAAACAAATCACCAATTAAACTAAGTATGCAGCGGAAAATAAATTGACATGGTGATTTGTTTACGAATGGGGAAAACCTACACGGCAAAAACCCCACCGGGTGATTTTAAGGTCACCACTCCCGAGAATCCATTATTATCATAACAAGCGGTTACAAGTAAAGAAATCCCAGTACCTTATACCAACCTATAGTTGAACCCTTACCCCAATACCCAATTGGACTTGTTCTGTAGTGACAATCTTTCCTTTCAATGCACAGCTCCCAGTACGTGACTAACCAATAGATGCGCGGATCCCAGTACGCGACTTGATCACCAACTTAAGAAGGATGTTGGCTGCAAAGTTCTTCAGTTCATCACACGATGAAGATCATGAAGTTGCTTGGTCACAAAACCCTACAGTGTACAAACACAGCAGCTTCTTCAAGAGAAGGATGAATTAGGGCATATGTCTCCGGTTCACAATATGCTTGTGAAAAACTTTTGCATTAAGTTGCATTAGCTGTGACAGCCCTTAAAACAATCCTTATATATGTTTAGGGTTGTAAGAAAAGAAAGCCTAAACATACATTCATGGATTGGATTGAAAATCAGCTTGAAAAACTGAACTTCATAAATCTCGACAAATAGGGTATCTATCGAGCTAGCTGTCGAGCTTCGGGCTTCACAGCTTGTTAAACCTCGATAGATGCTAGCTGTCGAGTTTTAAAAACCTGCACTTTCTCACTTGATTCTTGGACTGACTTGCATGGCTTTAACACTTGAACTTGAAACCTTGTTTCTTGAAGCATTAAACACATCCTAGATCTACCCAATTACAAGTAAAGTGCGTTTTGTCAAAGGATTAGCCAATTACATAAAATAGTGACATATGTTCCTAACATTGAATCACATATGTTCTAACAAGTACTTTTCTGTTATAGGAAGTGTAGAAATGTCAAGGGTTACTTTATTCCCCTATTGTCATCATAACACAGGACACAAAGGAACTGACATTTTAGAGCAAATTTTGACTGTTTCTTTGTAGTTAGACTAAGCTTTTAAGTAATCCCTTTTCAACCTATTTCTAAGATTAGTTAGCTACCTGCTAGAATTTCTTTCCTCCGTCTTGTTATACTTAAATGAATAAGTTCATTCGTAATAATAGAGTGACTAAATTTTATGAAAGCTATCAACCTACTACAACTCTCCATTCTTTTCCCGTAGGCTTGAGACTGACTGTGAACAAAATACATGACACTAAGCATAGACAAAGGTGGAGTTATTAAAATGAATAGGTAATTGTACATATTAATTCATATATTTGTTGCAATAAAATATGACTTTTAGTTCCATGACTCATGTTTTGGTTCTTACCGGACAAATATCTTCAAAAGGTTCATTTTTCTCGGCATGCCATTCCACTTCCTGAGTTTATGCAAGTTTACTACTTTTCATTACTATCTAACTGAAGGATTTAGCTAATGTTTTTTACCTTTTATTTTCACGTATCCAATATGAGAGAAATTTTAATTTGTTGATCATGAAACATGGCTACCATAGATAGATGATCTTGAAGTGCCAAGAGAGCAGGTGAATTATTTGGCTATCCTCTAATGATTAAGAGCAAAAGGTTAGCTTATGATGGGCGTGGAAATGTTGTTGCTCACAGTGAGGAGGAGCTCTCTTCTGCTGTAGCTGGTAACATGTTTAGTTATTAAAGATTTAAGTGCTATTAATGTTGGTATTTCTTATGTTTGGTATTTGAATTGTGTTATTAACCATGTAATGCTCTAATTATCTTTTTTTTTTTTTTTTTTTTGATTGGTATGTTACACATGCACCTAATGGGTCTCTATTCTTTTAATTAATATAAGTGGACAATTACATTTTTATGTAACTTTTAATTGTGAATTTTTGCAGCTCTTGGAGGATTTGATCGTGGTTTATATGTTGAAAAGTGGGCACCCTTTGTAAAGGTTAATGAGGATATACTATTTAGTTTACTTTTTAGTTTTTCAATCTGCATTTATTCTTGACTTTATGTTTTTCTTTATCCTGCAATATGACATGCATATTTTAATCTTGGACATATAATTAAATTTGCAATATATAGTAGTAAGAATTCTTTGAAGTGCCTCTAACTACAATTAAACTTGTTTGGTTCACTTGCATGATATGCCAGCATGTATTCATAATTAGATATGATCATCCTATGTATGCTCCTAAATTTTCACCATTATGATTTGACAACTGTTTCTTTGATATTCATATGATTATTTGTATTATTTAAAGTTAGTATAAAGTTTCTCTACAACCTAAATTGGAGGAACTCCCTCCAAACTACTACGTGTCAACACCAGAGAGTGACTAGTCTCTTGGTCCAGCTGAAGCTCAACTTAAAAATTATCGTTAACCTAAATTTGACTGCTCTGTAGAAAGAGAGAAAAAAGTGGTCTAATGTCTGGGGTTAAGAGGGTTACTTATTGGGCTCAGAAACACATAAGCACAATCAAGAACACAAACCCAGATTTAAACATAAGCACAATATCAGCAACACAATAGCACAAATTCAAGTACAGATCCAAAAAATTCAAAATCACCTATACTACTATTTAATGGGTTTCCCCTGTTTGGGATCCTCATTTTTTTGGTTCAAAAATGCCCCTACACCCCTATATTTATGTAGAGACAAAATTGAAGGTCAATCCGGTAAAAATACAACTCTAACTCTCACTAAAATATTGCCTTAAAAATAGGGTCACTCTCTTGTTGATTTTCAAATTGCTTTATCCACTTCTATACTACTATTTATCTATACTACTATTTAAGGGGCTTCCTCTGTTTGGGATCCTCATTTTTTTGTTTAAAAATGCCCTTACGCTCCTATTCTTAAGTAGAGATAAAACAAAAGGACAATCCAGTAAAAATACAACTTTAACTCCCACTAAAACATTGCCTAAAAAATAGGGCCACTCACCTGTTGATTTCAAATTTCTTTATTATATATATATAAAAAAATAAAAACATGATTTTTTTTTCTACAAAAAAAATCTTATCACACACACGAATCGCGTGTGATGAGGCTAGTATTATTTTATTTAAGCCAAAATAGCTAACATATAAGACATTGTTCAAAATACTGAAATAAGGTAATTCTCTCTCTCTTTCGCAAGTAGTGGCGCTGAGGGAACTCGTAATCTCACACTTGACCCATATCACGAGAGTAGCACTGTGAATTGAAATTCCCAACCGCTGAAATAGAAATGCTACACCAAAGTGTAACCATCAACGCCACAACCATAAATACAGACACTCTCTTCACCTTTAATCCATGGTTTTGAAACCCAGACCGTTCAATGAATCGTAAAAGAGAGAGGTTCAAGATTTTAAAAGTCAGACCGAGGTTCAATCGAGGTTGAACAGTGATGATGTCATAAATAATTTAATAATTAAATAAAATAAAAAATGTAACAAATTTATAAAAATAAACAATATTGATCTGAAAATATAGAATATTTGTTCAAAAAAATATAGAATAGAAATCTCTTTCAAATATATTTTCACAACTTTTATATTTTAATACTTTTAGTCAAAAAAATGTAACAAACCAAATGAAAAAAATGAAAATCTACTGCCACATTGCCTTGAGCCAATAAATGTCTTGTCTCTCTTCTTTTTTTTTATTTTTTATTTTTTTATTTTTTTTATAATAATAAAGAAAAAAAAAAACACTTTACCCCAAATCAGGGAACTTACTATCACTTTTTATAACCCCTTCAAATTCAAATTTTAAATTTCAAACAAAACAAGAAACAACCAAAAAAGTCTACAGCCACTTATCAGTTATCGTACCTCATCTTATTTAATTAAAAAAAAAAATTACTATTTCCAAAGCAACCCACTCATATGTCATATCACCCTCTATTCAATAAAACATCAGACCCAACCTGCCCCCACTTACCACTCTTTCCTCTTCCCTCGTCTTCTTTTCTCTTTCACTCCTCGAGATTCTCTCTCTCCCCATAATCTCTCTTTACAAACACAGATTTATCCTCCCTTCGACAGAGACTAAACGGCAAGAACCAGTGATAGTAGAGCAAGATCTAGTGACAGTGAAGCATTTTGGCTAAACAAGATATTAGACTTTGGCTTCTGGTGAAGAAAAACGAGATGGACCACCGCATATTTTTTTTCAAAGTATTTGTTATCCAACCGGTAAAACTGTGTTTGGTCTTGCAAACCGGGAGGTTTGACCGCGGTTTAAGTGGTTCGTTGCAAATTAAAATTTTCCGGTTTTATACTTTTAAAGAACCGGATTGATGACCGGTTTCCAGTTACCGTAGTCTGACCGGACGGTCCGATCCGGATTTCAAAACCATGCTTTAATCCCTGTTTGCCTCCACGAATAACACCACCACCGACCTCACTCAACTTCTTCTTCTCCATGAACCACTCTACCTAACAAAACCCTTTTCTCTCTTCAATCCTTCTTCTTCTTTGAAGCACTCAACTCTAGTCTTCAATTCTCGGGCCTCACGTGTACTACAAAAAGCTGGACCTATAGTGGTGTTCGTGAAACGCCACTATAGGTCCATTTGGGCTATAGCGGCATTTTCTATAGTGGTGGTTACTAATGTCACTATTGTATTGTGACTATAGACCTATAGTGACAGTTGTAAAACACTGCAATAGGCCGAATTTGTTTTTTTAATTAAGCTATAGTAGCATTTTAAAATGTCACTATAATGGGGTAAGTGGGAAAGTGGGGGTAGGTAATAGGTGGGAAAGTTATAATTTGGTGATTATTTTCTTTAGCTGGACCTATTGTGGCGTTCGTAAAACGTCGCTATAGGCCCTTGTAAGACCCAAGACCTATAATGGTTATAGTGGCGTTTATAAAACATTGCTATAGGTCATTTTTAATTTTTTTTTTAAATGACCTATAGTGGCATTTATGAAACGCTGCTATAGGTCCTTTTTTACGTTTTATTTTTTATTTTTTATTTTTTATTTTTATTTTTAAGAGGACCTATAGTGGCATTTTAGCTCCTTTTTAAAAAATTTTATAAGGACCTATAGTGACATTCATAAACGCCAATGCCACTATAGATCTTTGTAAGACCATGACCTATAGCGACATTTATAAAACGCTGCTATTGGTCCTTTTTTTTGTTTTTTTTTTTTTTCAATTGACATTTTTTTGTTTTGGCTAAACTACATATTTGGTCCTTAACCTTTAAGCTATTTTTCAATTTAGTCCTTAACCTTTCAAATGTGTCAATTTGGTCCATAACATTTTGTTATTGTGTTAAAATGGTCCCTACTATTAAGTGATGGATGAAAAATACTAATGTGGCTAACAGTCTTATTAAAATATTACTTTTATGCCACATGGAATTCTACATAAGCTGACACGTGACACTAATTTAAAAAAAAAAAAAATCAAAGATAAAATCAATCTACTCTCTTTTTCCTCTTTCTAATCTAACTCTTTCTCTCTCTTTGCTCCGCCTCCATAACCGATGCTCACCACTCTCTAAGTTCCTTCGACACTGCTTGCCATTGGCGGATGGTCTCCAAACCCAAAGCTCTTTGTTATTTTCTTTCTTGGCCTACTTTCTCTCTCTCTAAACCCGGTTCGAACTACCATGGCCGAGCTTGAATGCCCTGTCACTGCCACTGCTATTCGCAATAGCTTGCCACCTCCATCATGGTGGTGGATTCCAAACCTAGACCCTCTTTTGTAGCCTCCTGCTCTCTCACTCTAACTCGCTCCCTCTCATCAATTTACCAAGATTGCAGCTAAGCCTCTATCTGTTTTTGATCTAGTGCCTAAGGAGAAGCTAAAGGAGATGGGTTTGGTGATTTCAAATGGGTTAGCTTCGGGTGGATGAAGCACTTTGTATTTATGAGTTTTGTTCATTTGTGCAAGTTGTGTAGGTGGGTATGACTTGATTTAGATTTTGGATTGTATTTCAAAATGAGTTTATGGGTTTGGATGTTTCATTTGGTTTGTAAACGGGTATGGATGTGAGTGTGTTCTTTGTGTAATCTAAAATTATTTGTTTGGGTTTAAAGGTCTAGGTATTGTTTTGGTTAGCATTTTTTTTTTTTTTTTTTTTTTGTTTTCTCTAAGTAGAAAATAGTTGGGTTTTGAGCTTATTGGGGATTTTCTCTGGAATTAATCTATGTATTTTTTTTTTCTAATTTTGTCAGTAGAAGAACTAGTTCTTAGAGAATTTTCTTTTCTAGGAAATGAAAATGTTTTAAGGTTTGAGAGGAAGACCAACACTTCTAGATTTGGGAAAGCTCACATGGTGGCACCAGGTTTAAAGAATGAGGCCGATAAAGAAAATAAGAGAGAGCTTTGGGTTTGGAGATCACTGCTGGTGGCAAGCGGCATTGAAGGAGTTCAAGAGTGTGCTTCGGTCA
The DNA here is from genome assembly GCA_030021035.2 of Notholithocarpus densiflorus. Classification (NCBI taxonomy): domain Eukaryota; kingdom Viridiplantae; phylum Streptophyta; class Magnoliopsida; order Fagales; family Fagaceae; genus Notholithocarpus; species Notholithocarpus densiflorus. Next base: position 456,195 of record JARYZH020000036.1, on the reverse strand, counting down.
TGGAGGCAGAGAGAGATTTAGAGTGATTTTATCTTTGATTTTTTAAAATTTTATGTCACATGTCAGCTTATGTGGAAGTCCACGTGGCATAAAAATAATATTTTAATAAGACCATTAGCCACATCAATATTGTACATCCCTCACTTAATTGTAAGGACCATTTTGACACGATATCAAAAGGTTAGGGACCAAATTGAAAAATGGCTTAAAGGTTAGGGACCAAATATGTAGTTTACCCTTTTTTTTTTAATAGGACCTATAATGGTGTTTCATAAACGCCACTATAGCTCCTTTCTTAAAATTTTTTAGAATATTTTATAAGGACCTATAGTGGCGTTTATGAAACGTTGCTATAGGTCATTTTTAAATTTTTTTTTAAAAGGACCTATAGTGGCTTTCATAAAGGCCACTATAGACCCTTATAAAACCAGGACCTATAGTGGGCATTTATGAAACGTTGCTATAGGTACTTTAAGATGCAGGACCTATAGTGGCGTTTTTAAAACACTGCTATAGGCCCTTGAAAACGCTGCTATAGGCCCAGTGTTTTAAAACACCACTATAGAGCCCACTGAACGCGGCTATAGATAAGCCTATAGCAACGTTTTTAGAAAATGCCACTATAGGGTATCTACAGTGGCTTTTTTGTGAACGCCACTAAAAAAACGTTGCTATAGGCAGCTTTTTTTTTGTAGTGGTGTCACTCACGAGACCTCACCCAAGGAAGTCAAATAGTAATAGTAGCATGCAATTCTTGGGGGCAATAAATTGTATGATTCTATTCCACCGTTAATTGCTAAGCATGCAAATCTTGAATCTCGAGTCTAGTTGGAAATAACCCTAGTAGCACAGTGAAATTGGACTTGCTTTGAAAGCTTAGGAATTTCAGTGACCTCAACCTTTCAAGAGTCCAAAACTAAAACTTTTAATATTGGCTAGATGATGTAACTTAACTGAGTTCCTAATTTTACAATGTTATCAGAATAAATTGGGGTTTTGAATCTCTGCTACAACCAAATTCATGGTCAAATACCAAAATGGATATTCAACATGGAGAAATCGAGTTTGTTGTCTTTGCATCTAAAGTTCAACAACCTTGTGTTTTGAGTCTTTCAAACATACACTTCTGCTTATTCTTCCATGGGATAGTTTTACTTATTTTGGACCTTAATTCCAACAAGTTGCTAGGATCACTCTTGATTTCACTACCTATACTCAAGACCTAAACATACTCATTATGCCCACAACATTTTCATAACAAATCTTAAGCACATGCTATTTCTAGCAGTTCTTTGATCATGCAGTTGGTATTAATGTCCCCCAATCTCGTTATCTTCCAATGAATGCGACATCATATTTACTTCTTCTTCTTCTCCAGATGACAAAAATGACTATCTAAACTATTATATTCTACTCTGACTCCCCTAATGAAAAAGGGGGGGTGGGGTTAGAATTCTCTTGGATCCTTGATTGAGGCATATTTATTATTTCTGCAGTCAGATTTGTACACCTCCAACAATGGAGTTTTAGTTCACAATTCAGCTAGAACAAATCCTTTCAATCCTTCAATAATTTTGGGGCCTGAATTTGGAAAGGTGAAGATTCATTTCATTTTCCTGTGGCTCTTGCCTTGTCTCTATGAGTGCGTTCTTCATGTTTTTGTGGTTATTTCATTCTTTCTCAGGTAATTAGTGACCTCCTAAGTTGCTTCAAGTCCTTTCCTAGCATCGTTGAACGGGACAGCTTGAAGGTAACAGGTGATGTATGGTTTGGAGTTGATGTAACTTTCAAGGTATCTCCCTCACTTTCTTGCTTCTTTTATTTAAATTATTGCTTGTTTTATCCCTCACGGTCATAGTTAAACTCCATTGTTTATGAATGAAAATTTGAGAACTGTAGGGGAGTATTCTGAATCTTCTGCTTGGTAACAATCGATTCCATGACATTTTTCCCTCTTGGTTGGGGACACTTCCAAGGTTGAGGGTTTTAATCTTGCAATCTAATGGTTTCCATGGTGCATTTGGGAAACCTGAAAGCAAACTTGAGTTCCCCAAGTCGCAAATTATTGATGTCTCTTTGAATTACTTTGCAGGTAAGTTACTATATGAGCACTTTCAAAGTTGGACCTCCATGAAAGCTGCCAACTTGACATTTGAAAAGGATAATGTTTATATGGTTGCACATATGAGGACAACATCAAGAGATTTCACATGGAGCTCTGATTTTAGTTACTCCTTGGGAATTACAAACAAGGGCATCAAGACACTATATGAAAGATCCAAAATCATATTCTAGCTATTGATCTCTCATACAATAGATTTGATGGAGAAATTTCACAAGTCTTTGGAAATCTAAAGGGGCTTCATTTGCTCAACTTATCCAACAACATTTTTTTTGGTAACTTAACGGAGCTTGAATCTTTAGACATTTCTCAAAACAAGCTTTTAGGAGAGATTCCTCAGCAATTATTGCAACTCACATTCCTTGAGTTCTTCAATGTCTCAAATAACCATCTTAGAGCATCCACATCAGCTCTTTTATAAATGTGTAAAATACACATTTTGAACCAAAAAAAACTCCACATCAGTCCATTTAAAATCATGTAAACTTTTGTAAAATTATCCACGAGCTACAGTACCCGTGTAAATTTACACGGGCACTGTAGCTCGTGTATTTAGTTTTTTAATAATTCTTTCTCTCTCCTCATTACCTGACTCTCACTTCCCTCTCTCTCTCAGGCGTGCGCTCTCTCTTTCTCTCACAAAAAACCCACTCCATCCTTTCATCCTCAGTTCTCTCTCCCTCTCTCACATCTCTCTCTCTCTCGTTCAAAGCATGCCACCGGAGTTCACAGCGTGGCGAGATCGGCGCTGTGGGTCACAGCGTGGCGAGATCGGCGCGTGGCGTGTGGCGTGGTCTCGATGGTGGCGGTGTGGGTTTGGGTCGATGATCGATGGCGGCGACGTGGGGAGGTCTCGATGGTGGTTTAATCTGAGTTTATGGTGTGGGTTGGTCTTGGTTTGTGTGGGTTTGCTTGGTCTGGGTTGATTTGGGTTGTGGGTTGATCTGGGTATGTGTGGAGGCGTGGAGGCGTGGAGGCATGGAGACGATGTCGTTTTGATCGACGTTGATTTTTCTGTGTGGGTTGATCGGTGTTGGTTGATCTGATGTTGATTTTTCTTTGATTTTTCTGTGTGGGTTGATCGGTGTTGGTTGATCTGATGTTGATTTTTCTTGGTCTGTGAGAGAGAGGGGCAGTGAGGGAGTGAATAATAAAAAATTGTAAAATAATGAATATTTTATTGAATAAATGTGTAGAATAGATAAACTGATGTGGGTGTTTTGTAAAAGTGAATGTGTAAAATAAAAAAAGTAGGTTTTTTCGTGTAAAATAGACAGAAAATTTAAACGAGCTGATGTGAATGCTCTTAGAGGGCCTATTCCACAAGGTCAACAATTCTCTACATTTCTAAATGATTCATATTTGGGAAACACAGAATTGTGTGGTATCCCTTTGACAAAAAATGCAAAATTTCTGAGACATTGGCACAGTCACCAACGAATTCCAAACAAGATGAAGTTTTAAATTTCCCAAGTAAATCTGTCTGGGTAGTCATTATGATGGGATATGGGAGTGGGTTAATAATTGGGTTCGTCATTGGGCACAACCTCACCATAAGAAAGTTGGGGCGGTTTGTCAAGAATTTAAGAAGGCAGTAAAAATGAATGGAGGGAAAATATGAAGGGATTTTCAATCACCAAGATTTTCGTCAGAGATTTTCACTCTTCATTTAAGTAGATATAAGTCTATGAAAATCTAAAGTATGTCCATAATGTTCTACGTTGATGTGTATTTTGGCATTGTACTTTTTCTTTTTACAGTTTTGGCGGCATTAACATGTTTGATATGTATGAAGGTCTGCAACCCTTATCCAAAATAAAGTTATGCACTAAATTATTTGTAACTTCAATTTCATTTGGGAAATATTGGATAAAGTATTTTAATCTATTACTGATTGATGAAATCGATTTCTAGCAAAAATTAGGTATTAAAATATTTCTGAACGGAATCAAACCAAATATGACAAAAACTTTTAAATCCGACAACCTTAGTATATATGTTACTAGCTTACGTAACATATAAAGTTTTGGATTTGTTTTATGAGTGTTTGAATTAATTTTCTAGACCATTCTCCTCTTACTTTTTTCTATTTTGTGTAACAACAATAAAAAGAGTAAGGTTTGCTACCTGGGAAAATTATGACTGTTTTTTATTCGTGTTGTGATAAATAATCCATTTATGCAAGATTAACGAAGAGAAAAAAAAAATAGACAAGAAGTTTATGAAGGGAATTAGCAACTGTTTTTTATTAACTAAGATTAACGGCGCGCCCATGAAGTTGTTTTTCATTTTAGTAGATACACTCATACACGTCTATGAAAATCTAGTGTAAGTCTATAATATAGTAGGCTGAAGTATATTTTGGCATTGTACTTTTCTTTTTTTTCATTTTCCTTTATACTTTTTTTACTATTATGGTGGCATTAAAGTATTGCATGTTTGATATGTAGTATGTACGAATGTCGGCATTCTTAAATTATTTGCAACTTAAATTTCATTCGGGTGGGCTGATAAAACATGGGCCTAGGCTAGAATAGTATAAATTATTTTAATCTGTTATTGTGACCTGGTGCTAGGAGTTTTCATCCGCAATTCAGCCAAGTCATCAAGGTTTAACTTCAGCCAGATTTTCCCTACGGTCCAATCCACCACAAGGTACAATCAAAGTTAACTGTGATGCAGCCATTGACACTAGTTGGTCTTATGTTGTGATTGTCGCTTGGGACTGGAGAGGGATATTAGTTTTTGCTCTTTCTAAAAAAGTGGAAACCATTATCCTTGTCCAAGCAGAAGCGGAGGCAATTAATTGGGCAACTCTTCAAGTGGTGTCCCATAGTATTGAATCGGCAATTGTCGAGGGTGATGCCAAGATATGTGTAGATGCTCAATAATCCCAGTTCTGTAGTTCCATGGAGAATTTCAGCTCTAACTCAAGATACCTTAAGGCTAAAGTCCTAAGTTGCAGGCTGGAAATTAAATGGACCCCTAGAGAGCTTCCAATAGTACTACTCATGTTTTAGCATCATGGTCTCCCAATAATAGATTTTCTAGTTGTTTTGTATTGGGTACAGCTCCTGATGTTTTTATTAATGCTATTGTAAAGGAGCAAACCCAGCTAGTTATCTTGTAATCCTTTTCTTGCTTACAATAATTCTTTTTCTATGCGGATTAAAAAAAAAAAAAAGAGTTAATCTGATATTGATTGATGTTGTCAATGTCTATCATATATAGATCTGTGATTAGAAATTTTTTTATGGAGCTTACATCTGAAAGCAATGATGATGACTCAAAAATACCATGTGAATTTTTTTTAGGTGCACCAAAGGGCATACTTAAGCGCACCCCCCCCCCCCCCCCTCCCCCCAAAAAAAAAAAAGAAGAAAGAAGAAAGATGGAAGGGGATCCAAATTGTGCAAAAGTAATAATTGTATCTGGTGACATTGCTATAAATATTTGTGGAGCCAAGTAGGGTGTTTTTCTGATTTTTATGTAATGTCTTTCGCTTCATACAGTCTTTGTTTACCTGAGGACGGTTGTTGTCATTTTATATTGGTTTGCAATATGCACGTAAATGCAGGATTGCTCATTAAATATGAGCAGATATATTGTAAATTTATGCATCAATTTTTCCTTATAATTTTAATCATTTTGATTTCTTGAAATTAAATTTCTTGGAGTAGGGTGACTGACAAGGATATGGACTAGACCTTTTGATAACTGAAATTTTAAATTTTCTTAGGTCCCTTGTTTTACAGGAATGAAGAGGTTCAGGTTGTATAAAACTGGGCATTTCCTTTTCGTTCATGTTGTTATCAATCAATTGAAACTCCGAGATGTATTCGACCTTTCTCTGTCTGATAATGTTGTATAATTATAACTGTTGCAAGTTGATCCAACTTCTAAGACTATATTAATTTCTAACTAGACCTCCGTTTAAAATGGGTTTGCACGGGACCCAAGTTATGTGGTGATTTGCAAGTCTTCCGCCTGTCTTCAAAGCATAGCTTTATAAGAAGAGAATTTTTTGCTTTGACAGAGAAAAATTGGCTTCGAATGAAGTTGATTTTCATTTGGAGATATGAACAACACAAGTTTGAGATAAGATTGGGTCACATATTTCCAACCATCACCTCAAATAAAAGCGACATTTTGGAACTACATTGCATCTTCAAGTTCAGTAATAGAACAACTCACAAGATTGCAAAATCAAGTTAGATAATATGTTACATCTTCCCAATTTTTGGGGGACTGAAAGCTCGAAAATGTGTTGAAAACACAAGAGCTATTTAGACCCCCAAATTAAAGTTACAGTTCGATAGATTTTACACTAACTTAATATTAAGTGCGGAATAGTGTAAATGCGAGCGGATAAACAAACAAGTTACTCTAATCCATATTAAAAGCAACACAACAGTAAAATGGAAATATAAAAGAGTAGGGAAGAAAGATGCAAACACAAGATAACACGCCGATGTGTTATCGAAGAGGAAACCGAAGTACTCGGCGTAAAACCTCTCCGCCGCCCTCCAAGCGGTAATCGATCCATTAGACAATCAGTTGGGATACATGGGTTAGCAAGAGACCCTCCAAGCCTAATCTACCCGATGTACCTAAGCCCTCCAAGCTCTTACTCCAACAAGGCTTCTCGGAACCGTGTCTTGTCTAGCTTTCCAAATCCCGCAACAAGCTCCATGTTGCATCTTCCATTCTTGGCTTCTTCCAATGCTTCCTAGCAGCACCAAATTATCACTTGACACTTTGAAAGGGTGTGGTAAGTGTTTGGGCTATTAACCTCTCAATGATATGGAAATGGAGAGGTAGGAGATGAAGAAATTCCACAAACAAATGTGTAGAGAATTGTTGGTATATCAATTTCTAACTCTCAAGTGTTTTTGCTAGGGTTTTCTCTCAGAGGCTCTCCTTATCATTTGTGGGTAATGAGGGTATATATAGTGTGGGTGTAGAAAGTGTGTATCAGATAGTACAGTCTGGCAGAACAGAATGTCTCGTGGGTGTCTCGCGGGAAGGCCTTACCCGCGAGATACTCGCGAGACACAGCTGTCTCCATTTGTACTGACTCTTCGCATTCCAGTCATGTGCAGGGCAGATGCATCCTCTCGCAGGAAGCTTAGTCGCGAGATACCCGCGAAAACCTTCTTTGCTTCAATTGCTTGAGTTTTCACACTCTCTCTCACTATCACACAACCCTTACAATAAATTCCCACAACAAATACATGGTACATAAGATTGAATAAAATTACAATCAAATTTGGCACGGAATAAAAGCCAACAAAATACATATTTGAAAATCACAACTTTACAATCTCTCCCTTTGGCTATTCCGTGACAAAACCCCTAAAACAGACTCTAGACTTAAACGTGAGTTTGAGAACAATGGCAAAACTCACTCACACCTAATCTAGAAACTGTGAAGCACTTGCACGTTTATACCTGTAACCTGAAACACTCGCACACAAACAAAACTTTCATTAAGCTTATGACAAGTTGAACACAAGGTATGTATAAGAGCAAGTATAGCGTGACCAAGTTTGTAAACATTTGATAACATGTATACACAAAGCTTGATCAAATAAGGGCAGTCATTAAAGAATGACTCCAATGAACATATAACACGTAAATGTTCATCCGGACATGTAAAAAGAAGCATCACATATGATTACTTGCATGTCCAATCACACGACCAATGCAAAATACACGAAGTATATGCATCTAGGAACAATCCTACTAGGGCACAAGTGTGAAGTACTTGAGACATATTAGCAATATCTAAAAGTACAATGAAAATGCTACAAAAGCATTGAGATAGTCACAAACACTAAATATAAGCTGAAATATAAAACAGAGTATCAAAGCTTTAAACAAAAGCAGTAAAAAGAGTTATAAAACTAAAAGTAAACAGCCTGTGTGAACCAAAAATCAGTGTTTCTAATACTAAGCCTATGCTCCCCCTAACACTGTGCAAGCTCTTCCGCAGCTCCCTCTTTTTGACCGAAATGGCCAAAGAGGCTAGAACTGGTCAGACTCTGAATCTGATCCCCGCGCTATAGACAAATCCTCAATCTGAGAAGACAGGGCAGTGATCTGTCCCTGGATGTACGCAAACTGGGTCGCTGTGTGCTGCACATGGGAGTCTAACATGGTATACATCTGATCCACTCTATCAAGAAGGCGATCGAGTCTGTCTAGTCCTCGTGCTGGTGCAGAAGAGGATGGCTGTGCATAGGACTTTGGAGCAGAAGTAAATCTATCAATCTTCTCCTCAGTATCACCCCCCTCGTCCTCAACTCGATCCCGTGGTATCGTATGTACACCAGTTTTGGAGCCCTTGATGTGAGCTGTGCTCCTATTGACTGTGTGATCACCAATGGGATAATCCCTCTGAACATTTGTTGATTGTGAATTCTCAAAAACAAAAAAACGTTTGTTGATTTTGAATTTAGGAACTCCTTAATTGGATTAAGAAGGAAAATAAGGAAGAACGAGAAGATTGTAATAATGTCCTGTGATAATCTAGTTTTGGTAGTGCTGGATTTGCAATTGGGGGTGGTGTCAAATTGTTGTGGGGGATTTGGGTTTGGTAATGGTGGTGTTGGACTGTTTGGGTGAAAAAAATTTTGGTTACCAAGAACTGATAAGAAAAAAACAAAGAAAAGGATATAATTGGTAAAAAACATAAACGAAAGAAAAATATTTTAAAAGATTGATGTAGCTTTTTTTGTCATCTTAAGCGCTAATGCAGACACTTAAATTTAGACACATCAGCATTAGGCATGCCAACAATGCACACCATTAGCCATATATGCGCTTTCCGTTAGTGAGTTAATGGTAGGGACCAAATTGAGTGCAAGTTGAAAATAACATGGACTAAATTGACTGCTATCAAAATGCAGGGACCAAAATGGTATTTTCGCCTATAAAATAATGATGTAAAATAAATTAAAGTATTCCATGTTGATATGATATGTATGAATGTCAATATAACCTTATAAAAAATGAAACAATGGAGCTAAATTATTTGTTTTAGGTTCATTCGGGTGCTTTGATAAAAGTTTTTATCATAAAGCATGGGTCTAGATAGTTTAAAGTATTTTAATCTATTACTTATATGATGTTACCAACGTCTAAATCTATGGTTTGTTAGTGTTGGACTTGGATTAGTTGTCTAAAACTATTCTCTTATTATTTTTTTTTTCTCAATTTTAGGTAAGAGCAATAAGAAGAGTAGGGTTTACTACGAGGGAAACCTAAACATCCAAATTATACGTGAACTTTCAATTATACCTTTTTTTTTTTTTTTTGTAGGTCGTGAGTTTGTTGTGGTGGCTTAGGGATGATCGCGAATATTGCAAAAAATAATTACGATCGATTATAAACCACTACAATGAGCCTGCCAGCTTCGATATATATATATATATATATAAATATATATTTATATTGGTGAAATATTATTAATTAAATCATAAATTTGAAGATTATGAAATTTATTTTATTTTGCAATGAACCTTCTGGTAATAGTGCAATAAACTAATTTAGTAGAACAGAAATTGAAAGGGAATTAATGGAGAAAGTGAAGAAGAATGTTGACTGGTTCGAGGGAGTCACCCTCCAAGAACGTAGAGAGGTAAAAGAGAGGGAACACGGAGAAGAAGAGGAAACAAATTGTAGTCTTATTTCTGGTCGTTCTTTAAAAGGTCCATCATAAGTATTTAAGCTAGGCTCACCTTTACAACTGTCAATAGGAAGCTAGATTTAGTAACTAATTGCCCAATAGTCGAGCTGTACAATTAACCCCACTACTAACTAACTAATACTCTATTAGTGGACACAAACCACTTGCATCCTCATGCTCTGCTATTTGTAATTTGCTACACCTGATTCAATACTCAAATTCCCTAAAGTTGAGCTTCATTACAATACCCCTCCCCTTAAAGCACCTTGCCCATAAGGTGGGGATATTGCTGCTGGAGATTATGCAAAAGCTCCAAAGTTGCATCTTTAATAGGAGTGTCTTGCCAGTGAACCAAGACCTCAGTGACAGCTCGATTGTGAATTTTCTTCATTCTTCTCTGGAGAATAGCTTCTGGTTCAGGGCAAAGAACACCCTCAGCATCCACTGGAGGTAGTGTTGGTATAGGTTTAACTTGAGCTCCCAACTTAGGTTTCAAACAAGAAACATGAAAAACAGGATGAAGTCTTGAAGCGAAGGGCAAATTCAGCTTATAAGTAACCTGGCCAATCCTTTGGATCATCTAGAATGGCCCATAGAATCTTGGAGAGAGCTTGAAATTAGTCCTAGTAGCCAAGGATTTCTATCTGTACAGGAGGAGCTGTAAGAATACCCAATCTCCCACTTCGAACTCTCTATCAGTTCTATGCTTGTCAGCTTGATATTTGATTCTCTCTTGAGCTGCAACCAGGTTGTGTTTAAGCAAAGCCAATGCTGTTGTTTTCAACTTTAGGTGGACATCAACTGCTTCTAGCCTTGAGGTACCAGGTATATACTGTTGTTGACGCCTGGCCTCGATTGACTAAGCTGAAAAAACCGCCGCTGTCGTGCCTTTGTTCGACCACCCGCCGTGGCGACAGCTCCCGCGCGCGCGAGGCCTCGTTGGAGGGCCCCTCTTGAATGTGTAAGCGTGTGCATTTCACACGGAGCTTCGGGTGCTCTCTCTCTCGGTAGAGGAAGGTAGGTCTACCTTTGGCATTATGGCAGGAATCTAGGCCAAATTTTAAGAGATTGCCAAAGGTAAGTGGAGTCGCCACCAATCATTGGGTTTTTCTAAGGTGTGATTGGTCACCTGTTTCTAGTTGATTTTATTACCAATCTTAAGCTAAGAAAAATGTCATTTTTCCTAATCTAATGTGGATGGCAAAAAAATTCTTGATTCTTAGGTTCGGAAGTTTGGTTACGTGTGGGGAAGGTGTTAGGCACCCCATAACGCCTATCCAAGGACAGTTCTTTGTTTTGATAAAACCTTAATTTTCAAAAATTGGAAGTAAAAACATGATTTTGGCATTGGCTTTCAGGGCTTTGCATGCATGGGGGCTTTGAGGCTTTGGCTTTCGAAAGGGTACGATCCCAATCTATGCTTTACTAAGGCATTTGAGCAAAGTGCCAGATTTCCATTGCGAAAATCCGGTGAGAAGTCACCTTACTTTTGTGGCGGAAATCAGGCATCGCTAGCCTCAGGTGACACGAATCGTGACAATCACACCGAAAAGGGGCAAGTAGGTATATATATATACATGCATCTTGCACAATGCTAGCACACTGAGCAGGAAAGTAAATGCCTACATCCCTAGAGCATGGCCCAGAATATAAGTGCATGAAAATAAACAGGGGTCGCTATACTCTAGAGATGATGACGAATGGTACACAACATGATATACTTAATACAGACCATCTAAGGGAGAAAGGGAAGAGGAAGGATGGGGTTTTTCAAAGAGTACATAACCAAAGGGGAAAAAGCTAAACTCCTAAACCTACTGACTGCAGCCATTAGGCTTATATTGACATGCTTGCGCCTATGCCCTTTTTGCTTGCGCCTGGGAAACTGTGCCCTAGCTCCACGCGTCCTCGCTCCATGTGTGTACATGCAAAGGCAAAGACAAGAAACTAGCAGACAAGCAAGGGAAGGAAAGGATGAAAGAGCATATGAAAAGGCAGAAAGCGGATAAACATGATAGAAATGGCAAGCATAGAACGTGAAAGGAGATAGGGCAAGCAAGATGCACAAACGAACAAGAAAGCAAGCAAACAAATAAACAAAAGGTGGTGTCCGCTAGGGACAAATGTAGGTTTGGATCGGATGTCCATAGCTTCATTGTGTTGAAGTATGGACGACACACTAGCAAGCAAGACTCATGCATGGACATGTAAGCAAGCATGTAAAGATGCAAAGAAAGCCAACGGGTGGCGCAAACAAGCATGATAAGCATAGCATCGCACGGAGCGGGAAAGGGGAAGGGTATGCACGAAGCAACCGGCATCACGATGATGCATCCCAAGTGGTTACATCCAAACAAGGCCTCATGGGCGTCGAATGTAACCACACAACCACGAACCTGCTAAGGGTGTCAAACGTGGCAAAGCTTAGAACAAGAGAGGCTAACACAAGCATAAAGCATAAAAGCAATCAAGCATAGACATGCAAAATGGGTGATCCAAACCCTTTGATATGGGCCAAGGTGTATGGACGATGACAAAGATCATGGGATCTAGATCGGGTTCGAACCATTAGGCCAAAACGCAAGAAAGAAAGATAAAGCGACAAAAGGGCTACAATAGCACATGGCATGACAAACATAGCCTAGGCCTAGGCACACAAACATGGCATAGAGTGCACAAACACAGGGAAGATGGCATAAAGCATATAGAACATAGATCCAAGCACGCAAACATGTGAACACATAGATCTAGGCATATAAGCATGTACAGATGCGGATCTAAACATAAAACATGGCAAAAAGCGTACGAACACATAGATCGGAGCAAAGCATAACCATAGACATGACATCGAGCATGTGAGCACATAACCCTAACATCAACGCAAAGCAAAGAGAAGAATGAAACAAAGGAAACATGGCCTAAAAACCTAAGCATGTAGATCTAAACATATAAGCATGTAGAAATATAGATCTAAGCAGAGAAAAAAGCACATAAACACATGGATCTAAGCAAGGAACATACATAAAGCAAGAAACATGCTAAAGAAAGCAATAAATCATGTTATTATGGCAAAAAGAGCAAGAACATGCTAGGAAAAAGATTTAGAAGGTTAGGGGTGTGGATGATAGCTAAAAAAAGCTACATCCACACCCCTAAACCCTAAATCCAAAGTGTAGAACCAAGGAAAGGAAGATTAGGTAAAAAAGCAATACCTTGTGTTCTTGGTGAAGGGAAAAGAATCAAGAGACTTTGATGTGTTTTTGGAGTGTTTCTGGGCCTTTTTCGATGTTTGGAAGAGAGAAAAAACGTAGAGAGGAACTGGGCAGAGAAAAAATTTCAGCAAAATGTGTGTCCCTCTGGTCTGATGGGTGCCTGGGGCTATTTATAGCCCCGGACGCATTTTTTGAGGCGACGACCCTTGTAGGGCCGCCAGCGGCCTTTCAAGGGCTTCCGGCCTCAAACCTCCTTTGATCGGGCTGATCTTGACACCCATGGATAGATCTTCATTTTCAGTTTCTAAAAAGGTATGGAACTCAAAATTCCAACAATCGAATCAAAAGTTATGGCTCTCGGAATCAATCGGCACGTCATCCCAGTTTTCATGCTATCTCGGCCGTTCTAACTCCGATTTCAACCCATGAATAGCCGTTGGAATGAGAATTGGATAATATTCATAATGGCATTGGTTTCAACCCGTTCTGACAGCCGAATCAAAATTAGGGTTTTTGGGGTCCACTAGGAGTCAACTACGGGTCAAACTTGGTCAAAACTAAAAATCTCCGGGGAGCTTGGGTTTGATATAAAACCATGAAAAATGTTGTTTTGTGAGGATTTTGACCTTGTTTGACCTGTGGTAAACCCAGGGTTGACCAGGGGAATTTTGGCTGAAAAAGGCACTTTGGGTGCTCCGATGTTCGAACGGGTTGTGTCACGTCATTCTAGATGTCCACGTGGCCCCATGGAGAGAAAATGATATTTTTGGAATTTTCGGGGTCCGACATGCAAATTGAGGGCGGACAAAATACAGTATCAACAACTGTAGTAATGTTGGAGGAGAATAGCCATAAAGAGCTTCAAAGGGGCTGGTTTTGGTAGAAGTGTGGAAATTAGTATTATACCAAAACTCAGCCAAAGCCAACCAAGAGAACCACTGTTTGGGTTGTTCCCCTGCATAGTATCTAAGATAGTGTTCTAGGCTTTTATTGACCACCTCACTTTGTCCATCAGTTTGTGGGTGATAAGCTGAGAACAAGGCCAAGGTAGTACCCTGTAACTTGAAGAGTTCAGCCCAAAAATGGCCAGTGAATGTGCCATCCCTATCACTAACAATTGATTTGGGTAATCCATGGAGTTTGATGACATGTTGCAAGAATAAGGAAGCTACTTTGGCAGTAGTATATGGGTGAGAAAGGGGAATGAAATGAGCATATTTAGTAAGTCTATCCACCACAACAAAAATGACATCAAAGTGATGAGACTTGGGCAAACCTTCAATAAAATCCATAGAAATGTCTACCCAAGGTTGCTCAGGAATAGGCAGTGGTTGCAAGAGTCCCATGGGAGCCAAGTTCTCTACCTTTTGTCTCTAACATGTGTCACATTCCTTCTGTTAGGATTAGTGCCCTTAAATCCTATTGTATGATGCTATGTATGATATTATGTATTACATTATGTATGACTTAATATTGTGTTCAATAAAGTTGTTTTATTATTATCTAAAATAATGGTAACATGAATATTCAGACATTATCATATAGTCCATGAGATGCATAGTATGTGATTTATGTGAAAAGTCATAGAAGATATAAATCACAGGTTCTTTGTAAACTCAGAATTGTAGTTTGTAGTCAGTGATGAAATTGGGTATTTCATCTGCGAGGGCTATAATATATCAACTAAGATAATTTGTCTTGATCATGAAAGTGGAGACTTCTAGTTGATATGTTGATATGTTTTAAGAGTTAAGACATATTGAACTGGACCGCTGTGAGATTTATTATTCTCCTAACGACTGTCAATTGAATAATAAATCTCACGACTTCTATTCATATGAACTCTTAATCTTGAGAGAATAATGGACCTGATCATGAAATGTAGGTTGCTTTGATATATCAGGAGTGAGATCTAAAGTAACGGTCAAAACCTCAGTATGTTGGTTAGCCACATTTAGTGTTGATGGAACATATATTCTTAAGATGGAATTCATAGTCTCTTAACGGATATACAAAATATTCCATTGAGATAAGTTTAATGGGTTTGTTATTCAGAATGTTAGGCCTAACTACTTTAGTAAATAGTTACTAAAGTATATATTTATGAAATTGGATTTCATAAATATATGATGAATAACTTAAAGGATTAAACCGGGTACTTAAGGATTAAGATGTAGTAATCTACAAAGTGGCAGTCTACATTAATGACTTTGTATTACTACGAATATTTTATGAAGGGGTTGCATGTACAATAAAGTCTTGGGATATAATTTATTAATGAGGCCTAGAGTGCAATTATATTTATATAGTGGTATTAAATATAATTAATGGTAACTTTGAACTTGTCAAGAGTTGACAGAAAAGCCCAAGGCCCATTGGAGCTAGTGTCTTATTTGTTCCCTTTTAGTCCCACTCCAAGCCACATATATTAGAGCCCAATTGGAAAGGCCCAAAAGGCAAGCCTAATTAGATAATCAGTTATAAGGAGAGAAACATACAGAATTTTGTAACAACTTACAAATAGATGCATGAAATGGTTTGTATGTGAGTGTTAGACACTCTTGAATTCTCCCTTGAACAAATTCATATAAACTGATTGAGAGACCACACATCTTGGGCACAAGTGGAATTGGAGTGAAGATTAAAAGTGTTCTCAAGAACTTGCAATCTTTTTTTTTTTGAAATTCACCACACCAAGGTACACTATCTTGTTCTTATATTCTGAAATTTACATGGTGCATGTTATCAATTGCGAATGAAGTAGATTCGTTAATTTTCCGCTGCGTATGTTTTGTATGCAATGCAAACATGTATTTTTCCATCACCTTCACATGCTTCTTAATGTCTTTTTTCATTCCCTTCCAAAAGAACTCTCTCTTAGCTCTTTGATAGGTTTTCTTAAAGCCTGAATGACCAGCAAAGGGGCTATCATGAATATAATGCAGTACCTTGGACTTTAAAGGAGAATTTTGGCCTAGAACTACTCTGTCTTTATACACTAAGACATTGCCATTGTAAGAATAAGCTTATAAACTAGAATTCTCATTTTGGATGCCTTGAATGATCTTGTTAAGATCTGGATTAGTAGTATAGGACTGTTGTAATTCATCTAACCAGGAAAATTGTGGGAAGGAAAGTAAAAACATGGTTGTTTGAGGTGGATCTTCTTTTCTAGATAAATCATCAGCCACTTTATTATCCCGCCCCTTTTTATACTCAATTTGGAAGATGTATCCCATTAGCTTAGCTATCCATTTCTGTTGAGCTGGAGTGCCAACTTTCTGATCTAATAAGAACTTCAAGGACTGTTGATCAGTTTTAATGAGGAAGGGTTTGCCCAATAAGTAAGGCCTCAATTTTTTTACAGCCACTACTAGAGCTAGGAGCTCTTTTTCATAGGTAGATAAATGAATATTCTTGCCTTAGAGCTTGACTATGATAAGCTATAGGTCTACCTTCTTGCATCAAGACAGCTCCCAAACCATGACCACTAGCATCACATTCTATAAGAAATGTTTTGGAAAAATTAGGTAAGGCCAGAACTAAGGGACTAGCCACCACTGCCTTAAGTTGATCAAAGGAATATTGAGTTGTTGCATCCCAATGAAAAGCATCCTTTCGTAAGAGGTCAGTCAAAGGACTAGCTAGTTGGCCATAACCCTTAATAAACTTTCTATAATATCCTGTTAAGCCAAGAAAACCCCTCAAAGACTTGAGTGAATTAGGAGCAGGCCAATTGAGCATAGCTTCAGTCTTCTTTGAATCAGTTCTTACCCCTTCTCCAGTAATTATATGCCCCAAATAGTCAACTTCCTCACAGCCAAAGTGACATTTGGATTGTTTTGCATAGAGTTGATTCTGTTGCAAAACTTCTAGTACCTGTTGAAGATACAATAGATAGGCTTCTAAACAAGTACTAGAAACCAAGATATCGTCAAAAAATACTCAGACAAATTTTCTTAGAAATGGTCTAAAAACTGCATTCATGTGTTCTAAATGTTGCCTTATGAATATCCAATTCTTTCATTCTAATTTGATGATAGCCAGACCTTAAATCTAACTTAGAAAATTTTTTAGCACCACATAGCTCATCTAAAAGTTCATCTATAACAGGAATAGGAAACTTATCTTTCACTATTTCCTTGTTGAGAGCTCTGTAATCAATGCTCATCCTCTAGGAACCATCTGCCTTTCTGACTAAGAGCACAGGTGAAGAAAATGGACTCTTACTAGGCCTTATTGCCCCTGTCTCCTGCAAGTCTTTCACAATTTTCTCTATTTCATTCTTCTAATAAAAAGGATATCTATAAGGTCTGACATTGATAGGTTGAGTGCTCTCTTTGAGCACCATTTGGTGCTCATGCCCCCTACTAGGTGGTAATTCTTTTGGAGTGTTAAACACAAAGTTAAATTATTGCAATAAATCTTTCAAGGCTGAATTGGTTTCAGGTTGATCTTGAGGTGAATACAGCATCATGACTTGGAGTACCAAACCTTTCTTAGAAGAGTTCTTGAAGAATTCATCCCCTTCTTGGAAGCTAGGCCCTTTTGATTGCACCCCTCTTAGTAGAATCTATTGTCCTTCGTATAGAAATCTCATAATAAGGTTCTGGAAATCCCATTGAATCAGTCCCAAAGTTCTAAGCCAATGTATTCCTAATACCACATCATAACCATCCATAGCTAGAGAATATAAATCAACTTGGAACACATGCCTTTGCATTTTTATCATTGCCCCATGCCCCATGACAGATTCCCTCACTTCTTATCACCGACCCATCTGCAATCTTAACTTCCAAAACTGATTGTTACTTCGTTAAAGTAGCCTTGGACACAATAGTAGGATCAATAAAATTGTGATTACTACTAGTATCAAGAAGAATAGTCACCCTTACTCCCTTAATGAACCTTATTAACCTCATGGTTCTAGGACTTGGGCTTCCTAAGAGGGCATATAAAGATATTTCAAGGTAAGCAACTAGATTTTCTTCCTCCCCCCCCCCTCCCCCACTTGCTGTTTTTGTTGTGTCTAATTCCTCCAATGGTACCCTTAGCTGAACCTCTTCATTGAGAACTGTTTCCATGAGAAAAAGTTTTGGGCTAGTTTTACATCTATGGGTTGAATTCCATTTCTCTTCACAGTAATAACATGTACATGCAAGTTAGATTTGAGCTTATTTAGAGAAGTGAAATAAGTTATCTAACAGTACATCTACATGAGAAAGCTCGAAAAGATGCAAGCTTTGACATGACACTCAAACAAGAAAAAAGAAAGTGATGATAGGACATGAAAACACATTTGAACAAGAAGAAGAGGCTGATTGCTAAAAGAACACCAAGTGTACGTGGAAAACCCTAAAGAAGGGATAAAAAACCACGGTTCGAGCAAGAAGGTAACATTCTTGCTCGGCTCTGCTTGTATTGTGAGTGAAAAGATTAGTTTACAATCAGGTTGCCTTTCTTTCCTACCAACTCTCCACTTTCATCTCCAAAATATCTACTTGGGTTCTTGCCCTAATAGGCTACATGTTCCTTTTATACTCTAAGGAATATGGCTGAGTACAAGGATAGGTGTCAAGTCATCATTTTCTATTTTGGACCTTTTCACAGTTGTGATATTATCTGCTGACTAGGGATAAGAACTACGCCAATGTGGCACTAGGACCTATAGGTAGGTAGCTTTGCCACTGCTTGGGAGACAAATCTTGGAAATTAAGAGGGACATTAGGAGTATTGTGATTGGTATGCGTGTCTCTAAGGTGACTTATTGTGCACTCAACCAATAAGGGGTGTCCTCATAGCCTCTGACTTTAGAAAGTCACTATCTCCCTTTTTGTAAGTGCTTGAGTACCATGTCAGGTGTAATCTTACTTCCTTCCCAAGGCAGTCACGCCTTTAGATGGACCAAGACAAGATCCCTTAGCCAACGCTTCCTCTCCCCTTGCTTATAGCCACTCCATGTGTAAGGTCGAGATTCAACCACTTATGCATTCCCCCATGCCTTAGTGGTGTTTTGTACATTAGCCCTCTTACTGTCAATGGCGTTTAATGGCAAAGGCCTTTGACAGTCACATTGGTTCAGGCATTAACACTCTAGTAATCATGCCTTGTGATGTTCGAAAATGGACACGTGGCTCACATGGGTGTTTCTAGCCTTTTTGGTGCCTCTTCATTTCTTGCGTTTTGGCTGACAAACATTACTCCTCATAAATGTCATGTCTCTTCACATAATTGCAATTGAAGATTTAAATAGGGAATGTTTCTTCTTCATCCTTTATTCCCTTTGTATCTTTCTGATTTTCCTTCTAGAAAACCTTAACTTCCAAAAATGTCAAACCCTTCTTCTGCTGGTTCTAATTCCCTGATGCACTCCTTTGAGAGTGCTTCTAGCGATCATACTCCTTCCCCACCACCAAGTCTTGTACACCCCCTCTCCCTTTTCTCCATTCACCCTCTACCTCCTCAAGTCTTCATTCTTGAGAAGGTTGCTCCCTTCAACTGGAGTGATGATGAAGAAAAGGACTTGGAGGAACTTCGGTTAAGGGCCGAAGAGGATGCTAAAGAGGCAGCGACTACTGCATTTATGAATGCTCCCACCAGGCGTAGAAGAAGGTGAAGGCTTGGTCAGTCAAGCTCGAAGTCCAGCGCTTCAGGGCTCTCTAACTTTAAGGAGTCAGACTCTTTTGACAACTCTTCTGAAGACTCCCCTAATGATTCTGATTCGGGGGATGGTGAAGGCAAAAGGAGGAGGAAGAAGAAGATGATGATGATGATGAGGAGGAGGAGATGGAGTATCAGGCTCCAGATCATCCCCAAAAGGATTTTGGGGATGATACAGATGCCTACGCACTTCGATCTCCTTAGGTTGCTCATCATTAAGCCTGTTGGTGAAGGGTTGCACCTTTACACTTTGACTGTGAAGGCGGTTTTCTTATTTTTTGCACCATCAACTGTCATCCTTTGTCAGGAACTTAGTTTCCTCCCTATGCTGACACGTGTTAATTTTGAAAAGGTGTCTCCCTTTTTGAAACATTCTCTTTTGGAGGGAAAATATTAACTTCTCAAAGTATAAAAGGAAAAGAAAACATTTCCCTTCCTTATTTTTCTCTTTTTCCCTTATCTTCTTCTTCTCCTTCTTCAACTCGAAACCCAGAATTCTTCTCAAACACAAAATCATGGGTGTAAAACGCGGTTTAAGATCTAGTTCTGCCAAATTTTAGAGCCTTCCGCTTCAAAAGGTAGTAAACCCCTTCTAGGAGGAGATGAAAATCCTTCCATAGAAGAACAATGGATCATCCCTCATATCTTCAAAGATTACTTATTTGACAAAAGTCTTGATTGGGATTCAGCCCCCTGTTCTGATGATCCTCACGACACAGCATGTGGGGAACCTGATGATCTTCTGACTATGGATCTGGAATTGAAGCATATTCCTAGGCTTGGCACTTGTAGAGGAGATTTTGGTCCCACCATAGATGTGGTTTTTAAATCTCACATTTCGGTTTCCAGAGGTTGGAGAAGCTGGTGTTGAAGAGTGTTGGTTCATCCTCCCTTTATGGACATCTTGCAAAGGGTGAGACTTGTGGAGACCATTCTTGTGTTTTCTAATCTGGAGATTAGCAAACATAGTGAGAGTTTGCTCTCTCTTCTGTACCGATGGAACTCTGTCACCCATACATTCTTCATAGGGTGTCAAGAAATCTCTCCATCTCTAGAAGATGTCTATGAGATATTGAGACTTCCTCTGTTCGGAGATGGTGAAGTAGTCAACATTTCTCTATCTTCTGACGAGTCTAAAACTATGAAGTTCCTTGAGGATGCAGTGAAGAAAACTTTGAAGAAACCGGTTCTAAGGAAGTACCAGAAGATACCAGTGTTGGCGAAGATAAAGGTTCCAGAGCCAACTTCTGGGGATGGATTAGATACTTTTGGAGGAAGTATGCTGATGGCATGGATGAGGAAGCCAATGAAGACTCCCTAAAGGAAGTGTTGGAAAAACATGGTTTGTATCTCATACAAAACATATGCAGCTGAAAATTAACGGATTTACTTCATTCGTAATTGATAATATGTACTACGTAAATTTCAGAATTTAAGAACAAGAGAGCGTACCTTGGTACAGTGAAATTCAAAACCAAAGATTAGAAGTACTTGGGAACACTCTTAATCTTCACTCCAATTCAACTTGCCAAAGAAGTATGGTCTCTCAATCAGTTTATATATATGTGTTCAAGGGAGAATAAGAGAGTGGCTTCCACTCACATACACACCATTTCATTCTCTTATAAAATTCTGTATGTTTCTCTCCTTATAACTGGTTATCTAATTGGGCTAGCATTTTGGGCCATTCCAATTGGGCTTTAGTATGTGGCTTGGAGTGGGACCAAAAGGGAACAAATAAGACACTAGCTCCAATGGGTTTTAGGCTTTTCTGTTAACTCTTGACAAGCCCAAAACTACCATATATTTAATACCACTATGGGTTTTATATTTAATACCACTATATAAATATAATTACACTCTAGACCTTATTATACATACAACCCCTTCATTAAAATATTCGTAGTAATACAAAGTCATGAATGTTGACTGCCACTTTGAAGATTACTACATCTTAATCCTTGAGTACCCGGTTTAATCCTTTAAGTTATTCATCATATATTTATGAAATCCAATTTTATAAATATATACTTTAGTAACTTCTTACTAAAGTAGTTAGGCCTAACATTCTGAATAACCAAACCCATTAAACTTATCTTAAGGGAATATTTTATATTTCTATTAAGAGATTATGAATTCCATCTTGAGAATATATGTTCCTTCAACACTAAATGTGGCTGCCCAACATACTGAGATTTTGGTCGTGACTTTAGAGCTCACTCCTGATATATTAAAGCAACCTACATTTCATGATCAGGTTCATTATTCTCTCAGGATTAAGACTTGATGTAAATAGAAGTCGTGAGATTTATTATTCATTTTGACAGTCGTTAGTAGAATAATAAATCTCACAGCAGTCCAGCTCAATATGTCTTAACATTTAAAACATATCAACATATCAACTAGAAGTCTCCACTTCCATGATCAAGACAAATCATCTTAGTTGATATGTTATAGTCTTCGCAGATGAAATGCCCAATTCCATCACCGACTACAAACTAAAATTATGAGTTTACAAAGAACTTGTGATTTATATCTTCTGTGACTAAATCACATAAATCACATACTATGCATCTCATGGATTATATGATAATGTCCAAATATTCATGTTACCATTATTTTAGATAATAATAAAACAACTTTATTAATCACAACATAATGTCATACATAGCATTATACAATAGGATTTAAAGGGCACATATCCTAACAAGAAGGTACCGACTTTGTTGTTGGAGAAGGTAACTCTAGCTCTTATGAATTTGAAGCTTTTATTGCCTTTTTACTTTCTTGCCATCTGTTTGAGGGATGTCCTCATGAAAAGATTCTAAGTAGACATTTTCCTTTAGCCGTTAAGCTAGCTAGAGGACAATCCTTTCCCCTTGCCCCCTATTTTCTAGGAACTTTGTATTCCCACTTAGATCATTTTACTCTTAACTTGCAATGCTCCTGGGGTAGATTTCAAGTTGAAACTTTTGTACCCGTAGCTTTTTTACAAATATGGTTGTGGAAACACTTTAGGAATTATGCCCCTGTCCCTAAAGTGTTGAGCTCCTATAAAACCAGTTTGCCATCACCCCATGTCTTGCCACACTCTTGGCGTTGGAACAAAGTGGCAGTATCTTCAAACAGTTTCCTTAGTAAAGTGTTGGATTACCCTACTGATTGGACATCCATACCTTACTCTATTTTGGAGGGTGGATTTCCTCCACTATTCACTTCCTTAGAAAGCATTTCTGTTTCTCGTTACAGAGATACCCCCTGGTCTGAGGAAGAACTTTCTTTTGTTGCTTGTGCTTTTCCTTCTCATCTTCAGGTACGTTTTCAAGATGAGTATGAAACTCAAACCTACAACCCCCATAGGTTTGCCTGCCAATTTGGTTTTGACCAAGGCATACTGGGACATCTTTCTACTTTAGCTTTACCTACTGTAGTGGCCTCTCTAGCCTTTAAAAAGGAAAATCTCATCAAGATTTTAGTGTCAAGCCTTGAAATTCCCTTTACTTCCCCCACCAGAAATGGACTGCCTTCACCCAGGTTTAAGTCATGGTAGTCTGACATTAGGGAACGTGTTAGGAATTTTTGGGAGAGTGGTGCCTAATGAGTGGATGTCCCACCTATCTTTCAAGGAGATTTGACTTTGAAGCCCCTTCCAAAAGCTAAACCTTCAAGAACTAAGAGAAAGAAGAATGCAAAAACCCCTTATATCAAGAAGCCCAAGGTACATTCTTTTCTCTATAGTGACTAACTCTTGTAACCTCTTCTTTTAACCCCAGACACAAGTAACTTTTCTTCTCTTCTCCATTTTTGACATTTGACAGGTTACAAGCTCTATTCCTCAAGCTCAACCTAAAGCAAGAGTCGCTTCTTCAACCCAAGAAGTTTCTATACAAGAAATGACTTCCAATGAAGAAACAAAGTCTAACACTGAAAGGGGGGATTCGAATCGGGTGTATGCCGAAAATCCCCAAGAGAAAGAAGATTTAACAGAAGCTACTTCCAAGGAACAAGAGGGTGAAAGCACCTTGACAGAGTCTGATCCATTGCTTTCATTGGTTTCTCCCAATTTGAGAGCAATTTGTTCTCTATTGCTCTCTAAATATCCCAAAACCATAAGGGATACTAGCAAGTGGAGCTTGTCACTTAGGGGCTTTCTATTACAGCAAATTGGGTCTATCATATCCCAACTACAGTCAAAGGGTAAAGAGGATTGTCTTGCTCTCCCCCTTGACAAATTCCTTTCCACGCTGAGTGAGGCTGAGAGCCTAAGTGTCAATGTCGGCTGGTTAAAGAGCCGTGTCACTGCATTGAGGGACTTAAAGAAGGCAGGACCCTTTGTTCATGCTTCCTTGTCCTCACTTCGTGAATTAAGAGTAAAGGAGTACTTGTGTATCAACAAAGCAAAGGAAGCAGAATCAACATTACAGGTGCATGTCACTTCAATCACTCAGCTCCAAGAATCTATCAAAAGGCTTCAAATGGAATTAACAACCCAACAAGAAGCAAGTTTTGCCCTTCAAGCTCAAATAAAAGGTGTCACTGCAGAACGTAACTCTTTGAAGAAAAAGATTGAGAAATTGGAAGGCGAGCTAGGAGCTCTGAGCGATCCAGACTTCTCTCTTGAAAATTTTAGTTCTCTCACAAACATTCTCTAATTTTCAAGTTGTAATATATATATATATATATTTATATATATAATTTTTTTTTTTTTTTGGTCTTGGAAGGCCATGGGGTTGTACTATAAACTTTACCATGCCTTATTTTGCCAAACTATTCAGACTTTGCATGCATATTATGAACAATAGCGTATGAAATAGCTGTATATAAGTCTTTGTTTATAATAGTATGGGTTTTGTAAAACACAAATCAGTTTGACATGATGGCCATAAAAAAAATATTTTTACAAGATTAAGCTTGATATTTCTTAAGGTTAGCTCCACTAATGGGGCTATACACCTTTATACCTGCTTGATCCTTTAGCCAATAATGTCCTGCTGAATATGCATTTTCTACTATGTATGGTCCTTCCCATTTTGGAGAAAACTTATGTTTAACAGCTCCAGCAACTCCTTATACATGCGAGGTAGCTTTTCAAACAAGTTCTCCCACTTGAAACTTTCTTTCTCTAACTTGGCTTTCATGTTTAGCCTTCATGCTAGCTTGGTAAAAGCGGTTATGAGAGGCAGCATTGTCACGCATTTCTTCCACGATTTCCAAAGTGTCTTCTCTGGGTATTCCTGCAATCTCTGCCAATTTTACTGCTGGCATTACTAAATCTATTAGGATGATAGCCTCTGTGCCATAGACTAGAGAAAAGGGTGAAGCTCCTATAGCTTGTGATTTGGCTGTTCTATGAGCCCACAGAACTGTAGGCAGCTCCTCCTTCCACCCGTTTCCATTCTCCTTAGTCATTTTTCCCAGTATCTTCAATAATCCTTTGTTAGAGGCCTCAGCTTGACCATTTCCTTTGGGATAATAAGGTGTTGATGTCGTGTGAGAAATGGAGTACCATTCTGTTAAACAGCGCACATACTTGTTTAGGAATGGTGTGCCATTGTTAGAAATAATTTTGTTGGGTATCCCAAAACGACATATTATATTCTCCATCAAGAAATTAGCCACTGAGCTACCTGTTGCCTTCTTCATAGCCACAGCTTCTATCTACTTGGTAAATAGCTCAGTGGCTACCAGTATCCATGTACATCCTTCTTGGGGGGGGGGTTTATAGGTCCTATAAAATCTAGCCCCCAGCTGTGGAATGGATATGGAGCCACAATTGGATGAAGACTTTGATGGCTGGTGTGTATTTCGTCTCCTCGCTTTTGGCATTCTTGACATTTCCTTGCAAAATCCTGAGCATCCCTTTGCATTGTGGGCAAGTAGTATCCCTAGTGCAAAGCCATTTGCCATAGCTTCCTCCTACCAGGGTGTCCTGCTGGCTCTCCCTTACGCAGGTCCGAAAGAACGCCGTTGACTTCCCTAGAAGGAATGCATACCATCCATCTCCCTTGGAAACTTCTCCTGAATAATTTCCCATCTACCACTTTAAACCTGGTCACATATTTTTTCAGTTTTTCTTTGTACCCGATCAACAGGTAATACACCTTGTAAAAGGTATCTCAAGTATGGATCCTGCCAATCTTCTTCTAGTAGTTCGCCATTAAGCACCTCTGCTTGGTCTGGCAGAATGACAGAACAAGTTTTACAACTCCGTTGTTCTTCCTTAGCATCATTGGCCATTTTTGGCCAGAAGACCCCCAGCCTTTGTAGTCTTCTATATAGGCTGACGTCAAGATTTACACCACAAATATCATAGTAGAATCTGTGCAACATGGTCAGTCCCTTTTGCATTGAGACACAGTTCATCAGCAAACCCTCTACTCCCCTAAGAAACAAATCTCCATTGATCTTGAGGAAGTCTTTCATATTTGTTGGTAACTCTGACCCAACATACTTCCCTTGAGTTATTGCTCTCAACAAGGGTTCTCGCTAATCTTGAGGGAAACATAGCTCATCTTGAATTAAACCAGGTTGTTTCTCAACTCAGAGTGTCATCTTTTCCTTCTTCAATGCAGACTTAATGGCTAGGGTAGCTAGCGAATCAACAAGCTTGTTTTCATTCCTGTTTACCACTTTGTACTCTATGAAAGTAAAGTATTCCATAATCCTTTGCACTGCAACTCTGTAAATAGCCAAGCTAGGATTCTTTACTCCATAAGTTCCCTCAACCTTTCTTATCACCAACTCAGAATCACCAAACACTTTCAACCTTTTTACGCCTTACCTACTGGCAGCCTTTAGCCCCAGCAACAAGGCTTCATATTCTGCTTCATTGTTAGAGCAAGGAAAGTGCAACTTATAGGCAAACGTATGCTCCTCCCCTGGTGACCTCAAGACTACTTCTATCCCTCCCCCTTGAAATGTAGATGACCCATCAAAATACATTGACCATTTCTACTCCTCTGTCACTATAACTTTCTGTTAAGGAGGTGAAAAATCACTTATCCCGGGAAAGTTAGCCAGCAGATCAGCTACTGCCTGGCCATTGATGGCGGTTGGTCTTATGCATTCAATATCAAGGCATGATGTCAGGATGGCCCATTGCGCCATTCTCCCTGATAACTAAGGGCGTGTCAAGAGGTACTTCACAGGATTGCTTTTAGTCACCAACTGCACATGATGCCCTAAGAAATAATGATTGAACTTTGTCATAGCAAAGGCTAGAGACAAAAATACTTTCTCAGCAATTGAGTATCTTAACTCTAGTCCTTTCATAAGTCTGCTAGTCTAATATACTGGCTTCTCTGCCCCTTCTTGCTCCTGAGCTAATAATGCTCTTAAGGATTGCTCCATATTAGCTATATACAACAGCAAGGGTTTTCTAGGTATAGGGGCCACCATGGTGTGGGGATCCGCCAATATCATCTGAATTTTCTTGAATGCCTTTTGACATTGGTCACACCATACAAAAGTCACTCCTTTCTTTGTCTGCTCCATGGGAGGCTTTAAAATCTTAGCTAGGCCTGGAATGAATCTTCTTAAGTAAGAAACTTTTCCCACAAAAATTCTCAACTCCTTCAGAGTCGTAGGAGGGCTGAGGGTAGTTATTGCTTCGACCTTTGTAGGGTCCAAATAAATCCCTTTCTGATGAACAAGAAATCCCAAGAACTTCCCTGATGATAACCCAAAGGCACACTTGGAGGGATTCATCCTCAAGTTGTGCTCCCTGCATCTTTCAAAGACTTGTCTCAGATGCACCAAATGCTCAAAAGGATTCTTTTCCTTCACCACAAGATCATCAACATAATCTTCCACCTGCTTATGAAGCATATCACCAAAGATCAAAGTCATAGTTCTTTGGTATGTTGCACCTGCATTCTTCAATCCAAAAGGCATAACCCTATAGAAATGGTTTCCAAAGGGTGTTCTAAAGGCATTTTTTGGGGCATCTATTGGATCCATAAAGATCTGATTATACCCACTATAACCATCCATAAAGGAAAAATGTTCATGACCAACCGCTGCATCTACCAAAATATCAACATTAGGAAGTGGGAATTCATCCTTTGGACAAACTTTATTGAGATCCCAAAAATCCACACAAATTCTTATCTGACCATTTTTCTTCTTTACAGGAACTATGTTAGCTAACCAACTTGGGCATTCAATCTCTTCAATGAATTCTGCCTTTAAAAGCTTTTGCACCTCAAGCTTTATCTTTTCCTCGACATCCAAACAATACTTCCTTGGCGGCTGCTTCACAAGTTTGGCATTAGGATCCACCTTTAACTTGTGCGTTGCCAAGTTCGGGCTCAAATCTAGCATTTCTTGATAACTCCAAGCAAAAACATCCTTGTATTCCTTTAACAAGGCTACTAGCTTTCCTCTCTCTTCTTCAGACAGACTCCTACTAATTTTTACTGGCTTTTTACTTTCCTCTCTGTCATTTAGATCAACCTCAACAAGTTCTTCCTGTACATTCTTAACGACATCATTCATGCACCTAGGGGCTTCTTTCACGAACTCCTTTGCTACATGAATTTACTCTGGCTATTGTGTCAGATTAAGGGAATTAGGCTTGCCATCTTTCTCATCCCCTTCCGTTAACCGTCAGAATTCATATATCACCTGGCCATCAGGCCCGACAACCCTTCTTATCTTAGGAGGCCTTTTTGGTTTTACTACTTAGCCATCATCTTCTTCCTCCGCTTGTAAAGCAATAGGGTTAAAAAGAAGAATCCTATTTTCACCCTCAAGTTCATACTCTTGATATAAAGCTACCTCAGCAAAATGAAACTCTGCTCTGTCAAAAGGCATCTTGGTGGCCTCAATAACCACTTGCTTGTTCCTCCAAACAGCCTTCACACATTGATGATATGTGGAAGCCACCGCTTTATACACCTTTAACCATGGACGACATAAAATGATGTGGTAGGATGTATTCCCTTACATCACATGCATAAAAGTGGGTGCCCGAATTGGTCCAACCCTAAGATCCAAAGACACATGCCCAAGGGTACTCTGTTGTAAGGCCCCTATTCCTGCTACCGTCATTGGCTCAGGAATAATTCTTTCCTTTGGAATTCCCAAGGCATCAAAAGTTGGTAGAGGCAAAATATTGGTGGATGCACTAGTGTTTACTAATGCCCTTTTGATTCGGGATGCTCCTAAAAAGGTAGTAACATATAAAGGCCTATCGCCATTAACAACTCGGTTGACTAGATCTTTATTAAAAAAGGTGACTGAATCATTTGCTTCCTGATATGCACTTGCATTAAACTTCCTTCAACGGTGGCCACTTCATGATTCCTTTCCATCACCCTGATCAAGGCTTGTGCCGCCTCTCTTCTAGCCATTGGTCTGAGACCTATTCCTTCAAGAAAGGAGTGTATTTTATCTTCTTGCTGAATTCTCATTACCATCTCTTCATCTACCAAAGGTGGAGGTGTTGAGCTACTGCTAGCCATGTTCTCCGCTTCCTCTTCCATACGATCCTCATGACCTATGAAGAAAGTTAGGTCTACGCATCCTTGGGTCAGCCCTCTTACCTGCCTTGATAACCAAATCTCCCTTGGCTACCCTATTGTGGAAAATATTCCTCAAAGCATAGCAGTCCATAGTATGGTGGTCACATCTCCTGTGGTACCTACAATAAAGTGGATTTCATTTTTCCTCTTTTGTAGGTTCATGCTTACATTCAGGCAACGTCACTACACCATCTTTCACCCAAGCTTCTAGGATGCTATACAATTCTTCAGTAGACACAGTGAAAGGAGGGGGAATTCCATCTTTCTCCCTCTTCTTTCCTTTGACCACCTTCTTAGGCTCTTCTGCCACAACAACTTCCACCTTTTTGCTTTCTCTTCTCCACGGTTGTTTAGGGGCACTCACAGCTTGTGAAGTTGAACCTTTTGAAGGCTTCCTCACAGACATACTTGTTCTCCTTGCAGCTTCTACAAGACTTGTGAAACTAGAGATCTGAAGATTCTCTAGGTAGGGCTAGTATTCATACAACATACTCCCGATGTAAACATCTACTAGTCTTTCTTCCTTCACAGGGTCATAACACAACAAAGAGAGATCCCGAAACCTGCGAATATATTCCAGCAACCCCTCAGATACCCTTTGCTTCTCGTGTTGCAGATCTGACAACATGAGCTTTTCTTCTAAAGCAAAGAACTTTTTCATGAAATGTGTTGCTAGATCGTTCCAACTTAGAACTGACCTTGGTGTAAGACTGGTATACCAAGTAAAAGCTCAGCCTTCTAAGGACTTAGGGAACTCCTTAAGCTTCAGCTCATGGTCATGAAAGTGAACCGTCAGCGCATCCACATACCGTCATACTTAGGAAATATGGGAGGCGTGTAATTAGCAAGGTAAGGCTTCCCAACTATTTCTTTAGGATAAGGAGGTCTGGTGTCAACATAAATAACACTCTCCATCTTCTTGGCTTTGAACAAAATAGCATGTATATCTTCCTTAATCAGATAAGGAGATCCTTGAGGACCTTGACCACCTTAAAGGGCTTGAGGTATGGCTGTCTCTTGACGTAAGGACTAAAACTATGCCCACATGGCAGCCTGAGAACGTTGAAGATCTTTGATGGTAGCCATGATCCCTCTAGTCTCACGATGACCAGCCTCTCCCGAGGATTCTGCGCCTTCAGAATCCATGGATATATGACCTGCACCTGGTCCTGACCAATGGTTCTCACCCACACTAGTCAGTGTCCCAGTAACAATCTTCTTCCTTGGAGGCATGGAGGAAATGACTACAAACAGAGGTATACAACCCAACAAAACACCTTTTAAAAGGAAAATAACCAGAGATCCCCAGTGGAGTCCCCAAAAATGTACGTGCAAGTTAGATTTGAGCTTTTCTAGAGAAGTGAAATAAGTTATCTAACAGTACATCTACATGGGAAAGCTTGAAAAGATGCAAGCTTTGACATAACACTCAAACAAGAAAAAGAAAGTGATGATAGAACATGAAAAAGACGCACATTTAAACAAGAAGAAGAAACTAATTGCTAAAAGAACACCAGATGTACGTGGAAAACCCTAAAGAAGGGATAAAAAAACCACGGTTCAAGTAAGAAGGTAACATTCTTGCTCGGCTCTGCTTGTATTATGTGTGAAAAGATCAGTTTACAATCAGGTTGCCTTTCTTTCCTACCAACTCTCCACGTTCATCTCCAAAATATCTACTTGGGTTCTTGCCCTAATAGCATAGATACATGTTCCTTTTATACTCTAAGGAATATGGCTGAGTACAAGGACAAGTGTCAAGTCATCATTTTCTATTTTGGACATTTTCACAACTGTGATATTATCTGCTGACTAGGGAATAAGAACTACGCCAATGTGGCACTAGGACCCGTAGGTAGGTAGCTTTGCCACTGCTTGAGAGACAAGTCTTGGACATTGGAAGGGACATTAGGAGTACTGTGATTGGTACGCGTGTCTCTAAGGTGACTCATTGTGCACTCAACCAATAAGGGGTGTCCTTATAGCCTCTGACTTTAGAAAGTCACTATCTCCCTTTTTGTAAGTGCTTGAGTACCATGTCAGGTGTAAATCTTACTTCCTTCCTAAGGCAGTCACGCCTTTAACACGGACCAAGACAAGATCCCTTAGCCAACGCTTCCTCTCCCCTTGCTCATAGCCACTCCACGTGTAAGGTCAAGATTCAACCACTTATGCATTCCCCCATGCCTTAGTGGTGTTATGTACATAACACAACCCCTTTTTTCTTTTTTCTTAAATCTGTGCAGGGCTAATTTTCAGAATGGCTACTTTAGCCTTGGGATCTGGTTTAGGTAGACCAAGAATGGAGGACTTAGCTTAAAAGCTCACTTCCATACTTGTTTTAAAGGAAGCCCTTCTAGTGCTAATCCAGTATTCTTCTTGAATTTTAGCCAACCCAAAAGCTTGATGCAAGGATGTGGGATTTAGCATCCTAATAGGTAATCTAATCTCACCCCTCAACCCACTTAAGAAACAACTCAATTTATGTGGTTCAGATAACCCTTTAATTCTATTAGAAATGACCTCAAACTGTGACTTATATTGCAACACAGTGGAAGTTTGTTTAAGTTTGGTAAGGCATTCCACTGGATCATCATAAGCACTTAGACCAAATCTAGTATAGAGTAATTTTAGAAAAGATTCCCATCCATCAAAATCATGCTCAGCATCTTAAAACCAAACTAAGGCTGGGCCTTCCATATAATAGGAAGCCTTGAGAATCCACTCATGATTAGGGATCTCATAGTACTTAAAGTACTAATTTGCCATATAAATCCATCCAGTGGGATCTTCTCCATCAAATCTAGGAAATTCTAATCTTACTTGCTTAAGGATTGGAATCTTACCTCCATTAGATACAAAAGATTCGACTCTATTATTGTTGTCAAGAGACCTGGTGGGCAAAATTGCTTGAATTTCCTTGACAGCTTCAAACAATTGGGCAAGTTGTTGTGTAATGATCTCCATGGATTTTTGGTGTTGATCTTGCTATAGCTTAACCCCAAAAATTGTATCAGAAAGTTGGGAATACCTTGTATTATTAGGACCATCAGCCATGGTAAGATCGAAACTGCTTTGATACCAATTACAGTGAAACTTCTGGTAATAGTGCAGTAAACTAATGCAGTAGAACAGAAATTAAAAGGGAATTAATGGAGAAAGTGAAGAAGAATGTTGACTGGTTCGAGGGAGTCACCCTCCATGAACGTAGAGAGGGAAAATAGAGGGAACACGGAGAAGAAGAGGAAACAAATTGTAGTCTTATTTCTGGTTGTTCTCTAAAAGGTCCATCACAGGTATTTAAGCTAGGCTCACCTTTACAACTGTCAATAGGAAGCCAAATTTAGTAACTAATTGCCCAATAGTCGAGCTGTACAATTAACCCCTCTACTAACTAACTAATACTCTATTAATGGACACAAACTACTTGCATCCTCATGCTCTGCTATTTGTACCCAACTACCTGCTTGCCTCAAACATATTGATCTACTGTGCAACAAATATGTTAGGACATATGTGGAAATTGTTAGAGACATATGTTATGTTTATTGGCTAATCCTTTGACAAAACACACTTTACTTGTAATTGGGTAGATCTAGGATGGGTTTAGTACTTCAAGAAACAAGAGTTAAAGTTTAGTATTGAAGCCATGCAAATCTGTCCAAGAAACAAGTGAAGAAGTGATGTTCATTAAAGCTCGACAGATAGCTCGACAGAATTATATCTATCAAGGTTTAATGATGTAGCTCGATAGTAGCTCGATAGAAGCTGTATCTGTCGAGAATTACAAAATTAGAATTTTTAGATATGATTTCACGCATATCCATGTGTATTTGTGTAGGGTTTCTTTTCTCACAACCTTATATATATATAAGGAT
This sequence comes from Notholithocarpus densiflorus, assembly GCA_030021035.2. Classification (NCBI taxonomy): domain Eukaryota; kingdom Viridiplantae; phylum Streptophyta; class Magnoliopsida; order Fagales; family Fagaceae; genus Notholithocarpus; species Notholithocarpus densiflorus. The sequence goes on along the minus strand of JARYZH020000036.1, from coordinate 423,109 downwards.
TATTTTAAGGGCTGTCACAGATGATGCAACTTGATGCAAAGTGATTATACATGCATATTGTGACCGGAGACAATTTGCCCTAGTTCATCATATTCTTTGTAGAAGTTACTGCGTCTTTGCGCCAAAGGTTTTGTAACCGAGCTTCTTGATCTTCATTGTTGGATGAACTGAAGAACATTGCAGCCAACATCTTCCTCAAGTTGGTGTATTAGTCACATACTGGGATCCGTGCATCATTGGTTAGTCACGTACTGGGAGCTGTGCATTGAAAGGAGAGATTGCCACTACATTACAAGTCCAATTGGGTATTGGGATAAGGGTTTAACTGTAGGTTAGTATTAGGTACTAGGATTCCTTTTACTTGTAACCGCTTGTTTTGATAATAGTGGATTCTCGAGAATGGTGACCTTAAATTCACCCGGTGAGGTTTTGCCTCGGTGGTTTTCCCCATTCATAAACAAATCACCTATGTCAAATTTATTTTCCGCTGCATTTATCTTAGTTGGTGATTTGTTTGTGCTACCATGCTTATTGCATGAAATTGAATCTAATTAATTTACTTGGCTAATTAATTGATTAATTTCCTAAAGGGATCAATACTTTTTTGGCCTATCAAGTGGTATCAGAGCGGGCACACTCTGATTAGGTTTAATCTTTGCTGTGTGATCCATTGACCCCTGTTTGTCATGGATAGAGGACAATCTCTTATTATACCTCCTTTATTTGATGACATTAATTATGCATACTGGAAAGTATGCCTGAGAGCTTTCTTGCAGTCTTTAGATGAGAAGGTGTGGCAAGTTGTGGAGACTAGCTGGACTAAGCCATAAGAAGCGTCAACTGATTGGGATGATGCAAAGATCAAAGCGGAAAACTTCAACAGCAGAGCATTGAATGCCATTTTCAGTGCGGTCACAAATGAGGAGTTCAAGAAAATATCCTCGACTGAAACTGCAAAGGAAGCATGGACCATCCTCCAGACAACCTATGAAGGGACTAAGGCTATCAAGGATTCAAAGCTCCAAAGGCTCACTACTAGCTTTAAGGAGATAAAGATGGAGGAGGATGAGTCTTTTGATGAGTTCTATGCCAAGCTGAAGGACATAGTCAACTCAGCCTTCAATCTTGGAGAAACTATTCCCGAACCCAAGGTTGTAAGAAAGATGCTAAGGTCTCTGCTTAAGAGATTTCATGCCAAGATCACTGCCATTAAAGAATCAAAGGATATTGACTATATTCCTTTGACGGAGCTGGTTGGTAACTTGCAAACCTATGAATTGGGTTTGACTAGAATCGAGAAAGTAAGCAAAAGCAAGAGCATGGCACTGAAGGCCAAAAGTAATAAGACTGATGAGTCTTCTGATGATGAAGATTCCAAGATGAAATCCTACATCACTAGGCAGTTCAAGAAGTTCGTGAAGAATGCCAATGCAAAAGGATTTGATAAGGACCGTAAGCAATCTAGTTCTTCTTATTTCAAGAGTCAAGACAGAGGAAAGGAGGATGTTAAGGATGGCAGTTAGTACACTATTCCCTCCGGACTAAAGTGCTTCGGATGTCAAGGTTTTGGACACATGAAACAAGAATGTCCAACATATCTCAAGTCAGTTGGGAAAAGCAACGCTCTTGCTGCTACCTTGAGTGACACCGAGCCTGAGATTGAGTCAGATGATAGTAATGACGAGGGAATTTTAAGTGCTTTCACTGCTACAGTTGATTCTACTAAAGGGGTTACAGAAATAGAAGATGAAGAAGAGGACTTGGTGGTATCTAAGTTTGAGAAAATGGATGAGCAAGATGACATCCATATAGCCTATGCAAAATTGTACAAGGTTTATGAGAAGCATGAGAAACTATATAGGCTGGCCACCAAAAAGCTAAGTGATGTAGAGCTAAATCGAGAGGAGCTCTCTACAAAGGTTGATGAAGCAAATCAAATTATTGGAGCTTTGCGGTTCGAGAACAACTTCCTTGCTGAAAGGACAAAGAAGCTTGAAGTTGAACTGTTCTAGGTTAGAGCTCAATTGGAGAAGACTTCCAGTGTAAAGCTCGATGAGATGCTAAGCCTTTAGAAAGCTGCTTCTGATAAAACCGGTTTAGGGTCTGATTTCTCTTCTCCTAATATTTCCTCTTCTAGTACTACTATGTTTGTCTCACTTGCTGATAATGTTAATTCTAAGAATGATGAAATTAAAACCGAAATAGCTAGTGAGAACTTAGACAAGGGCAAATCTATTCTAGGAGCACCCCTGAAGGTTCAATAGAAAGAGACTAGAAACCCTAGGACTAAGAAGGTTAACAACAAAAAGTCTCAACCGAAGAAGTCGCATCTCTGTCATCACTGTGGAGCTTCAAGGCATACTCGTCCAAATTGCTACAAGTGGTTAGCCACTCAACAAAGCAATAGTATGCTATCGTCTGGAAACCAAAATCAGTTTCCATCCTCTTTTACTCCCCTTGGAGATCTTCTCAATGCCCTCATGTTCCTTTCGAACTTGAACGGTTTCAATTCTTCCCACTCACCACCGGTTCAAAGGTTTGCTCAAAGGAAAGGTTCTTCCAAGGTGTGAAAGGAAAAAGGCTCAAAGTGATTTAGTCACTTTTTCTCTCTCTCCCCTTTTGGTTATGCATTACTTGTTTGTTTTGCTTTCTTGTTTTAAGTTAGTCTAGTTTTATGCTTTGCTTTGTTTAATACGTTTTTGTTTGTTTTGTTTTCAATTTTGCTTTTTTTTTTTTCATAAAAATAAAAAAATTTTGAAAAATAAAAAAAAATACAAAAACAGTGTGTGTTTGTGTACATTGGTACTTGTGTACCTTGGATGGCCATTGAAACAAAGTTTTCTAAACTTTGTATCATTTGTAGCTTAGATGAGTATCTCAATGCACAACTAAGCAAGTGAGCTTTGTGGCTCATGTTTGTGATGAGTACGATTAAATGATCTTTTTATACTTAACATTCTTATCACTCTTTTTGACAAGAATGACTAAAAAATCCTAAATGAAAGGCATAAATAACCATCTCACTGCTAAAGCCCGCCAATCATGTATAACATCTATGTGCTTCGACATAGCAAAATTGTGATGTTTTTGGCTTAACATAATTGGGTATTTCTTCTCTCTTTCTTATATGCCCATGCATGATATGCTCAAAAAGAAAAAGAATATGCAAAGAAAAACAAAAGCAAAAAGAATCAAAATGCTTTTAAATATGGTTGCAAGCGTGTTTCTAGGAGATGTGGGAGTTATAGGATGTACCTCGAAGGTGATAGTCCTCATTAAGCAGTTATGATTGTGTGTGAGTGTATTTGATTTTCTCATATCTCAAATCGTCATAATATGAGACACTTATGCACTCATGCTATGTTTTCACACACAACACACAAATTCTTTGCTACTTTTGATACATGTGCTGGTACAATGTGATTTGGCCATCACAAGGAATACATGTGTTAATGTATGCTCACTAAACTGTCATTACTTGTTTTTGAAATATAAAATTTGTTAGACTTGTTTAGTGTGTGTGTGTGTTTTGGATCATGAATGCTTTGCAATTTTTTGTTAAGAGATGTTTTTGAGAGCTTAACATGTTGATTGGATCTATGTTTGAGTAGCTTGCTTGTTGCATTCATCTCTATGTGTTTTTCCTCTCTATGAAAAACTCCTTTTCTTCAAGCTCAACAGCTTCTCGACAGATCCTCGACAGATTCGCATCTATCGAGCCCCTCTTTCTTCTTTTCTCGACAGAAGTTAGCGCAATTTCGATCCATCAAGCTTTCTGGAATTTGTCTTGATAGCTTCTCGACTGCTTCTCGATCCATCGAGAAACTTTCTGTCTGGCCGATAGATTCTCGACAGCTTCTTAATCCATCGAGGTACTTTTGCCTTCAACAGATCCTCGACAGCACCTCGACAGATTCATTTCTGTCGAGAATTAGTGCTCGACAGATACTTCAATCCATCGAGCTACGATTTCTATTTAAGGGTTCAGATTTCATTTTCTCTTCTCTCTCTCAACAGAAACTTTTCTCTCTCGCCCCAAACACTTCTCCCTCACTCAAAAACTTCTACCCGTGTGTTCTTCGGCCTAGATCAAGATCAAAACACTTGGTAAGTGTTCTAATCTTCTTCCTTTTCATGCATTCATGCATTTTAGACCCAGGTTTTGGGGTTTTTCAAAAAATTTGGGGTTTTTGTGTTTTTCTTGAAATTTTTGGGTTGGGCTTTGTGAATTTGATGATATATGATCATGCATTGCATTTCATTAGCATTGAATTTGATGTGTGTTGGTAGGTTTGGATTGGGTTTTTACCCATGATGCATTTTCAATTTTGCACGTCACATGTTCATGCATATTTCATGCATATGTATCCTTTCTTTTCTTTCTATTTGTTGTGTTTGTGATGTGTTTCCTCTCTCTCGGATAGACTATGCATGGCACCCAAGCGCAAATCTACTTCGGCTCGGAACCCTCTTGGTTCTGGGTCTTCTTCTTCTGATACACCCCCTCTTCATGTACGGTTCTGTGATAGGAGGGCCCAGCAGGACTTCCTTGAGAACTTTTAGAAATGTGGCGTTCATCTGGAGCACCATGTCATTCTATCGGACTTTTTCGACACTCCTTTACTCGGTGTCATTCGGACTCGAGGATATGAATCTCTTTGTGAGATACCCTTGAGGTGCCCTATCATGTTTATATAGGAGTTTTACTCCAATATACACGGTATCGATACCTTTGTACCTCAGTTTGCCACGACATGCAGAGGTACATGTATCCTAGTCACTCCGGATCTTATATCCGAGATACTACATGTCCCGAGGGTATCACATCCTGATTACCCCGGTTGTCAGCGTCTAAGGACTGTGTCCAAAGACGAGCTTCTGTCTCATTTCTGTGAGACACCTTCTATATGGGGTGAGCGTCAAAACACCCCATGCTCGGGCTTTGCAAAAGGTCCGAGATTCCTTAATATGGTGATGACATTTGTTCTTACTCCATTGTCTCACTATAACTCTATCACAGAGCCTCGTGCTCGATTTTTGTTGTCCCTCTTAGAGGATCTTACTATTGACTTCCCCACTCGCTTCATCACTTCCATCATTGATGTTTATCAGGATACGACGACCCGTGATAAGCTCATTTTTCCTTCGGCTATCACGCGGATTCTTCGCCATTTTTCTATCCCTATTCCTAATTCTCCTTATTACACTGTTATAGGTGCCATCAACGCAGCTTCTGTTCGGCGGAGCGAGGCCCAGCTTCCACCGAAGCGGCCACGGACGAAGACGATTGATCCTGCAACTCCTGTTGTTCCTTCCATCGCTCCTTCTTTGGAAAAATACATGTTTGTATCACATACAAAGCATACGCAGTGAAAAAATTAACGGATCTACTTCATTCGCAATTAATAACACGTATTATGTAAGTTTCAGAATTTGAGAACAAGAATGCGTACCTTGGTGTGGTGAAATTCAAAACCGAAGATCAGAAATTCTTGGGAAGACTTTTAATCTTCACTCCAATTCCACTTGATGCCCAAGAAGTGTGGTCTTTCAATCAGTTTCCAACGAGAGAAATAAGAGAGTGTCCAACACTCACATACTAACCATTTCATACTCTCATATGATCTTAGTGAAAAACCAATTATGAAAATCTTATGAAAACCTTAATCATAACTTTATGAAAAAGCACTTATGAAATTCTGTATGTTTCTCTCTTTATATACAACTGATTATCTAATTGGGCTAGCCTTTTGGGTCATTTCAATTGGGCTCTAGTATGTGGCTTGGAGTGGGACCAAAAGGGAACAAATAAGACTTTAGCTCCGATGGGCCTTGGGCTTTTCTATCAACTCTTGACAAGTACAAAGTTACCATTAATTATATTCAATACCACTATAAGAATATAATTGCATTCTAGGCCTTATTAATAAATTATATCCCAAGACTTTATTATACATGCAACCCCTTCATTAAAATATTCGTAGTAATACAAAGTCATGAATGTAGACTACCACTTTGAAAATTACTACATCTTAATCCTTGAGTACCCGGTTTAATCCTTTATGTTATTCAATATATATTTATGAAATCCAATTTCATAAATATATATACTTTAGTAACTCCTTACTAAAGTGATTGGGCCCAACACTTTGAATATCCAAACTCATTAAACTTATTTCAAGAGAATATTTTATATCGCCGTTAAGAGACTATGAATTCCATCTTAAGAATATATGTTCCATCAACACTAAATGCAGCTGCCCAACATACTGAGGTTTTGACCGTGACTTATAGATCTCACTTCTGATATATCAAAGCAACGTACATCTCATGATCAGGTCCATTATTCTCTTAGGATTTAAAGTTGATGTGAATAGAAGTCGTGAGATTTATTATTCATTTGACAGTCGTTAGGAGAATAATAAATCTCACAACGGTCCAGTTCAATATGTCTTAACTCTTAAAACATATCAACATACCAACTAGAAGTCTCCACTTCCATGATCAAGACAAATCATCTTAGTTGATATGTTATAGTCTTCGCAGATGAAATGCCCAATTTCATCACTGACTATGAACTAAAATTCTGAGTTTACAAAGAACTTGTGATTTATATCTTTCTGTGACTTTTCACATAAATCACATATTATGCATCTCATGGACTAAGATAATGTCCCATTAGTTCATTTATAGATAGTCTCATATATTTAAACAATTTAATTATTTATGACATACCAATAAATTGGATTTTAGGTCATAAACCCCAACAATCTCCCACTTGCCCTCAAAGACAATTTACCATATATCCAACACTTATCTCCCTTTAGAGTAATTCATAGTTACTTTAAGGAAAGGTTTGGAAACAAGTTTCAGCCAGATTTATTGCATAAATTATCTTTTCTACTACTACTTCTCAAGTACTCATATCTCTCTAATGGGATAATACTTACGCTTAATGTGTATCTTCACCACTTAAGATGAACACATATCTTGAAGTCCAACTTCATGAATTACAATCAAACTATAAGTCAATATTTGTATATCCAGTAACTATCAAAACTTCACTTTTGTGGACAAGTATATAATCCCTCATTCTCCTAAGATATTTGAGTATTTGCTTTACTCCCACTAAATTAAGTGATCTTTGATTCAATTAATATTTGCTTACTATGCCCACCGCAAAATAGATATTTAGCCTAGTTTATAGTATAGCATAAAGACTTCCTATTGATATTAGGAACCGTCTTAATATGCTCTTCCTTTTATATGTCTTAGGACCATAATCCTTTATAAAGGAACTTCATACTTAAAAGGAAAGAATCCTTTCTTGAAGTATTACATGCTATACTTGGCTAGAATCTAATATATTTAAGCAGATTGAGATAGACCCAACATCTTAATTTCTGAATTTTAACAAAGTTTAATTCGTAGGATGTGACTAGTCTTTCCCAAGTACTTTATATCAAACTGGACTAGACAACCAAAACTCTATTGATGACAATAACTCTACATCATCCTAAATGATTAGAATGTCATCAACATTTTGAGTAGTTTTGTTTTTAGGGGAGAGTTAGTATAGGACATTTTTTTGTTAGGGGGAGTGTCTATACATTTTGAGGGATGTAGTGACGATTTTATGTTATTTTCTTTTCTTTCTCCTTAGTTACATTATCCTCTTGTACACCGGTCTTGTGACCATTTATTTATGACATACGTTGTATTTATTTTCATATATGTATGATGATGTATGTTGTTTTTCACCTATCTCTCTATGTGTTGTTTCTTTTCTTTCTTTATACACATGTTTCTTTATGTATGTAATCTATATTTCTGTTTCATACTAAGATGCCATGATGAGTTTTCTTTAAAATGTTTCAGAAAGACAAGTTGTGAAAATCTACCATGCCATAAACTCTCTTCTTGCAAAGTTTTTCAAGAATTTGTGTTAGGGTTAGATTTTTTTTGTAATTCAACAAGTGATTATGAGTTTAATGATTTAAGACTTCTCTCATGATTCATTTGTTTGTTGTGGTTTTGTCACGGATTGTCATAGGGGGAGATTGTTAGGACATATGTGGAAATTGTTAGAGACATATGTTATGTATATTGACTAATCGTTTGACAAAACGCACTTTACTTGTAATTGGGTAGATCTAGGATAGGTTTAGTACTTCGAGGAACAAGAGTTCAAGTTTAGTATTGAAGCCATGCAAATCTGTCTAAGAAACAAGTGAAGAAGTGCTATTCATTAAAGCTCGACAGATAGCTCAACAAAATCATATCTATCGAGGTTTAATGATGTAACTTGACAGCAGCTCGACAGAAGCTGTATCTGTCGAGAATTACAAAATTAGAATTTTCAGATCTGATTTCACGCATATCCATGTGTATTTGTGTAAGGTTTCTTTTCTTACAACCCTAGACATATATAAAGATTATTTTAAAGGCTGTCACAGATGATGCAACTTGATGCAAAGTGATTATACATGCATATTGTGACCGGAGACAATTTGCCCTAGTTCATCATATTCTTTGTAGAAGCTACTACGTCTTTGCGCCAAAGGTTTTGTAACCAAGGAGCTTCTTGATCTTCATTATTGAATGAACTGAAGAACTTTGCAGCCAACATCTTCCTCAAGTTGGTGTGTTAGTCACGTACTGAGATCCGTGCATCATTGGTTAGTTACGTAATGGGAGCCGTGTATTGAAAGGAGAGATTACCACTACATTACAAGTCCAATTGGGTATTGGAGTAAGGGTTCAACTGTATGTTGGTATTAGGTACTGGGATTGCTTTTACTTGTAACCGCTTGTTTTAATAATAGTGGATTCTCGGAAGTGGTGACCTTAAATTCACTCGGTGGAGTTTTGCCTCGGTGGTTTTCCCAATTCGTAAACAAATCACCTGTGTCAAATTTATTTTCCGCTGCATTTATCTTAGTTGGTGATTTGTTTGTGCTACTACACTTATTGCATGAAATTGAATCTAATTAATTTCACTTGGCTAATTAATTGATTAATTTCCCAAAGGGGTCAATATATTTTTGACCTATCAAAATAGAATCATTAGACTATTAGTTATTGAATTTAAAATTAAGTCCTAATACCTTAATAAAATGTGTTTGAGTTATGGGTCTACTGTGCAACAAAATTATGAATGTGTTATTAGTCTTTGAGAGATAATGTTATAGTTTAACAGTTTTATCGCTAGTGTACGCGTACTATAACAGATAATGTACTTTGAGAGACAATGTTATAGTTTATCTCTCAAAGACATTAATGTACGTGTACTTTGAGAGATAATGTTATAGTTTAACACTTTGAATCCCAAACAAAATTAATGTTTATAGTTTAACAGTTTTATTTTTAGATTAATTGTAACACATTCATAGACTAATAATGTAACTATTTTTTAGAACATGTGCCCATAATTTTCTAAGTTGGACTGATAACGTAACTATTTTTTTACTTAAACGGATTTGAATGATGAGGTACTTAAGATCATAATTTTTTTGGACTTTATGAGGAAACTAGCCTTGGTTTATGCTGCATGCCGTTATTTGTGTTACATTATCCATTGAAGGCAACGACTAAAAAGACCCCACATTCCTACGCAATCAATGTCTTCTAAAAAGATGCAATGTCTTCTAAAAGCAAGAAAAAAAGACTGGCAGAACATGATGAACTTAAGAATGTAATTTCCCAATCATTTGATAATGTATCAATGGCAATTGATAGGTCGACTAAGGTTATGGCAAAGTGCTTTTCAAAGTCACATGGAGCAGAAGTTCATGCACCTTTGGGCGTATTGGACTTGGATCCAATATCAAAGACTGAGGCCTACATATTTTTGATGGAAAATCCAATGTATAAGAAGATGTTCTTTGGTTGCCCAGATCATGAGCACAAATGTGTCCTATTGACACTGATGTCTTGGCCTAAAAATTAAAAAGTGTGGGATTTCTTGGCCAACTTTAGATTTGCTTTATTTTGTTATTTTGTTATTTTGTTTTGTTTTGGTAAGACTCATTACAGGAGTTTTTTTAAAAGATATTTGTTTGCATTTTTAAACAATGTTTATTTTGTTGAAAATAAATATATGATGTGTTAATTGCTTTACAACTTAGAAATATACATAACTTGATTTTTAGCTACAATAAAATTCTTTTTCCCCTAAACTAGAATCATTTTTATGTTCTTTAAAATGAGGGGTATAATGGTAATGTTATTATAAAATAATTCCATTCCATTCATTCCAAACAATATTACTTACATTCCATTCTTTTCCATTCCATTTCATTCTTTTATTTTAAAACATCCAAACAGGATTTTTTAATTCCATTCCATTCCATTCCTTTCCCTACTAAATCCATTCTATTCCATTCCATTCCTTTAATGATCATTCCATTCCATTCCCTTATGAGCTCCCAAACGGAGCCTAAGAGGAAAGGTAAACACCAAGTTGTATATATATAATTATTACAAAAACTTTGGAGGTAACGTGGAATTTGCAAAATAAATCACAAGTGAAGAAGGTCTATATATAATAGGCTAAAATGGTTGTCATTTGTCTTGTGAATAAGAAAGAAAGAATGAATGAATAATAAACTTAATGAGAAAATTGTTGGCTCATATATTGAGCATTAAAAATTCAAGATTAATTATTTAATTTTATTTTGAATACAAGTGGAGCCCAGTAAACTATATTATTGATTAAATTTAAAAAAAAAAAGATTTATTCATTTTTTTGTCAATAACTTTGAGCTTATTCATGAGCAACTTAAATAAAAAAATTTCTTTCTCCATATATAGTAAAAACTATTATAAAACTTTTGTATCCCTATAAACAAATTTATACTAATAATTAATAATTAAATTATGGTTAAAATTATATTATTTTGAGTTAATGAGGTGATTTTGTGGAATATCATGGACTATCATGGTGTTAAAATTCCACACACTATCATGATTTTGGGGTTATATAATATATATTAAACCAAATGTGCTATTGATGTAGATGATAATCAAACAAAATCATATTAATTCTATAAATTTTGTTTTTCTAGAAATTTTGCAAGTATAGAGGATATAAGAAGAACATGTAATCTAATGGTAGATTTGTCAAAATTCAACTCCAATAAAAAGATATTGAGTAAGGCTACAATTGGGCCAAATAGATGTCTTATTTTATTTTTCATTTTTTTAATCTTACGACATGTGGCATATAGGAGTGTATTAAAATTACATCTATAGTATAAGCTAAGTGAAACTATATAGTCAAGGTTTCGAAAATTTTAAAAATATTACTGGGATTAAAATTCTATTATCGAAAGTATCCAGAAAATTATAAGTGTCATTATTTACTTTATATTATTTTAACAATTAAATATAAATTTTCGTTATGAAAAAAAATTGGACTTCAACAATGTGCTTTTGCTCCATAACTTAAAGTATTTTATTCTATATTCTTAATGGACAAAGTTTAGCTACAAAATTAATTGTAGTCTTAGGCTACAATCTTACTAAATATCTTTTTATTGGATGTGAATTTTGACAAATCTACCATTGGATAACATCTTCTTCTTATATTCTTTATGCTTGCAAAATTTCTAAAAAATTAAAGATCAATAGCTATGTCATCAATAAATTGTTTAAATTGTAAGTTTTTGTAGTTTAAAATTATGCATAAAATATAAGCTTATAAATCATATAGTAAATAATATCCAATTAATACAAAATTTGACATGTGTATTAAAAGTACAAAGAATATGATAGGCCAAGAATGTATTGACCCCTTGTGATGAATTAACCAATTAATTAGCCAAGTTAATTAATTAATTCAATTAGCATGCAATTAGCGTGGTAGCACAAACAAATCACCAATTAAGTTAAAGTGCAGCGAAAAATAAATTGACACGGTGATTTGTTTACGAATGGGGAAAACCTACACTGCAAAAGCCCCATCGGGTGATTTTAAGATCACCACTCCCGAGAATTCACTATTATCACAACAAGCGGTTACAAGTAAAGGAATCCCAATACCTTATATCAACCTATAATTGAACCCTTACCCCAATACCCAATTGGACTTGTTCTGTAGTGACAATCTCTCATTTTCAATGCACGGCTCCTAGTACGTGACTAACCAATTTGATGCACGGATCCCAGTACGCGGCTTACTCACCAACTTGAGAAAGATGTTGGTTGCAAAGTTCTTCAGTTCATCAACACGATGAAGATCACGAAGCTCCTTGGTTACAAAACCCTACGGTGCACAAACACAGCAGCTTCTTGAAGAGAAAGATGAACTAGGGCATATGTCTCCGATTCACAATATGCTTGTGAAAAACTTTTGCATTGAGTTACATTAGCTGTGACGGCCCTTAAAACAATCCTTATATATGTTTAGGGTTGTGAGAAAAGAAAGCCCAAACATCTATTCATGAATTGCAGTGAAATCGGATCTAAAAAACTGATTTTCTTAAATCTCGACAGATATCCTATCTATCGAGAAGTTGTCGAGCATCGGGTTGAAACAACTTTTTGAACCTCGATAGATACTAGCTGTCGAGTTTTAAAATTCAGCACTTCTTCACTTGATTCTTGAACAAACTTGCATGTCTTTAACACTTGAACTTGAAACCTTGCTCTTTGAAGTATTAACCACATCCTAGATCTACCCAATTAAAGTAAAGTGCGTTTTGTCAAAGGATTAGCCAATTCTATATTGACATATGTTCCTAACATGATTCACATATGCCCTAACAATCTCTCCCTTTGGCAATCCGTGACAAAACCACAACATACAAATGAACATATGAGAGAAGTCATAAATCACTCAACTCATATTCACTTGTTGAATACAATAAAATCTATCCTAACACAAACTCTTGAAAAACTTTGCAAGAAGAGAGTTCATGGCAAGAAGACTATGACAACCTGTATTTCTGAAACACTTTAAACAAAACTCATCAAAGCATCTTAGTGTGAAACAGAAATAAAAGATTACATACAATATATAAGAAGCATGTGCATAAAGAGAGAAAAGAAACAATACATGTAAAGATAGGTGAATAACATACATCAACGTATATAAATCCAAAGATAAGTACAATGTATGTCAAATGGTCACAATACCGATATACATGAGGTAAATGTAAAAGAAAGAAAAGAAAATACATAAAAACCTCACTACATCCCTCAAAGTATAAACACTCCCCCTATCACAAAAATCTCCTATGCTAACTCTCCCCCTATGTATATGACTACTCTCATATCAAAACTACTCTCCCTTTTTATCACGAGTAACAAAGGGTAAGTAAATCAAGTAGACATCTCATCATCACTAGGCGAGCTAGCACCATCGTCCTCATCAGCATCATCACTGCCAGAGCCATCATCACTCTCATCCTCTGAAGCCGGTGGAGATGGAGAAGTATAAGCGGTGAAACCACCCATGGCAGCCTGTCGTTGTGCAATATGACCAACACGGGTGTTCACCTGACATAACTCATCACTGAGTGTATCAAGGCGAGCATCCATGCACACAAGCTGTGCCATGATGGCCTCGAGAGTCACTCCACCCGTAGAAAGCGAAGGAGCAAAGGTGGAAGGAGTGGAAGAAGCTAGAGGAGTCGCTGTTTCTGTCCGTGGCCGCCTTGGTCGAAGTTGGGCCTCACTTCGTCAAACGGAAGCAACGTCTATGGCACACATAACGGAAAAGTGTGTAGACTCTGGATAGGAGACAGAAAAATGGCGAAGGATCCGCGTGATAGCCGAAAGAAAAATGAGCTTATCACAGGTCGCTGTATCCCTATAAACATCTATAAGAGATAGAATGAAGTGAGAAGGGAAGTCAATAGAAATGTCCTCTAAGAGGGATAACAAAAATCGAGCACGAATCTCTGTGATAGAGTTATAGTGAGACAATGGATGAAGAATCAATGTCATCACCATGTTAAGGAATCTCGGACCTTTTGCAAAGCCCGACCAAGGGGTTTTTTGACGGTCACCCCAAGATGAAGGTGTCTCACAGAAAAGAGAAGAGAGTTCGTCTTTGAACACAATCCTCAGACGATCACAACCGGGGTTGTCAGGATGCGCTACCCTCGGTACATGTAGTACCTCGAATATAAAATTCAGAGTAACTACAATGCGCGTACCTCGATCGCGAGTGACAAAATGAGGTACTGAAGTATCGAATCTGTGCATGTTGGAGTAAAACTCCTGTATGATCACGGAGGGACAAGTGATTGAGATGCCACACAGTGACTCCCAACCTCGACTGTAGATGACAGTGGGAAGGTCAGTATCGAAAAAGTCTGACAGAACGACTTGGCATTCCGAATGAATGCCTCGTTGTGAGAAGTTCTCCGAAAAGTCCTTACGGACTTTATCATCATGAAACCGTACGTGAGAAGAAGTGGTGTTAGAAGAAGAGGTGTCAGAAGAAGAAGATGCCCCAGAACGAAGAGGGTTCTGGGACGGAGTGGATTTTCATTTAGGTGCCATATAGCAACTAACCGAAAGAAAGATACACGTAGAAAAGCACCAACACAGATCAATATCAAAATAAAGATAAAATAAAGGTATGTATGCATGAAAAATGTATGAACATGTGACATGCAAACTTAAAAACATCATGGGCTCAGCCCAATCCAAACCTACCAGCACACATCATTGCAACAAAGTAAACACACATCTAAAATGCATGAAACATTGTTATAATGCAAATGTGATGCAATGCATGATGATCTAAAATCATTTAAGCAAAACCCAACCCAAAAATTTTGCAAAAACCTCATTGATTTTGAAAAATCCCAAAATCTTTCAAAAAAAACCCCAAAAGTTAGGTAAAAAAGAGATGAATGCATGATAAATGAAAGAGAAAGAATCATACCAGAGAAAGAAAAAGATCTCTAGGCCGAAAAGCTTCTGGGATTGAGGTTTAGAGAGAGAGAAATGAGTTTGGGAAGGAGAGGAGACAAGATCTGTCAAGAGAGATTGGGGAGAAATAAGAGAAAATCGTGCTGAAGCATATATATAGACAATCATAAAGCTCGATGGATCGAGAGGTGTCGAGCTTTAAAACGCGAGAAGTAGCTATCGAAGAGCTATTGAGGATCTACCGAGAGGTGTCCACAGCAAAAGGCGCTCGATGGATCGAGAAACTATTGAGCATCTATCGAGCATACAGAAACTTCCTCGATGGATCGAGTAGCTGTCGAGAAGCTATCGAGAATGCGATAAAAAGAAGCTAAAAGGGCTTGATAGATAGCCTAGCTGTCGAGAGGTGTCCAGCAGCTGTCGAGATTGTTTAAAAACAGTTTTTCAAGAAGAGAAAAAAACACAGATATGAATGTAATCAAGCATGCTACACAACCAAAGCTCCAAACAACATTTTAAGCTATCAAAATCATCTCTCAACAAAAATAAATGTCAAGCACATAGATCCAAAGCACACACACACACACACACTAAACAAGTCTAACTAATTTTATATTTCAAAAACAAGTTAAGACAGTTTAGTGAGCATATATTAACACATTTATTCTTTGTGATGGCCAAATCACATTGTACCTGCACATGTATCAAGAGTAGCAAAGAATATTGCGTGTTGTGTGTGAAAAACATCACAAGATTGCATAAGTGTCTACATGTTATAATGATTTAAGATATGAGAAAATCAATTTAACTCACACACAATCATAACTGTTTGATGGGGACTATCACATTCGAGGTACATCCTATAACTACCACATCTCCTAGAAGACATGCTTGCAATCATATATAAAGCATTTTGATTCTTTTTGCTTTTATTTTTCTTTGTATATTTTTCTTTTAATAAGCATATCATGCAGGGGCATATAAGAGAGAGAAAAGAGATACCCAATGATGTTAAGCTTTTGACATTGCACTTTTGCTATGTCGAAGCATACATATGTCATTTCATGATTGGCGAGCAACAGTGGTAAGATGGTTATTTATGCCTTTCTCTTAGGATTTTCTAGTCATTCCCGTCAAAAAGAGTGATACGAGTGTTAAGTACAAGAGATTACTTAATCTTACTCATCACAAACACAAGTCACAAAGCTCACTTGCTTAGTTGTGCATAGAGATGCTCATCTAAGCTACAAAACTTTAGAAAACTTTGTTTCAATGGCCATCCAAGGTACACAAGTACCAATGTGAACAAACACACACTGTTTTTATATTTTTCTAATTTTTCAATTTTTTATTTTTTATTTTTATGAAAAACAAAATAAGGCAAAACTAAAAATAAACAAACAAAAACATGTTAGACAAAGCAATGCATAAAACTAGATGCAAATGCATGAGGAATGAGGAGGAGAAAAAGAGATCAATCCATGGAGATAACACCAATGTTTTGGCAAAAGAATTCAAACCGTTTGTTATCAAGAGGTTTGGTGAACAAATCAGCCTTCTGATCATCAATGTGAATGAACTCAAGAGTAAGAGTACCATCTTCGACAAGCTCCCGAATGAAGTGATGTTGAATTTCTATATGTTTAGTTCGAGAATGTTGAACCGAGTTCTTAGAGATGTTGATGGTGCTAGTATTGTCACAGTAGATGGTAAGATGCTCTTGACAAATACCGTAATCAAGGAGAAGTTTTTGCATCCATAGAAGTTGGGTGCAACAGCTACCGGCAGCGATGTACTCAGCTTCTGTAGTGGATAATGAGATGGAATTCTGATTTTTGCTCATCTAGGAGACAAGATTATTACCCATATAGAAACAACCTCCCGATGTACTCTTTCTATCATCAGCATTCTCAGCCCAGTCTGCGTCAGAATACCCAACTAAGACATCATTTGTGTCCTTGCTGTACCACACACTAAAGTCAGCAGTGGTTTTGACATATTTTATGATTCTTTTCAAAGAAATCATATGAGACTCTTTGGGATTAGCCTGATATCTAGCACACACTCCCACACTGTAACTAATGTCAGGTCTACTAGCAGTAAGGTAAAGAAGACTACCTATCATGCTTCTATAAAGAGATGAATTAACACTTTTACCCAACAAATCAACAGTGAGTTTAACATTTGGGCTCATAGGGGTTCTAACAGAACTAGCAGATTCCAAACCAAACTTTTTCACAAGATTTTTAGCATATTTAGATTGAGATAGGAATATACCTGACTCTTGTTGACGGATCTGCAAACCAAGGAAGTGAGTCAACTCTCCAATCATGCTCATCTCGAACTCAGCCTGCATAAGTTTTGAGAAATTATGAGCAAGTTCATCCTTAGTCGACCCAAAGATGATATCATCAACATAGACTTGAGCCACAATCAACTCGTCGTCTTGCCTTTTGATGAAGAGAGTTTAATCAGTTTTTCCTCTTGTGAACCCATGTGACACCAAGTATTGTGTGAGCCGATCATACCAAGCTTTGGGGACTTGCTTTAAGCCATAAAGTGCCTTCTTGAGGTACAACACATGATCTGGAAAGTGTGGATCAATGAATCCTTTTAGTTGAGCCACATAGACATCTTCCTTAAGGAACCCATTCAAGAAAGTAGTTTTTAAATCCATTTGGTAAAACTTGAACTTCAAGTGACATGCCAGGGCTAGGAGAATTCTGATGGACTCCATACGAGCTACTAGAGCAAATGTCTCATCATAGTCTACTCCTTCCATTTGAGAGTATCCTTGATCTACAAGACGAGCCTTGTTGTGGATCACATTACCCTCCTCATCAGTCTTATTGCGGAATATCCACTTTGTGCCAATGATGTGCTCACCCTTTGGTCTAGGTACTAGAGTCCAGACATCATTCCTTTGAAACTGAAGCAGTTCATCATGCATAGCTTCAACCCAGCTTTCATCCTGAAGAGCTTCCTCAACTTTAGTGGGTTCAACCTGCGACAAATAACAAGAATAAGACACAAAGTTAGCAACACATTTATCAACTGTATGCTTCCTTAGTGTAAGTTCATTTATGTTTCCCACAATAACTTCAGGAAGATGATTCAATTTGATCCTTGAGGAAAATCCTTTCTCTTCATGGGATTCAAAATCAGGTGAAGTAGGTATGTCTACTGAACCATTTACAACACTTGGAGTGCCAAGAGTACTTGGAGATGTAGGCTCTTGATCAACAATTTCTTGAACGTCCATGGGCTCCGAAGGAAGAATTTCTTTGGGGATATCCTCACCTAATTTCTCAGAACTGGACTCTAAAGATTCATCAATAACAACATTCACAGTTTCCATTACCTTCTTGGTTCTTTTATTGTATACTCGATAAGCCTTGCTTGAAGAGGAGTATCCCAGAAATATTCCTTCATCGCTTCGGGAGTCAAATTTTTCCACATTCTTTCTATCCTTGAGAATGAAATAAGTACTTCCAAAAATTCTGAAATACTTAACATTTGGCTTCCTTCCCTTCCATAGCTCATAGGGAGTCTTCTTGGTACCGGGTCTAAAGTACACTCTATTAACCGTATGACATGCAGTGTTGATGGCTTCTCCCCACAAGTTTCTAGCCACATCCTTGTTATGCAACATAGCCCTAGCCATCTCTTGAATAACCCTGTTATTTCTTTCTACTACACTATTCTGCTGAGGAGTAATAGGAGTAGAGAATTCTTGAGATATTCCTGATCTAGTGCAAAAGGACTCCATGTATGAGTTCTCGAATTCTTTACCGTGATCACTTCGAATTCGATCAATCTTCAAACACTTCTCGTTCTGCAATCTTGTGCAAAAGGCTTCAATGTGCTCAGGAGCATCAGACTTGGATCGTAGGAGGATGGCCCAAGTGTACCTAGTGAAGTCATCTATCATAACCATGATATATCTCTTTCCACCAAGAGACTCGATTCTGGTTGGACCCATGAGATCCAGATGCAGTAGCTCCAATGGTCTAGATGTAGCGGATGTCTGAGTGCTCGGATATTTAGCTTTCGTCTGTTTTCCAAGCTGACATGGTCCACACACCACATTGTTCACTCTATTGAGCTTTGGTATCCCCAAGACTGACTCATGCTTAGATACAATTGAAAGATGTTTGTAACTAGCATGTGCCATCCTTTGGTACCATAGATCTTCATTTAGTAAACGAATGTTATTGCACACAATATCAGCATTAGGAACCAAGCCATAACAATTGTCTAGAGTGCGAACACCACTTATAAGTTTCTTCCTAGACTCATCCATGACAAGGCATTTTCCTTTTGAGAATAGTACCATGAAGTCTTGATCACATATCTGACTTATGCTCAACAGGTTCACTCCCAGACCTTCTACATATAGAACATTTGCAATGTTTGGCAATCCAGGTGGAGAGATGATTCCCTTTCCTTTAATCTGTTACTTGCTCCCATCACCAAAAGTGACATTACCACCTTTCTTAGACTCGAAAACCTTGAAGAGAGATCGGTCTCCAGTCATGTGTCTTGAGCAACCGTTGTCAAGGTACCACAAACACGTGTCCATAACCTTAAATGCGGACTTCATCATGAAGCACAGTTCGTGCTTAGATGACAGATCAGTGGGAATGGTGTTTTCTCTCATCTGCCTTTTATAAATAAAGCCTTTAACTTTCACTCTTCTCAGACGAACTCCTTTGCACATTTTCATTCTAAGACAATCTAGTTTCTTCTTTGTTAAGCTGAGATCTTTTCTAATATTCATCATAATATAATTCAAATAACTTTTAGACTTGCATTTTCTGATACACTCAAACAAGTAGAGATTAAAAAAACAAGATGTATTTGAAAACAAAGATCTCTTCAAGCCGGTTGCAGCTGTGACAACAGGGGTCAATGGATCACACAGCAAAGATTAAAACCTAATCAGAGTGTGCCTGCTCTAATACCACTTGATAGGCCAAGAATGTATTGACCCCTTGTGATGAATTAACCAATTAATTAGCCAACTAAGTTAAAGTACAACGGAAAATAAATTGACACGGTGATTTGTTTACAAATAGGGAAAACCTACACAACAAAAACTTTACTGAGTGATTTTAAGGTCACCACTCCCGAGAATTCACTATTGTTGGGAAGTTTAGACCACGGTTGATAGAATTAACAAGTTTTAAACCCAAGTTGTTAATTAGATTAATTATAAATAAACCTTATTAAAACAAACAAACATCAATATCATGTCAAAATCATGCAGCGGAAAAATAAATAAGTCAAGATATGATGACCTAGGAAAACCAATGAAACAAACTAGTTTCACAGTAAAAAAACCTGGGGGGAAACCTTCCCGAAAAGCAATTCACTATAGTAAAGAGAAGTTCAGATCTAGTACAAAATATTTGTCCCTAGACTCTACAATCCCCGTAGATGAACTCACAGCAGAAACCTTCTACCGCTTCAAAACCTCTGAACTCTTCAATATATGAACGCCACCCTTTGATGCACGAATCCTAGTATGTGACTAACCAATTACGCGAATCTCAGTACGCGACTTAAGCACCAACTTGAAGAAGATATTGGCTGCAAAGTTCTTCACTTCATCAATAATGAAGATCAAAAAGGACTTGGTTACAAAACCTTAAGGCGCAAAAGACGCAGTAGTTTCTTTCAGAGAGAATAAGGCATCGGTCACCTTTTGCATATGTTCTTCTTGTATTCTCTTATGTGATGGCCTCTAAAATAAGCCTTATATAGGTTTAGGGTTGTGAGAAAAGAAACCCTACACAAATACATAAGCATGGGCCGAAAATCAGATCTGGAAATCTGAATTTCGTAAATCTCGATCGATTGAGAAGGTGTCAAGCAGGTGTTGAGCTTTAATGAATCAGCACTTCTTCACTTGTTTCTTGGACAGACTTGCATGGCTTCAATACTAGACTTGAACTCTTGTTCTTTGAAGTATTAAAAATATCCTAGATCTACCCAATTACAAGTAAAGTGCGTTTTGTCAAAGGATTAGCCAATTACATAAAATATGTCCTTAACAACTATTATCACAACAAACGGTTACAAGTAAAGGAATCCCAGTACCTTATACCAACCTACAGTTGAACCCTTACCCCAATACCCAATTGGACTTGTTCTGTAGTGACAATCTCTCCTTTTCAATGCACGGCTCCCAGTACGTGACTAACCAATTCGATGCACGAATCCCAATACGCGGCTTACTCACCAACTTGAGAAAGATGTTGGCTACATAGTTCTTCAGTTCATCAACACAATGAAGATCACGCAGCTCCTTGGTTACAAAACCCTACAATGCACAAACACAGCAGCTTTTTGAAGAGAAAAATGAATTAGGGCATATGTCTCCGGTTCACAATATGCTTGTGAAAAACTTTTGCATTAAGTTGCATTAGCTGTGACGGCCCTTAAAACAATCCTTATATATGTTTAGGGTTGTAAGAAAAGAAAGCCCAAACATCTATTCACGGATTGGAGTAAAATCAGATCTGAAAAACTAATTTGCTTAAATCTCGACAGATACCCTACCTATAGAGAAGCTGTCGAGCATCGGGCTGAAACAGTTTTTTGAACCTCGATAGATACTAGCTGTTGAGTTTTAAAATTTAGCACTTCTTCACTTGATTCTTGGACAAACTTGCATGACTTTAACACTTGAACTTGAAACTTTGTTCCTTGAAGTATTAACCACATCATAGATCTACCTAATTACAAGTAAAGTGCATTTTGTCAAAGGATTAGCCAATTCTATATTGACATATGTTCCAACATGATTCACATATGTCCTAACAGAATATGCAATTCAACGGTTAGATTTTTAAAATATGTAGTAATGTTTATTTTATTGGATAAGGTTTAGGCTACAACCATTAATTTTGTAGCTAAACTTTGTCTATTCTTAATTATTATTAAAATATTTAATTTAATTTATACGGATTTTTTTAAATGTGTGTATCACACAAGCATAATAGAACCACTTGAATCTTGTCTATAAAAGCAGCTATTTCCTAGTTTAAGTTACCAGAGTGCTAGTTTCTAAAATAAAATAAAAAAATGTTACCAGAGTGCTAAGGAAGTTTTTTCAAGACATTAATATGCGTTTCTTAATCTTCATGCGCTTGCTCTTCTTCTTGTCAACGTTTTTTGCTCCTCTTTTTCAACTCAGCCTTTATGCAATGATTCTGAGCATTCAGGCTTGTTGCAATTCAAGCAAAGCTTTGTTACTAAAATGTGTGTGTCTAGTGACCCTTTTGCTTATCCAAAGGTTTCATAGTGGAACGATGATTGCTGTTCATAGGATGGTGTCCAATGTGACAAAGTTACAGGCCATGTGATTGGCCTTAACCTTAGCAGCAGTTATCTCTATGGCTCCATCAACTCCAGCAGCAGCCTTTTCCGCCTACTTCACCTTCAAAAGCTCAATCTCGCTAGTAATGACTTCAATTATTCTCAAATTCCCCCAAGCATCAGGAACCTCTCAAACTTAACATATCTCAACCTCTCTATGTCTGCCTTCAGTGGTCAAATTCCATCAGAAATCTTTGAGCTTTCCAACTTCGTTTCCCTTGATCTCTCATTCAATCCATTGAAACTCCAAAAACCCGGCCTAAAAAGTCTTGTTGAGAACTTTACCAGCCTCAAACTTCTTTATCTGGGTGAGGTGAACATATCTTCCTCGGTACC
This sequence comes from Notholithocarpus densiflorus, assembly GCA_030021035.2. NCBI lineage: Eukaryota > Viridiplantae > Streptophyta > Magnoliopsida > Fagales > Fagaceae > Notholithocarpus > Notholithocarpus densiflorus. Next base: position 400,504 of record JARYZH020000036.1, on the reverse strand, counting down.
TCATATCTTGGCAAACTTGTCTTCTTTAAAATCTCTTGACCTAAGCAGCTCCGGATTGTATGGTGAATTTCCTGTAGAGATTTTCAAGTTACGAAATCTTCAATTCCTCAGTTTGCGAGATAATGAAATTCTTACGGGATATCTACCAGAATTTCGAAGTAGCATTCCACTTCAAATATTGAGACTTTCATACACGGGTTTCTCTAGTAAGCTACCAGATTGAATTGGAAACCTAAAGTTGTTGCATGAATTGGATATCCATACTTGCTATTTCTCTGGTTTGGTGACTTCACTTGGTAACCTTACCAGTCTCATCTTTTTGCGTCTCTTATCTAATAAATTTTCAGGCAATTCCCTTTCTCATTGGCCAACCTCACACAACTCAATCGGCTAGGACTTTCGTACAATAGTTTCTGTCTACAGACCTTGTCTTGGCTTGGTAAGTAAACAAAACTCACAGTTTTGGACTTATCGGATACCAATTCATATGGGAACATTCCATCTCTTAAGAACCTGACCCAACTTACCCAATTATACCTTTCCGATAATCAACTAACTGGTCAAATTCCACCTTGGCTTGGAAACCTTACCCAACTAACTCTATTGGACCTGGGACCAATAAATTTCATGGTTCAATTTCACAATCAATTTGTAGGCTTACGAATCTTGAATATCTAAGTCTTACTAAAAATAACCTTAGTGGCAGAGTGGACTTGGACTTGTTTCTGAAGCTCAAAAATCTAACTCAAATCCCAAATCCAGCTTTCAGGAGTCCATCTATCATTCCCCATTAATTCAACATTCAACGCCAGTACTCCAAAGCTGGAGCTTTTAGGATTAAATGCATGTAACTTGACTGAATTCCCAACTTTTTTGCGTTCTCAGCATGAATTGGAGATTTTGCATCTCGCCGACAACAAAATTCAGGGTCAAATACCAAACTGGATATTCAACATGGGGAAACAAACTCTCTTATTGTTGGATCTATCATTCAACTTCCTTATAACTTTTGAGTCTTTCAACCACACTCCGCCTATTCTTCCATGGGATAGTTTACTTCATTTGGATCTTTCTTCCAACAAGCTGCAAGGATCACTTCCAATAAATTGACTGGAGAACTCTCACCATTGTTTTGCAATCTCAGCTCAATTGTAATCTCTCACACAACAACTTGGGGGGCATGCTTCCACAATGCTTGAGCAAATTGAGCGACTTGGTAGTATTGAATTTTCAAAACAACAATTCCTGTGGAATACTTCCTGGAATATACATGGAACAAAGTAGATTGAGAGCGATTGGTGTAAGTTATAATCAATTAGAAGGGCAAGTACCAAGATCATTGTCCAACTACACAATGCTAGAGATTCTTCTGGGTAACAATCAATTTTCTGACATTTTTCTCTCTTGGTTGGGAAGCTTCCAAGGGTTCTAAGTTTGCAATCTAATGGGTTCCATAGTGCAATAAGAAAACCTGAAAGCAGTCTTGATTTCCCCAAGTTGCAAATCATTGATGTCTCTTTCAATAACTTTACAGGTAAGTTACCATATAAGCACTTCCAAAGTTGGACCTCCATGAAAGTTGCCAACTTGACATTTGACAAGGATAATGTTTATATGGTTGCAATCATAAGCACCCCATCACCTTATTTCGGATTTGAAAATGATTTTAGTTACTCCTTGGAAATGACAAACAAAGGCATCAAGACACTATATGTAAAGATCCAAGATCATCTTATAGCTATTGATCTCTCAAGCAATAAATTTGATGGAGACATTTTAAAAGTCATTGGAGGGGCTTCATTTGCTTAACATATCCAACAACATTCTCACTAGTCGTATTTCATCTTCCTTAGGGAACTTAACAGAGTTTGAATCTTTGGACCTTTTTCAAAATAGGCTATCAGGAGAGATTCATCAGCAATTATTGCAACTCACATTCCTTGCATTCTTCAATGCCTCAAATAACCATCTTACGGGGCCTATTCCACAAGATCAACAATTCTCTACCATTGAAAATGATTATATTTGGGAAACACAGGTTTGTGTGGTATGCCTCTGACTAAGAAATGCAAAATTTCTGAGACATTGACATAGCCACCACTGAATTCCAAACAAGGTGAAGGTTCAAATTTCCCAAGTAAATTTGATTGGGTAGTTATAACTTATAATGATGGGACATGGGAGTGGGTTAATCAATGGGGTCGTCATTGGGAATAAACTGACCATAAGAAAATTGGAGTGGTTTCTCAAGAATTTTGGAAGAAAGCAATAAAAGTGAAAGTAGACAGGGGGAAAATAAAGCAATGCAGCAGCTGGATTTGATTAACGAAGATTTTCTTCAAAGATTTCGGTCCATGAAGTTCTCCATTTCTTTTTCGTGTCTGATGTCACTCTCTAAAACCCAAAAACTCTCTCTCTCTCTCCTTTGTACCTAGATCCTCATTGCCATCGTGACCCAACCCAAAACACCAAAACAACCATTGTGCGTGTCTGATGACACTCTCTAATTCTATGACAAAATTTAGCTACAAAATTGATTGTAGCCTAAAGCTACATCTTTCTTTTAAAAAAATTAACATTACTACATATTTTGAAAATCAAAACATTGAATTTGATACTCTTTACGCTCTTAATACATATGTCAAATTTTGTACCAATCAAATATCATTTACTATATGATCTAAGCTTGTATTTTATATATAATTTTAAACTACACAAACTTGTAATTTAAACAATTTATTAATGACATAGCTATCGATCTTTAATTTTCTAGAAATTTTGCAACCATGGAGGATATAAGAAGAAAATGTAATCTAATGGTGGATTTGTCAAAATTTACCTCTAATAAAAAGATATTAAGTAGCCTTAGAGCTTGGCAAAACACGAGCCTAGAATAGTATAATCTATTATTCATTGATTTTACTAGTATAGTTGCAATGCCAAAATAAGTTGATAATGTTAGCAAAAAAGAAAAAAAAAGTTGATAATAATTGATAGTTAACTGCATTGTTCGTGTTTCCAAATATATATATATTTATATATATATATATATATAGATATAAGAAAAATACGGCTAGAATTTAAATGGAAAAAAAAAATCCAAAACCATTCACAAAAAGATTCTACGATAAAAAAAAATAAAAAAAAATAAAAAATTTTAAAAAGTGAATGAATTTATATAAGAAGATTTAGAAGAACGTATTAGACTTCTTATCTTACACGGTACTAATATCTTGGCAAATTTGTGAGTTGTGACCTATCTTGGCATGAGAGGCCGTGGATTGTACGCTGAATACCCCTTCGATTATTGAGACTTACAGACACGGGTTTCTCTGGTAAGCTATTAGATTCAATTGGAAACCTAATGTCCTTATATGGATTGTACATTGATAGTATGCAATTTCTCAGGTTTGATAATTGATACCAACTTCACTTGGCAACCTCAACAATTTCATCAGTTGAGTCTTCAAATTCATAATTTTTTAGTGCAAATCTCTTTTTCATTAGCCAACCTCACGCAAATCTAAACTTGCTCAGCTAGATCGTTTCTACAATACTTTCACTGCACATACCTTGTCTTGGCTAGGAAATCAGACAAAACACACAGATTTGTACTTAGCATATACCAATTCATATAGTGACATTACATTTTCTCTTAAGAACCTAACCCAGCCTAACTAGTCAAATTTCACCTCGGCTTATAAACCTTGTCCAACTAATTTTCTTGAACCATGGCCCATGGGGGCAATAAATTGTATGATCCTATTCCACTGTCAATTACTAAGCATGCAAATCTTGAATCTTGAGTCTAGTTGGAAATAACCTTAGTAGCATACTGGAATTGGACTTGCTTTTAAAGCTTAGAAATTTTAGTGACCTCAACCTTTCAAGAGTCCAAAACTAAAGCTTGTAATATTGGCTACATGTAAGTATGTGACTTAACCGAGTTCCCAATTTTACTATATTATCAGAATAAATTGGGGTTTTGAATCTTTGCTACAACAAAATTTCATGGTTGATGATGCCGAAAATCGTTGGTAAGTCACACAGTCCTCACGTGCCTGAGACAATACCTGCGAAACAAAAACAAAGAAGACTTTGGGAGAGTACCAGTGTGGTACCAGCCAAAGACCCTCCAAAGGTTAAGTTAGAGAACTTTCACAACTCTAGAGTGCCAGAGCTGGGGAAATTATGCGTACCTTGGTTTGTGAGAGTCTTGGGGTTTTTATAGTAGCATGGGGTTGACATCCGCTCCTTGGATTAGAAGTTCTTTCCTTGTGGGAGAGATCTTCTTTAATTCGCGTATCTTACGGGATCCTTTCCTTATAGGACTCCTTTGATTAGAGTTAAACGTGGGGCACAAAATATTTCCTTATATACTCATGCATGGAGGCCAAGTAAGGCCATGTCAGACTTGTCAAACGTTCGCTTATCCTCTTCAGCTTCCTTCCGTCAACTTCTTATCCCCGTCTGTATATTCTAGTTGTCCCATTCAGTTGTTTGTTGACCTCAAGGTGCAGCCGTCAACTTTGAGGTGGAACCGTCGACCTTATCCTATCATTGTTGGGATATGAACGCGCAAGTGAGGCTGACGAGTTCATTAGGGTCATCGCATTTGCCTAATATGGACGAGTTTATCAATACTACAAAATTATCCTTATCAACTGCCCCTTACTCCATAGCCCCGTCGGCTCTAGCCAACGGGGCTATGGAGTTCAATTTGTAGCTTTTTTTTTTTTTTTTTTTTCATTTATTCGAAAAAGAGAGGGCATTTATGGGTGATTCCTTGAGCAGCCTTTATTAAATGCTTGAACACGTGGCATAAGCGGGTTGGCCCCGTTTCTGGTCGAGGGTGTCGCTTCGTCTTCGGTGCGTTTTTCACCCTATATATATATATATCTCACTTCCTTCCTCATTTCTCCTATTTCATCATTGTTGATCTTCAGAGAAAGAGCTCGTCACTTCGAGAACTTTGCTCCTATCATCTTGTCGACATTGTTGCTTTTGTTGTCATTCTTTTGCTTAGGCCGTCACCTCTCAAGGAACCGTCTACTAACTTGGTAAGTAACCTTTTCTTTTATTTCCTTCGGTCTTTTATCTTTGTTTTTCTAGTTGATCATTTAACTCTTTTAGAGAGGCCGTCAACTTAGGTTCTTAGAATACCTCCGTCGCTTGTAGGTAAATAAATGTCTAGAGAAACGACGAGTGAGCAGTCGTCAGTCTGTGAGGGAGCGGGCTACGACAAGGTCTTCTAGTCAAGTCATGGGCCCGAGGAGGGCCTTTCCTAATTGTCAGAGAGGGAAGCGTCAGCCAATTCTCCTGACGAGGAAGTGGAAAGTTGTGATGGAGAGGAAAGTGAAGAAGATGAGGTAGATGAGGGTGAAGACGAAGGTGATGAGGGAGGAGAGGAGGGAGAGGATGACGGGGACGAGGGTGAGGTTGACGAGAGAACCCTCGAAGGTGGAAGTTCAAGAAGCCCTGGAGATGGGCATACCCGTCCATTTTTCCTCCCCAAAATGTGGACCGTCAATGACTTTAAGCTAACGATGACGGCCAACATCTTTAAGAATCTGAGGGATCGTTACCAAATCCCTGACCATATCCCAATCCGTCTCCCTAGAAAATTTGAGAAGTGCTACTCAGGGAAGACTGCGGACGTCGGCATGTATGATGCCATGTTCGCAGTAGGACTAAGATTGCCACTGACAGCATTGCACCGTCAGTTAGCTAATTTTCTTGGATTGTCCGTCAGCCAGATTGCTTCAAATGCTTGGAGGATCTTCATAAGAGCTGAGATTTTGTGGGGTCGTCTGAGTGGTGGGAACCGTCAGCTTTCGTTGGACGAGTTCTTTTATTGCTATAGACCTCAGCACATCGTCTCGTCCTCAGGAATATACCATTTTGCTGCACGGAAGAAAGGGCTTAGGCTCGTGTCAGATATGCCTGACTCTAATAGGAACTGGAAGGGTAGATACTTCTTTGTTCAAGGGACGGATTGGGTATGCCGTCCAGAGGAGTGGGCTACAATGCCCCATGGTTTCGACAATACTTGAGGTATTGTCAAAGATTCAGGTTTAGCACCGTCAGTCTTTGCTTTAACTTTTTCCATTTATTTGTAAAGTGTTTTAATGTCATCGTCTTCCTTTTTCAGCCAGTGTTCGTCCAAACATAACTGACAAGCAAGAGGCTTTCATTCGTCGGGTTCTTGAAATCCCGTTTGAGCAACGGAAGTGTAGGGATTTGATCACCCTTGATACGTTGCATGCATATTGTGGTGGTCCAGAGCTGACGTCTGCAGCACGTAGATTAAATACTTACTCCCATCGGCGTAAGTTATTACTTATTTCTTTCCGTTGTTTTTCTTTTTGTCGTCTTTGTCTTACTCCCGTCACTTGTCCTCACAGAAATGGAGGCAGCCAAACAGAGGGCTTTGGTGAGGGCAGCGGCGGCGTGCAAGAAAGTGGAGAAGGGGAAGGAAGAGGCGTCCTCGTCAGCCCCTAAGGTCGTTGGAAAGGGAGCTCCAAAGAGGAAGGCTGACGGGAAGGATGACCGCCCTTCCAAGAAAGTATCACTCACCCCTAGGGAGAAGCATCCCAAGAAGCCGTCGCCTCCCAAGCCAAGCCATGGGGCAGGCAAAGGCTTGATGACTTCGTCTGGCCCTGTCACTAAGGGAGCTCATCGTCTCCTCACGCACAAAGGGTACGCCATCGAGATGGTGGAATCAATCATCAGACAAACGGATGTGGACCCTTGTGCCAAGCAAGAGACTGAGGACCTGGGAGCGTCAAGTCTTTTTGATCTTTCCAGGGTATGTCCTTTCAAACTTTCCTTTATTGTATTTCATAAGTTGACGGTTGAATTCCATTTTCAAGCACTAGTGCGCATGAAGGCACTTCAAGACAGGTGTGTTGCTGAGGAAAGGGTGATCAGCCGTCTGCGCAAGCGCAACAAGACTCTGACCAATGAGCAGGCGCAGTACAAGGACGCCCTTCGTACCCTAAATAAGGAGGTGACGGAGTTGAAAGAAAAGTTGAAGGAGGAGGCCAGCCAAAGGGAAAAGGAGCAGGAAGCAACGACGACGGTGGAAAAGGAGCTGACAGTGCTTCTTGGGCAGGTGGAGACAGCTAAGGCTGACGCCGTGAAAGAATTTAAGGCTTCACAGCCTTCCATTGATTCCTACGCCGTCTACTATGGTGACAGGTTTGAGGATTGCCTTAAACAGGTTTAATCCGTCTACTTACACTTGGATTTATCCAAGGTCACCATGGACAACCCCTTGCCGTCAACTCCTGTCGGCGACACTATCTTTGAGGAAACCGGCGACTCCACAAAGTCGGAGCCTAATCCAAAAGATGATAGTGTCGTCCTTGCTCAACCTGCTGCGAATCCTCCCGTCACCCCTTTGGTCCTGTCCACTGAGCCTCTAAATGTTGAGAGCCCCCTTGCCCAGGATGTTCAGGATCTTCCTCCTAAAGGCGATGAGAACCCTCAGGACGCCCCAGCCTCCTTAACTTAGCTTTTTATTTTTAATGATTATTCTACTGTATATTTAGTCTAATTTCCGGACAATGTTAAATGCCCCTTTGTTTTTGGGGCTTTTTTGTAAAGACCTTACTTTATGTATGGTATACTTTTTACATTCGTTGCTTTTTAGCATGTGTTGATCTTTATGTATTGATATATGTTTTCCCATTCTTTATGCATGTATGCAAGAGGACTTAGGATGAATCTGTCTGCTTTGTTGGACTCGCCCATCTTTAGCCATGTCAAAGAACTCGTCCTGTTTGAGGACAAAATAAGAGACTCGTCCACTTGGACTTTAATAAATTGAGGCATCGGACTTAATAATCTTAATGAACTCGTCCGCTGGTGGATTCTTGCAATAAATCCATCCACCTGAGGGCTTAATAATTTTAACACACCCCAAATGAAGTCATCCATTTTTGGACTTAATAATGAATTTGCCTATTTGTGGACGTGTTAGTTTTGAGGCATCCTCATGGTATGAACTCGTCCACTTGTGGACCTAATAATGAACTTGTCCACTTGCGGACTTAATCATGAACTCGTCCACTTGTGGACTTAACAATGAACCCGTCCACTTATGGACTTCGTAGTTTTAATACGTCCACCTTATGGATTTGATAATATTAACTCATCCTCATGGGATGAGCTTGTCCACTTATGGACTTAATAATGAACTCGTCCACTTATGGACTTGATAATATTAACCCATCCTTATGGGATGAACTCATCCACCTGTGGACTTAATAATGAACTCGTCCACTTGTGGATTTGGTAATATTAACTCATCTACCTGAGATGAACTCGTCCACTTGTGGACTAAATAATGAACTCGTCCCCTTGTGGACTTGGTAAAAAAAAAACAGTTTTGTAGAGACAGATAAGTACACAGGTCATATCTGAAAAAATCCTCTTATTATGGAAAATGCGTGCATATGTAAAAAATTGTTCTTTTCAAAAAAAGATAAAAACTTGCCCTTTTAGGCTCAAAAAGTATTGTAGGCAAAAATTAATTAAAGAAATAAACTGGAAAATGAGGAGTGTCGTTCTTTATGCTATCATCTACTAGTAATATCTCCTGAGGTGCTCGGTGTTCCATGGATGGTGCAACTTGTGTCCGTCTAACGTCTCCAGGTGGTAGGTGCCCTTCCTCTGTCATGAAGTGATTCTGTAGGGTCCTTTTCAGTTAGGACCGAGCTTTCCTTGGGTGGGATCTCTAGTAGCACCCGTCACCTTTCTTAAAACGAGGTCTCCCACCTTGAAGTCCCTATGTCTAACTCGGGAGTTGTAGTGCTTGGCCATGAGGTCCTGGTATCATGCGAGTCTTTGTTCAACTGTCGCCCTACCTTCGTCTAGTAGATCGAGCTGTAGACGCATAGCCTCGTCATTCTTTCTTTCATCATGATTATCCACCCTGTAGCTTGTGAGTCCGACCTCAGCTGGGATAACTGCCTTACTTCTATATGCTAGTCGAAACGGTGTCTCTCCTATAAGTGTTCTAGCTATTGTTCTATATGCCCATAGTACGTTTGGCAGCTCTTCGGGCCATACACCATTTGCCCCCTCGAGCCGAGTCTTGATAATTTTAAGCAAAGATCGGTTCGTGACCTCAACCTGCCCGTTGGCTTGAGGGTGGGTGGGGGAGGAGAAGTGGTTCTTGATTCCTAACTGTGAGCAAAAATCCCTAAAAGAGTCATTGTCGAACTGTTTCCCGTTATCTGAGACTAAGACTCTAGGGATCCCATACCTGCAGACGATGTTTCTCCAGATGAAGCTTTTCACATTCTTCTTCGTGATGGTAGCCAAGGCTTCTGCTTCTACCCATTTAGTGAAATAGTCTATGCCGACTATAAGGAACTTCAGCTGTCGCATTGCTATTGGGAATGGACCCATGATGTCGAGTCCCCATTGAGTGAATGGCCACGGGGTTATCATCAAAATCAGTTCTTCCATCGGTTGACTAATGACGTTACTGAACCTTTGACATTTATCGCAAGCTTTGACATAAGTTTGGGTGTCCTTCTGCATGGTAGGCCATTAGTATCCAACTCTAATTAGTTTATGTACCAATGACCGTGACCCTGAGTGGTTCCTGCAAATCCCTTCGTGAACTTCTCTCATGACATAGTCCGCTTCTTCGGGGCTTAAACACCTTAGGTATGGGCGGGAGAAGCCTCTCTTGTACAAGACGTCCTTTATCAGAACAAATCGTGTTGCTTGGACCTTCAACTTCCTTGCGTCTTCCTTACCGTCTAGTAATGCACCGTTTTTTAAGTAAGAGACTAATGGTGTGGTCCAGTCGCTTTCAGAACCAACTTCCTGCACATCGATGGGATCTAATAATGGTGCAAACTGAACAAAGGAAAGTACCTTGTCGAGAATGATCATGTGCTCTGCTGATGCGGCCTTGGCAAGACGATCAGCTTGCTCGTTCTTTCCTCTAGGGATTTAAACAATCTTGGCCTGCAGGTCGTCCACCCTTCTCTTTACTAGCTCTAGGTACTTCTTCATCCTCTCACCCTTACATTTGTAATCACCGTTTACTTGGTTTGTGAAGACTTGGGAGTCGCAATGAATAACCACTCTTGCGGCCCCTGCTGCTTTAGCGAGATCTAGTCCCGCTACTAGAACTTTGTACTCTGCTTTATTGTTGGTCGTAGAGAAGTCGAGACGAACCATGCATTCGATCTCGTCCCCTTCTGGAGAATGAATTACAATGCCCACTCCACCAGCCTGTCTGTTGGACAGCCCGTTTGTGTGTATACTCCACTGAGGATACTCTTCTGCCCCTTGGCCTTCCACGTTAGTGAACTCTGCAATGAAGTCAGCAACCACCTTCCCCTTAATGGCAGTACGCGGGCAGTACTGTATGTTGAACTCGCTCAACTCTATTGCCCATAGCGCCATTCGTCCGGCGGCTTCAGAATTGCTCATTGCTCGCCGCAAGGGCTTGTTAGTCAGGACGATCACCGTGTGGGCTTGGAAGTATGGCTTGAGCTTACGGGCTGCTATAACTAAAGTGAAGGCGAGCTTTTCCATCGGTGGGTACCTCTCCTTTACACCACGAAGTGCTCGACTGGCGTAGTTCACGGGTTTTTGCACCTGGTCTTCTTCTCTGATCAAGGCTGCACTAATGGCGGCCGGGGATACAGCCAAGTAGAGGAACAATTCTTCCCCTAGTTTTGAGGGACTCAGCAACGACGGGGAAGAGAGGTAGGCCTTCAGATCCTCAAATGCCTACTAACACTCGGTCGTCCACTCAAAAGATTTCTTCAGCGTGTAGAAGAAAGGTAGACACTTATCTGTCACCCTTGACACGAACCTGTTTAGCGTGACTATTTTACCATTGAGGATTTGTACTTCTTTCAGGTTCTTTGGGGGTGCCATCTCTATTATGGCCCGGATCTTGTCTGGGTTGGCCTCAATACCTCTCTAAGACACCATGAATCCTAGGAACTTTCCTGCCGTCACCCCGAATACACACTTGCTTGGATTGAGCTTCATGTTGTAAGAGCGAATGGTGTCGAAGGTTTCCCTAAGATCATCCAAATGATCGTCCTTCCTTCAGCTTTTTACCAGCATGTCGTCAACGTAGACTTGGACATTTCTTCCAATCTGCTGTGCGAACATCTTGTTCATAAGCCTCTGATATGTCGCGCCCGCGTTTTTGAGGCCGAACGACATTACTTTGTAGCAAAAGAGGCCCTGGCTGGTAACAAACGAAGTCTTCTCCTAATCCGCTTCGTCCATTTTGATCTGGTTATAACCTGAAAAAGCGTCCATGAAGCTCAGTAACTGGTGTTAAGCCGTAGAATCAACTAGGACATCGACCCGCGAAAGGGGGTAGCTATCTTTAGGGCATGCTTTGTTTAGGTCTGTGAAGTCTACGCATATTCTCCATTTTCCGTTGGCTTTCTTGACCATCGCGACATTTGCCAGCCAGTCGGGGTAGTAAACTTCCCTGATGAAGCCTACTTCTTGTAACTTGCGGACTTCTTCCACTATAGCTTAGTCTCGTTCTTAGGCGAACACCCGCTTCTTCTGACGGATGGGTGGAAAAGAGGGTGACATATTCAACCTGTGTACCATGACCGAAGGGTCAATTCCTAGCATATATTCATCACTCCAGGCAAATACATCCTAGTTTTATTTAAGGAAAGTCGTGAGTGCTTGGCGAACCATCGGGCTGGCGAGGGTGTCAATCCTTGTTGTTCGATCTGACCTGGAGTTATCGAGAAGTATCTCTTTAAGTCTTTCAACTGGCTCTGCCACCGTCCGCAGCTCTTCTATGTTCATTGTCTGCACATGGTCGTCCATCTCCAACATTGATATGTAACATTCTCGTGCAGCGACCTGATCTCCGCGTACTTCTCCTACTCTGTACTCAGTGGGGAACTTGATCATCAGGTGGTAGGTTGAAGTTACGGCCTTCCACGAGTTAAGGGTAGGTCATCCGAGGATGGCATTATAGGCAGACGAGCAGTTGACAACAAGGAATGTAACATCTTTAGTGATTTGCTGAGGATAATCACCAACTGTAACGAGTAGCGTGACTACGCCGAGGGGGTATACTTTAGTCCCTCCAAACCCAATGAGTGGGGCATTGGTCGGGACCAGCCGTTCTCTGTCAATCCTCATTTGCTGAAACGCCGGGTAGTAGAGGATGTCGACAGAGCTTCTGTTGTCGACCAGGACCCGGTGTGTGTTATAGTCTCCTACCCGTATGCTAACAACAAATGCATCGTCATGCGGGTGGTGGAGACCTCGAGCATCTTCTTCTGAGAATTCGGTGATGGGGTTGTCGATCCGCACCATCTTTGGGACGAAGCCCGTTAGCTAGACGTTTTGAACCATCCTGAGGTAAGTTTTTCGAGCCTTTTTGGATGAACCAGAGGCCGCAGTGCCCCCCACAATCATTCTTATATCTCTTATGGGCGGCCTTGGACGCTCGTTCTCCCGTCGGGGAGCCTATTCTTGTTGCAGGTCCACTTTTTCTTTGCTGACAAACCTTTGCAACTTTCCTTGTCTAATAAGAGCTTCTATTTGCTGCCTCAGGTCATAGCAGTCGGCTGTGTCATGACCGTGGTCACGGTGGAAGCAGCAGTATTTGTCTCTGGACCTCTTATTGGGATCTTCCTTCAACTTGCCAGGAAATGTCAGGGCACATTCGTCTTTGATCTGCATCAAGACTTGGTTGATCGGGGCAGTCAATGAGGTGAAGCTTGTGAACCTCCCTGTGGGGGGCTTAGAGCGCCTGTCAGCTCGTCGTTCTCCAGTCCTAGCCATCTTCCACACCCTATCCTGCCTTACGTCTTCCTATCTTTCCCTTTTCTTGGGCTTTTCCTCTCGGGCCAGTAGTGCATCTTCCGCATTCATGTACTAGTCGCCTTGTATAGCACATTCAACATAGTCATTGGGTCGTTCTTATATATAGAGAAAATAGGAACTTACCCTTCCGTAGCCCATTCGTGAATGCAGCCACAAGTATCTTGTCATTAGCTGCATCGATCGAAAGGGCCTCCTTGTTAAAACGGGTTATGTAAGATCTCAGCGTCTCATCCTCTCGTTGCTTAATGTTCATCAGGCATGCAGTAGACTTCTTATACCTATATCCCCCGATAAAGTGTGAGGCAAATTGGGTGCTTAACTCCTTGAAGGTACTAATGAAGTTGGGCGTCAACCTGTTAAACCAAACCCTTGCGGGTCCCTTCAGCGTGGTGGGAAAGGCCCTGCACATGATCTCGTCTGCCACTCCTTACAGGTGCATCAGGGTCTTGAAAGACTCTAGGTGGTCCAGGGGATCCTTAGATCCGTCGTAGGTCTCCAATAGTGGCATACGGAACTTTGGTGGAAAGGGGAACAAAGTGACGGATGCCGTGAATGGCGAGTCAGTTTGATGGACCAGGTCATCGAGGTCGCTAGACACCCGTCCTCTGAGGGCGTTCATCATGAAGTTCATCCGTTCCTTCATCATCTGCATCTCTACGACTATGTGAGGTGGAGCTGTATCTGTGACGGATGGATGGCTCGTGTCCTGTCGCTCTGGTATGCTTAGGGCGTTGCTACCTTCCGGCCCTTCTTGGTCCCTTCTCTCAGCGTTGGTGTTTCTTGGTCCTCCTCCTGAGTGTTAAGCATCGCATTCTTTTGGCATAGCTACTCTTCCAGATCATGGTTTTGCTTGGTGAGGCGCTCTACGGCAGCGGCGAGAGTTTGAACCTGTCTCTCGAGGGTGGTTGTGCGTGGTTTGTCTCCTTGAACATCGTTGGTGGTCGCCATCGAGCAAGTAAGTACCATGCAACTCTTTGTCTGGGAAGCGATAATATGGCTTACAAGTCGCAATTGTTCCCACAGACGGCGCCAACTGATGATGCCGAAAATCGTCAGTAAGTCACATAGTCCTCACGTGCCCGAGACAACACCTGCGAAACAAAAACAAAGAAGACCTTGGGAGAGTACTGGTGTGGTACTGGCCAAAGACCCTCCGAATGTTAAGTTAGAGAACTTTCACAACTCTAGAGTGCCAGAGCTGAGGAAATTATGCGTACCTTGGTTTGTGAGGGTCTTAGGGTTTTTATAATAGCATGGGGTTGACATTCGTTCCTTGGATTAGAAGATCTTTCCTTGTGAGAGAGATCTTCTTTAATTCGCGTATCCTACGGTATCCTTTCCTTATAGGACTCCTTTGATTAGAGTTAAACGTGGGGCACAAAATATTTCCTTATATACTCATGCGTAGAGGCCAAGTAAGGCCATGTCAGACTTGTCAAAGGTTCGCTTATCCTATTCAGCTTCCTTCCGTCAACTTCTTATCCCCATCTGTATATTCTAGTCATCCCGTTCAGTTGTTTGTTGACCTCAAGGTGCAGCCGTCAGCTTTGAGGTGGAACCGTTGACCTTATCCTATCGTTGTTGGGATATGAACGCGCAAGTGAGGCTGACGAGTTCATTAGGGTCGTCGCCTTTGCCTAATATGGACGAGTTTATCAATACTACAAGATTATCCTTATCAATGGTCGAATACCAAAACAGATATTCAACATGGAGAAATCGAGTTTGTTGTCTTTACATTTAAAGTTCAACAACCTTACAGGTTTTGAGTATTTCTTTTTCTTTTTCTTTTCTCTCTCTTTTTTTTTTTTTTTTTTTTTTTTTTTTTGATGGGAGGTTTTGAGTATTTCAAACATACACTCCTGCTTTTTCTTCCATGGGATAGTTTTACTTATTCTGGACCTTAATTCCAACAAGTTGCATGGATCACTCTCAACATGATCTCGCCAACGACACAATGTCCGGTACTAAAGAATAAAACATAAGCATCTGTCCTCACCTTTTTCGTTTCTTTATTTTTAACCAAAAAAAAAAAAATTGGCAAAAGGGAACTTTAGCAAGAAAGGCTTGAAACGCTGATCTTTGTTTCTTCCATGTTTCTAATGGAAGTATAAGTTCAGTTACCAGACTCTTGACAATCTTAATCTAAAAGTAGGTACTCCAAAAATTTCATAGTATGAACTATGACTATGATCACCAAACACATCTTAGTTTACTTTTAGTATTAGTCCATTACTGAATTTTCAAGAAATCTAGAATACTAATTAAAGTGATTCATTATTTATTATATTATTTTGATAAGAATATATTATAATGTGTTGCTTTAATAAAAATTAGGTCTTAAACAATGTTATCTTTGCTATATAACTTAAAATAATTTACATTCTTTTATTGTTATTAATAAATTTATTATATAATGCTAATAAATTATTGAAATGTTTTCTTAATTTACATATAATTATATATTTTTACATTTATTGCACTAGGTTTATACTAAATTTTAATTTAGTTTAACAAGCATGGTAGAATATCAAAAAAATTATTATTAAGAAATATTGCACATTTTTAATGCAATAAATAAAATAAAGAAATATAAATATGAATAAATTATTGAACAAATTATAATAACTTTAAAATAAAAATAAAATTAAGTTGCGATTAATCCAAACCTTTTACCTTGTTTTGGGTTCAAATTGCACCATACTTTCAAGGTAGCCAATCAATCCATTCATCCCATTATTTTTGGGATTTTCCAACCCTTAAAAAGAACTATTGCAGGACATTGTAAATGATTGTGAGGAAAATTAAAAAAGAATGTGTACCTTTTTTTCAAAGTAGAATATCATAAATTTTGTCATTATATTTTGAAACTTTCAATGCATATGTATACACATTCTCCTACCATAGGAGGTGTGTCCTCAACCCAAACTTTCTGTAATAGAGGACCCAAAACTCAAAAGCAGTAAAATTTGCTAAAGTTACATTTACAAACAAAGTTCACACTATTAATGTGCACTGATCCATCACTTGTTTCCCATTTACAGGCTGCTACTACATTTCTCATTTCTAGAATTTGCGGAGTGTCTTTCCACTTCTTTTTCATTCTTGTTGATGGTGCAAGTTGTGAGAGCCCTCTTTCAACAAAATCATCCACTAGCTATAAAAACTAAAATCATCAAATTTGGCGAATACTACTTGTGGAAGCAAGAAATTAACTCGAGCTTAATTGCTTGCTTATAATCACAATTAATTTCTATTATGGGTTCAATACAATCCACAATGGGAAATTTGAATAAGAACTAAATAACTCTTTGCCCTCAAAATAGTGTCAAGGACTTTACTCATATAATTTTACTGTTACATTCCTCATTGTGTGTTTCACTCCTCCCTTTCTTTTCTTCTTGCTCTTGGCAAATCTTTAAAAAATTGCTCTCTTATCTGTCTGTCTCTTTCCTTTTATACTCTCCCTTCTTCTCCTTTTTTTTATCCTTATCCTTTTCTTGGTCCGCTTCATTTTCTTCTCCATCATGTGCTATAGTAGGTGTTGTCCTGATATAGTTGGACAGTCTTCTATCCCATCAGGCTCTTCTTTTCTTAAGGTTATGATGAACAAAGAATTTTGGGGCTTCTTGTCTTATTCTAATCAATTATCTGTTGCATTAAATACAACTATGTCAAGTGGGTTGTTGTGGGTTTATCAAGAAGATCCGAAAAGCGTCCTCGGATGTTCACGCATACCTCAGAAATAATTTTTGGTAGCTCGGAATCATGGACTGGCGTGGGAAGTATAGTCAATAGGTTTTCACCTTGGATGACTTTAGTGGTTTATTCATGTCTGGATCCAAGGTGATGGGTCCTGTTAGGTTGAGTTCCGAGGTTAGAGACCTTAGGGAGGTCTCCAATGATTTCTTGTTCACCTTTGGTCCTTACTTCGGGATATGTTCCCCTGTTAGGAGGCTTCATGTCTCGAAAGGACACGTTCTGGGCCTGTTCTAATCTGAGGTCCAATACTTATTTGGGTTTTATGTGCCATCTCCCTACACTAATACTACATGAAACTAATAAAACAAATAAAGAAGTGAAAAGAAAAAGGATTTTTTTTTTTTTTAAAAAAAAACCTACTAAAACTCATTACGATTTAGGAGCCAACCATGGGAAACTGATCTTCATTTTAATGGAAGCATCATTTATTTTTTCATGCTTGGTTACACCTGTAGACACTCGATTTTGCACCCATAATTTAATCTTGGAAGATGACTAAAGTGACCATTCATATACCCAAAATTTAGAGTTGCATTACATGCATTAATTTATTCATTGAATATCATAAAAATGATCTTGAGGTTCTAGCGGTCGTGACGGTATGCCCGATTTCCAAATCGGACCATCGGATTGAAAGATATCACAAGATCAAGTTTTCACAGTCTGTATGCATTTTGTTTGGGTGGAGCCGATCATGCATAATTAATTTAAATTAATTCAGATTGGTTAAAAAATTAAAATTAGTTAAATAATTTTGTGATTGGTTGTTAGTTAGTGTTAAAAATAGGCTTGCTTGCATCAGAATAAAGTGGATAATCAGATAACAAAGAAGTTGTGGATAATCAAGTCTTTTTGGAATATTTATCTACAAGATAATTATCACTTTAAAGACCTGAATATCAAGAAAAAGGGATTAATTTTTAGAATACGGAATTAAAATGCGTCTAGGTACGATTCCTGGCTCAAAAATCCTCAAAAATGGAGTCCAAATTGGACAAAAACTCAAATGCGAACCTGGCACCCAAGAGGGCCAAGTGCCGATCAGCACATGGCAAGTGCCGATTGGCCCAAATTTTCAGCCTGACCTGGGGACTTCCTGATTGAGATAAAGCCTATCTTTTTTGAATTTTTAGAGATAAGAACGCGTTCCAATTCGTATCTGATCTCATTCAGCATCCCAACCTCTATAAATAGGGGAAACAAATCAGAAATAGGGGCTTCTTTTCTGACTTTTCTATTCCCCTTACGTTAAAGACGTTCTGGAGGCTTTTGTTTTAGGAACTTCTTTTTTCTAAGTAAAGTATTTTAGACCTCAAAGAAGTGAATAAACTTCTTTGATTTCTAAAATATTTTTTCACTAGAAGAGCACGCTCATGCAAGAGGTATTATGTTTTCTTTCTTTTCTTTTTCCATTAATTAGTATGTTTTTGTTTGATGCATGAATATGTTTAAGTATGTTTTACAATGTATTGTTCTTAATATATAATTGCCATGCGTAGATACTACAGATCTGATTTTTTTTCTAAAACTCAAAACTGATCTGTATTTTCATTAAATACAGATTTGATTTTTTTCCAAAACTCAAAACTGATATGTATTTTCATTAAATATAGATCAGATTTTTTTCTAAAACTCAAAACTGATCTGTATTTTCATTAAATACAAATCTGATTTTTTTCTGAAAATTTTTTCTTTGTCATAAAATTGCAAATTTTGAAATTTTAAAGAAGGGATTGAAAGTTAGGTTGAAGTCTTTTCTTTCTTTTTGATATGTGATGCATGCATAATAAATTTGTCTCATGGATGTGGATCCTCTTTCAAAAGTCTTTTTTTATTTGTTTCTAACAACAGATCCGATTTTTCTTTTACAAATCAAATCTCTTTTTTAATTTTCAAAAACAGATCTGATTTTTCTTTTACAAACTAAATCTCATTTATTTAATTTTCAAAAACAGATCTGATTTCTCTTTTATGAACCAAATCTCATTTTTTTTTTTAACTTTTCAAAACGGATCTGATTCTTTTAACAAAATCTCTTCTTTTTTTTTTAATTTTCAAAAACAGATATGATTTTTCTTTTACAAACTAAATCTCTTTTTTAATTTTCAAAAACAGATCTGATTTCTCTTTTATAAACCAAATCTCATTTTTTTTAACTTTTCAAAACAGATCTAATTCTTTTAACAAAATCTCTTTTTTTTTTTTTTAACTTTCAAAAATAGATCTGATTTTTACAAATCAAATCTCTTTTAAACTTGACACAAAAAAAATCTAATTTTTTTTAACAAAATCTCATTTTTTTACAAAAATGGATCTAATTTTTTTTACAAATCAAATCTTTTTTTTTTTTTTTTCATTTGCAAAATAGATCTAAACATTCTTTAAAAAGAGGATACATCCATAAGGCAAATTTATTTAAATTAATTTTTGTCATGTGCATTATAACATATTATTCAACATCATGCAAAAAGGGGATGTTGGTCATTAGAGTCTAGAAGACCAGACTCTGTCTGGGCAGAATGGGTGTCTAACACCTTCCCTAACCGTAACCTAGCCCCCAAGCTTAGGATTTTTTAGGTCGATTAGTGTTTTGTCTTTTAATTTTGGTAGATTGTAACTAGGACCAAAGCTTTATATTCTTTTGCATAGATTGTAACTAGGACCCAAAGCCTTGTACGGTTAATTTACCAAAATTGTATTTTTTTTTTCTTTATTCAATCAATGACAATGAAGTATTTTGAATATGTAATTTGTATTTATATTTTTTCTTTTTTTTTGTATAAAAAATAAGTGGCGACTCCACACCACTTATCCAAAAAGAGAGGTGCCCTTAAAAGCACCCAAATCTCTTTTTTGAGAGCACACATTTTTCCGGTCTCTCACAATGGCGACTCTGCTGGGGATGTCGATGGCTAAGCTTCGTACTAGACTTTAAGTGACCAACTATATACCCTTGTCTTTTGCATGATTTTGCATGATATTGTTGTTTGTTTGTTTATTTATGTCTTGAGATGTTTGTATGATATTTTTTTTTTGTTGCCATGTTGATTGTTAAGAGCTTTCCCTAACTGTCATAGTGGGTGCCATCAAAATAACAAATATGTATGCACCCATCTCAACATATGATGGTAGTAACCATGGGTCACCGGTCTTTATTAGATTCGGGTACCCAGTGGTGAACTCACCAACTTATAGCCCAAAGTCACTGGATCATTTCTTGTTGACTATAAAGGATAGACCATGCCGTTTGGACCAACGTAATGTTCATTACATTACAAGTTGGGAGGTGTAATATCCTAGCTATGGGAAACATTGAAACAACAAACCCACCTTACAATGTAATGACTTAGAACCTACCCTTAGGCCCGTCCATGTTAAAATTGCATTGCAAGTTGTGTGTGTTTGGTTGGTTGGTTGATTGATTGATGTAGATGGGGACCTAGCTTTGATTGACCCAACCGAGCCTTTTCTTAAGGGAGAATTTGGTCAAGATCAGAGGGAATACTCCAAAGAGAACCCAAGACCGACACTCAAGCTAGTCGTTCCAGTTCCAAGCCCATCACTCCCATCATGGTACTGAAGCCCGTGAGCATAGAAGACACTCCACTGCTGCAACATCACAATCCCGTATTCAACCTACAAGATAGTCCAAGCCGCAAGAAGTCTGAAGACTCTATCACTATGGCAGAAAGGGGAGAACATCCGAACACTGAAGAACCCATGAACACTTAAGAGCTACTGAACACCATGGTAGCTAGTCAAATCCAGCTGAGAGAGGACATGAACCTTATGGTACAACAATTTCAGAGCCTGAAGAGTGGCCAAGAGGAGAACAAGACCGACCATTATTCCCCAACCCTAGAGGGTGAGAAGAAGATCAATGAGAGGATAAACAAGATGGAAGAGATGATCAAAAGAGCTCGCAAGATGGAAGACCTCATGGACTACCAATCACTCTCACTTTTCCCTGATGTAAGACTGCCTCTCAAGTTCAAGATGCCAATCTTAAACAAGTTCAACGGGACTGGCTGCCCAAAGTCCCATTTGAAGATGTATATGAGGGCCATGCAGCCCCTAGGAGCAACTGAAGAACTACTTGCTCAAATGTTCCAAAACACCTTGACTGGGGCCGCTCTTAGGTGGTTCCTCAACCTAGATGATTCTAGAGTAAGGAGTTGGGAGGACATTTGCCACGAGTTTCACAATCAATACAAATATAACATAGAAGTGGATGTGACAGTGAGAGATTTGGTGACCACGAAGCAAGAGCCGAAAGAATCTTTCTCTACCTTCATTACCAAGTGGAGGTCCAAGGTGGCACAGATGATGAATAGGCCAAGCGAAGAAGAACAATTAATCATGGTTGTAAAAAACTAATTGCCTATATACCATAAATATTTGTTTGCCCAATATTTTCCTAATTTTAAAACTTTGATTGCTGCTGGAACCCAAATTGAGGATGCAATAAATAATGGCACTATAAAGAATGAGGACCCACCAAGGTTCAAAAAGAATTTAGGATCTAGTTCTAAAACTGCAAAAGTTTCTAATATATACAAAAATGATATTTACCAACTTATTGCTCCTATTGCCCCCATGCCAATATCACAAGGGCCACCTCCAAGGCCTAGGAAGGAATTTCATGAGTTCTATATACCCGTGAGTCAAGTGTTTGAAAAACTAAAAGCAAAGGGGTTACTAAAACCCTTAGACCCAAGACCAAACCCAAACCCACTGCCTGCAAGATTTGATGTGACTAAGAGATGTGTCTACCACCAAAGCCCTGGCCATGATACTGACAAGTGTTTTGGCCTTCGTCATGCAATTCAAGATCTGATAGACACTAAGGTGATTACACTGCCTACAAGGCCTAGCATCACTAATAATCCTTTGCCCAACCATAATTTTGGGAGAGGACCGAGGATTAATTGCTTAATGACTGAAGAGGAAGGAGAAAAGGACCCGTCAGGGTTGATTTATGACCTACCCAAGTGCTTTATGATGACATCGGAAGTGTTTATAGGTATGACGTCCACTGCAGGGTATGATATATGGAGTGAAGATGCTACAGAAACCCCAAATTACCCAACATCCACATATGGGGGAAGACATTTCAAACCCCAATCAAACTACCCAACGTCTACAAATGGGGGGAGACACTTCAAACCCCAAGCATGTTACCAAACACCTACATACGGGGGGAGACACTTCGAACCCTAATCAAATAACCAAGCACCTACATACGAGGGGAGACACTTCAAACCCCAAGACACCGATCTAAATGACCCAACAAAAATTGCCCACATCACAAGGGGGAGACACTTCAAACCCCCACATTTGGAGACAGACAACCTAATAGAAGCCTTGAACAAAGCCACCTATCAAACACCCACCAAAGAGGATGAGGTCCTCAAGCAACTACAGAAGACACAAGCCAATATATCTTTATAGGGTTTACTCATGGCCTCATACAAGCATCGTTAGAATCTAGTAGACCTTCTCAATCAAATCCAAGTCCCTACAACCACTACTTCTCTAGATCTGAATGCTATGATTGGGTCCATAAGTAGGGAACTCACTATTTCCTACTCTGACAAAGATTTGACGAAGAAGGGGAAGCACCACAATGACCCATTACACATTACTGTAGATGCTAAAGGCAAGAGGATTCCAATGGTTCTAATTGATGATGGAAGTGCCTTAAATGTGTGTCCTTTAAAGACTGCAAGTTGCTTAGGCCTAAGTATCGAAGATTTTATGCCGACTGATCAGCATGTGAGGGCATATGAAAATAGTAGAAAGGAGGTCTTGGGAATCGTGACACTGGAGCTCACTATAGGGCCAATGATCAAGAAGGTGGAATTTCAAGTCCTGAACATAGCATCATGCTTCAATATGCTCCTTGGACGACCATGGATCCATAACACAGAGGCCGTACCTTCATCCCTATATCAAAAGGTCCGGCTTCCACATGAAGGAACCATAGTTACCATATATGGTGATACTTTGACCATACTGAAGCCCATTTTTTGTATTGATTTTGAGAAGGAGCCATTGACCTTGGATGGCTTTGAAACTGAGAAACTTGGTTTTGAAAGAAGAGAAGAAGAAGTAAAGAAGATCCCTATGGACTTTGCTCCATAGAGCAACAACAACGTGGTGGCAATGATGAGGAGAATGAATTACCTTCTGGGGATGAACTTAGGAAAGACTGTGAAGAAGGCAACTGCTCAAGTCCCAATAATTCCTACTACCACACCACCTTTTGGGCTAGGCTATAAGCCTACTGATGATGACTTGCTAGAGATGGAGGTAAGAAGAATGGCCCGTGCCAAGGCCAAAGCCAAGGGACTTCCTTGAGTGAAGAACAATGGTGCCCGGATTTAAGCTATTATTTGATTGCAACAACAAGCTTCCAGAGCTAAAGAAGGAAGACATAAATTGGGTCCCTATTGATTGGGCTTATTACATGGACCCTGATGCAGTGACTACGCTTTTACGAGATGCCATTTGCAATATAAAAGAAGAAGAATACTGGGAGGCTTGTCAACATGCATTGAAGAGCCCATATGAAGCAAGCACAAGTGATGAAGATGAGGAAAGGGGAGAAGCCCCTAGTGATACTGATGAAGGTAGTAACAGCAAGAGTGATAGTAGTAGTGATAGCAGCAGCAGTGACGATGAAGATGGTGAGGATGATAGCAACAGTGATAGTGAAAGCAACAATAGTGAAGATTATGATAGCCAATATAGTGGCAATGATTGGGGTGAACCCCTTAGTGATAAAGAAGATGAAGATGAAGGACCTTTCTTTGAAGACCGCTCTGATGATGACGTAGACTACTATGACGGAGTTATAAAGGATGATGCTGAAGCTAAACCCTATAGACATGGAGAATGGCACTGAAAGTGAAGAGTATAAGCTAGAAAATGTGCTGGAAGCTGTAGGAGAAGAGGTTGAAAAGGCCGACAATATAGACTACAATGATTACCCATATGGGCAGCCCTCAAATTGGAGCTGCATTACTAATGCTAGTTCAAAGTCAGGTCCTCAATATGACAAGCATGGTAGAATGATTTTTGAGTTAGGGTCATTTCACAATACAGAACTTGGTTCACTAACCTCATACACTAAGGAAGAAGACGACATAGATGCTAGATTGGCCACTCTAGACATAAAGCTGATGATCCATAGTTTCAGAAACTTAACACTGGAGAGACTTGAAGGTAAAGACGAGAATATGGAAGGGAATGAGTCAGAATATCTCCCCCAATACATCCACCTAAGCAACAAAGGAAAGTGAGATCTGTTTGGTGAGTGGATGGACAGTATAGAGCGTCTGGATGCTTATGTGACTGACAAGCCCACAGATATGGAGATTGATGGTGAAGGCACAGATTATATAGATGAAGATCCCATGGTACTAATGCTAAGGGAAGAGGGAACTCGTTAAGAGCTGCTCACCATCGTTGAAGCCACAACCGAGTTGAAGAATTGGGCATGGGAGGGAGCCCTCCACCCCATGGAAGACTCTGCCATGAATATCAAGACCGTCGAGCTACCAAGAAGATCAAAACCGTCAAGCCGATCACTCCTGCCAAAAACATTGTTTCTATCCCTATTGAGTCTGTTTCTGCTAGTATTACTATTCCTGTTAAGTCTGTTTGTGATCGTAGTCCTATAAAGTCTGTTTCTGTTGAGTCTGTTAAGAACTATTTTCCTTATAATATGATTTCTGATTCTACTTATTTATTGGCTTTGAATGTTTTTATTTTTGAAATTGGTAAAGAAACTCTTAATAATAAAGAATTAAATCAAGGGCATGTAGAACCTATAAAAGAAGAAACCTAACCTGTTAACCTGAGAACTGATGATGAACCTAAGATGATACAAATGGGCAATACCCTAACCTCCTCTAAGAAAGATGCATTAGTGGCACTGCTGATAGAATTCAAAGAGGTATTTGCATGGTCATACGAAGACATGCCTAGGATTGATACAGATATAGTGCAACATTGTATTCCAACTGATCCAACCATGAAGTTGGCCAAGCAAAAGTTGAGAAGAATGAAGCCAGAGTGGACTCTCAAGATCAAAGAAGAAGTTGAGAAATAGTATAATGCGGGGTTCTTGAGGGTGATCAACTATCCAGAATGGTTAGCTAATGTGGTTCCTGTGTTGAAGAAGGATGGGAAAGTGAGAATGTGTGTAGACTTCCAAGATCTTAATAAGGCTAGCCCAAAAGATGATTTTCCTTTACCTCATATTGACATCCTGGTTGATAACACAACAGGACATGCCTTGCTGTCGTTTATGGCTGGGTTTTCAGGGTATAATAAGATAAGGATGGCTTCGAAAGACATGGAGAAAATCTCTTTCATTACTCCATGGGGGACTTATTGCTACAAGGTCATGTCATTTGGCCTTAAGAATGCTGGTGCTACTTACCAACGTGCAGCCACTACTTTGTTACATGATTTAATCCACAAAGAGGTAGAAGTTTATGTTGACAACATGATAGTGAAGTCCAAAGACCGTGTAGGGCATATATTTGCTTTACGAAAGTTCTTTGAAAGAATCCAATTCTATAAGTTGCGGTTGAATCCCAAGAAGTGCACTTTTGGTGTAACATCTGGAAAGCTGTTGGGGTTTATGGTAAGTCAGAGGGGAATTGAAGTCGATCCTGACAAAATCAAGCCAATTGTAGAGATGAAGCCTTCCAGGACTGAGAAGGAGATCAAAGGGTTTCTAGGGAGAATATAGTACATCAGCAGATTTATAGCCCAACTCACCATGACATGTGGGCCACTCTTCCGAATACTCAAGAAAGAAGTTCCTATAGTATGGAATGAACAATGTTAAGAAGATTTTGAGAAGATTAAGAATTATCTTATGAAGCCACCAATATTGGTTCCACCGGTACCTGAAAATCCATTATTGTTGTATCTCATAACTACGGATATAGCAATGGGGGCTTTGCTTACTCAATACCTAGAGGAGTCTAGGAAGGAGAATGTGATCTACTACATTAGCAAGAAGATGTTAGCTTATGAAGAGAAGTATTCACCACTTGAGAAGACATATGTAGCACTTGTATGGGCAACCCATAAACTCAAACATTATATGCTTGCTTTCAAAGTCTTGTTGATTGCAAGGATGGATCCTTTAAAATATCTGATAAGGAAACCTGTGCAAGATGGGAAGACGGCTAAATGGGTTCTGCTTCTGTCAGAATTTGATATTAAATATGTGACTCAGAAGTTTGTGAAAGGGAAAGCAATTGCTGATCACTTGGCCCACTGTTCACCTGAAGAAGCCGAAGAAATCTGAGGAGACTTTCCGGATTGGGATATAATGGGTATAGATTTAGAATCATGGAAGATGTATATTGATGGAGCAACTAATCAAAACGGAAGTGGCATCAGAGTTCTCTTAATCTCTCCAAAAGAGACACACACCCCATTTTCTGGTAGACTCAACTTTCCTGCCACTAATAATGCCACTGAATACGAAGCTTGCATTATGTGTTTACAAGTGGCCCTAGGCCTTGGAGTGAAAGAGTTGGAGGTGTACAGTGATTCAGCCTTAATAATTTCTCAGATTCATAATAGATGGAAGATCAAGGAAGAAAGGCTAATACCTTATCATGAATGTCTTCAAAAATGGGTCTCGAAATTTAGTAAGATCTAGTACCAATATGTGCCAAGAATGCAGAATCAGATTGCAGATGCTCTAGCAACAATGGTGTCCATGATGGATGGACCTAGGGAGGATAAAACTCGACCAATAGTGGTGGAACAAAAAGAAGAGCCAGCTTATTGCATGTCAATAGAAGAAGATGAAGGAATGAATAGAGAAGGTGAATGGTATTCAGACATCCTACAGTACCTCAAGGATGGGACATACCCAAAGTCTGCAGACAAGAATGACCAATTGACCATCAAAAGGTTGTCCACTAATTATATTATTTGTGATGAGAGGCTTTACAGAAGATCATATGATGGAATTCATCTCCTTTGTGTGACTGCCAAGGAAGCACAGTGACTAATTGAAGAGGTTCATGAGTTAAGTTATGGGTCACATATGAATGCACACATGATGTCACGAAAAATAATGAGACAAGGTTATTACTGGACCACTATGGAAGCAGACTGTGCAGCTTATGTCCAGAAGTGCCATCAATGCCAAGTCCATGGAGATCTGAAGCACATGCCACCTATGCCATTGCATACCATGACTTCACCCTGGCCGTTCTCTACATGGGGAATAAATATTATTGGGAAGGTTCACCCAACAGCATCCAATGGCCATGAATTCATACTTGTTGCTATTGATTATTTCACCAAATGGGTAGAAGCTGCCTCCTATAAGGTTTTGAACTCAAAGAAAGTTGCTCAATTTATTCAAACCAATATCATTTGCAGATATTGGGTTCCACATGAAATTATCTCTGACAATGGGCTGCATTATAAGGGAGAAACAGAGAAGCTACTTCGACAGTTCAATATTCAGCACCACAAATCCTTACCCTACCGTCCTCAGACTAATGTAGCAATTGAGGTTGCAAACAAAAATATAGGGTGAATCTTGAAGAAGAGTACAAAGAACTACAAGGATTGGCATCTACAATTACCCTATGCACTTTGGGGGTATAGGACATCAATTCGATCTTCCACAAGAGCCACTCCTTATTCCTTAATGTATGGGTTGGAAGCAGTCCTTCCCATTGAAATAGGTGTCCATTCATTGAGAACAGTACTGGAGAATGAAATCCCCGAAGTAGATTGGTTGCAAAGTAGATATGACCAATTATGCATGATGGATGAGAAGAGACTTAAGGCCTTGTATCACATTCAAGGTTATCAAAGGAAGCTTAGGAAAGCTTTTGACAAGAAAGTAAGAGCTAGAGATTTGAAGTTGGGGGATTTAGTGCTGAAATAGATTCAAGCCCCGGTTCAAGATACAAACAGGAAGTTCAAGCGAAATTGGGCAGGTCCATATATTATCAAGCAGATATACTCTGGGGGAGCAGTAAGGTTGATGGACTTAGATACAAACCCTTTTACAGAGCCAACCAACATGGATCAATTGAAGAAATACCACGTCTGAGGTGGTAGTCTGAACACACTAAGACTGAAGTGGTTGTAAATTATGTTATTTCCTTTCTTAGGTTCGTCAAAAAAAAAAAAAAAAAAAAAGGGTAGGTTGAAAACCCGAAAAGGCGATCTACGCAAAAGGAGAGAGTCTGCTAGGTTAAAAACTTGAAAGGGCGACCTAGGCAAAAGTTAAGGCAAATAAAAATGAACTACGTCATGACATGATCCTTCTGCCAAGGAGGTACGTAGGCAACCATATATTGGTCCGGTCACAACTTCCCCAAACCCACCATTTACCCATCAAACAAAAAAAAATGTTTTCAAAATTCAACCATTCCATTAAACCATGCCATTACACAAAAATCAAAACCTTAAACCAAACCATAAAAAAACCAAACCCTAAAAACCTAAACCCTAAACAGAACCCTTAACCTAAAGGTTCTAAATAATTCCTAAACCTAAGAGTTTCACACCAACTTTTTAAAATAAACGTGTTCAAAGACAAAAATAAAAAGGTCATTTTTTCTTCAGTCTTTTCCTTTTTGGTTGTTCGATGGTTCCATCTATGTTAGGTACTTTGTCATCGTTGTCCCTCCTTTTAAACTCATAGTTGTCAGCCTCATATCTTTCTCGGTTGTCTCTAAGAAATTGTTTTCTCGTAACAACCATGTCAGCCTCCTTGTTCGCAATCTTGTTCACCAACCAGTTAAAGTATTCTGTGGTCATCCTATGAAAGTGAACCTTGACAAAAGATTGATCCACTCGATCAGCCATCTCCAAGCCTAACAACATGTTCCTTATAAAAGTAGGATTTGTGTCCACAGGAGTGAAAGGTTTTCTTCCTTTTCCAACAGGCATTCCTTGCTCATATTGGAACTGCCCCAAGAGTCTATCTGCCTTATAGAAAGTTGCCCTCCTTAATCCAACTATGAAGATGTGATCTGATCCTGGAGACCGCAACAAGGGAGGTGGGCACTTCCACCAATAACAATTCCATCAATGTGAGACACTGGATTTCTTGTTCAGAAATTTCACCCAATTGCTTTTAGTCTGACACTCGGTTTTGAGGATAGTCCTACTGAGGAAATTACCAGGACCATAATCAACAACTGTGCATGTGGCAATCATGTCTAGTCTTTCCATCAACCATATTTGCAAAGTTAAGGGACTCCCAAGAAAGTTTTGTGACTCTCCACCATGAAATACAAAGTCCAAACCCAAAAGAGTTTCTGCCAAGATCAGAGAAGCAGGATTATCACCATCCTTAATTTGACTCACAATACTTATGGCTCGTACATCCACAAAACCAGGCCTTTCAGAGCAAAGCAAAAATTTTCCCACGAAGCAAAGAGCTAAGCCAAAATTCTTTTGCATGTTGTCAGTCACTCCATGAGTACGTTTGTTAATCAGTCTTGAAAGAACTGCACGAAGATTCACCATGTGCCCTTCAATCATGCTACTAGTAATTAAAGTAGGAAGTCCTAGAGCATCGGACAAAATCTCCCTATGTCTAGGATCACAAGAAACTGCTATAGATTTCTTGCCAGGATCATAACCCAGAATAGCTGAAAATTCTTCAATTGTGGGACAAAGTTCAGCAGTTTTAAACCAGAATACATGATCTTCAAGATCCCAGAACTTCATGGCAACACGGAGGAAATCCCACTTGATCTTGACATTCCTCAAGGCCTTGATTCCTTCTAGCTTGTAGCCTGTAAAATTGGACTTGGTACTAAAATCAAAGCTATGAACCCATCTATTGATATCATGAATGGTTGAATTAGGAAAATTTTGATTGTTAGCCATGGATAACTCTTGCATGTGATTATTATTGCTTGATAACTTTGATGCAAAGATTTGTTTGCTGGTTAGATGCTAAAATAAGCTCCCTCAGTCCTTAACCAGGTTTAAATAAGTTTCAAGAGTTTGTAGCTGACTAGGAAAGTTGTAAGGGACATATTTTTATGTAATTGGCATATCTTTTGACAAAACGCACTTTACTTGTATTTTGTTAAATCTAAGTAGGTTCAAGATGATCATTACAAGTGGTTACATTGAAGACATGAAGATTACTAAAGAACTGCTCAAGAAAAGTGCAATCTACAGGTCTCGATACCTCCTCGACAGAAGCTCGATCTGTCGAGATTCATTAAAGGTCGACACATGTCTCGATCTATCGAGCTTACGGGATTCAGACTATAGCCAGCAACGTTTTTATTCTAAAAGGCTATTTGTTTATGGGTTTGTATAATCCTTATTGGACTAGGAAAGCCCAAGATTTGTGTATACCGATTTGGAATAGGAGAGCCCATTGAGCTCCTATTTAAACAAGGAGGTGGAAAAATGGAAAAAAGAAACCCTAGAGAGCTTCATAAGGTTTTCTTTTTGAAACTCTAGCCTCTTCCTACAGAAGAAAGAGTTCTTGATGCGTTTCTTGTACTCCTTTAGGTTCTGTAACCAAGTAAAAGTCTCTCACACCATCATTAAAGATCTTATTGGTGTTTCTATGTGAAGTTATTGCAAATCAACTACATCAATCAAAGGATTGCTGTGGAGTTAGTCACGTACTGAGATTCGTGTAAAGGAGTTAGTCACGTACTGGGATCCGTGCATCATTGGTTAGTCATGTACTGGGATTCGTGCATTGAACGGAAAGATTGCCGCTACAATACAAGTCCAATTGGATATTGGGGTAAGGGCTCAACTGTAGGTTGGTATTTCAGGATAGGCCAAAGGGTTTGGTAAGATTCCTTATACTTGTAACTGCTTGTGATTGATAATAGTGGATTTTTGGGAGTGGTGACCTTAAAATCACCTGGTGGGGTTTTGCCTCGGCGGTTTTCCCTATTCGTAAACAAATCACCTGTGTCAAATTTATTTTCTGCTACATTTAGATAATTTAGTGATTTGTTTATGCTACCACGCTATTACATGAAATTTGATCTAATTAATTAACTTGGGTAATTAATTAATTAATTAATTGTAAGGGTCAATTCATTTTAACCCAACAAAAGTGTTTCATGGTCCCAAGTGGAGAAAATATTTTTCAAAAAACACAAAAACACAAAACAAAAAAAAACAAAAAACGCATTGAAAAAGTGCGAGGAATCAGCCCAAAACTGGGCGTGCCTGTCGGCACCTCAAAGTGCCAGTCGACACTCTAAAAGTGCCGATCACCCAGCTCAACCAAGGCCCAATTATTCTGTTTTGTGTTTTCGGGCACTTCCTGGGTCCGTTTTGACTCCGTTTTCCACTTAAAAAAATTTTTGATTGTGCAATACAGTTTTCAAAAATTTGCATGAAGTGTCAAACTGGGGCATTTAGACATGCTTTGTCCATTTGTTTTCAAAAAATAATCACCTGCATAATTGGTTTCAAAAAAAGAAGGAAGAGAAAATTAATCAAGTCAAGATTTTTCAAAGTCAAGCATTCATCTCTTAAACTAGGGGCATTCGGCTACGCCTTATCCCCTATTTCTGGGACAAGTAAAAATCACTCATTCCATTCAAAAAAAAAAAAAAAGATAAAAATTCTTTTTGAAAATGAAGGGTCATCATGCATAAAGTTTTCAAACTAGGGGCATTCGGCCGTGCCTCGTTTAGGTAAGTGAAAATCCCATCAGAAGTGGGTAGACAAGTTCAAATTGTTTACTACAAGACTTCATCAGGTGAATTCTAAACTTGTTCCATCTAAAGTTTTAATAAGATCAGAAGCAATCCAAAGGTAAAGTGCTAAAAGTCGAAATTAATGCAAACTGTCTGAGTATTTTCTTGTTTTTGCAGGAAAATTAAAATGCAAGTCAAGCATCATTCGGACTCCAGGTCCGCCTGCAGGAAGATCTCCTAGACCCACCCTTAGAGGAGCCACCCTCAGTGTCTCCTTTTTGACTTGCATAAAACCGAGATTCTTGTTGCCGGTTCTGAAGTTCTAGATTTCTGATTCTCTCCTCCAAGGATCTTGTGTTGGCATCAGCCATTGCCATTCAGCTGTTCTAAAAATCAACAAAGATAAGTGTTAGATCCATTATCATGGAGATTCAAGCAAAGAGCACTAAGGAAGCATCATCTTTTATCCAGCTCATTTCATTGAGCACATATTGAGAAAATTGAGTGCGTGCCACAAGCTGTAAACCTCCAATCACCCGCATGCTTTCCTCCACAAGATCAACTTCGACTTGAAACACAAATTCACCAGTTCATGAACAACTCAATGAGCCAAAAGAAAAATGAGGACAAGAGACTAAAAGATTCAGGAATGCACTGGGTCACCCCAAGGGACATTTGGGGTGTGCTCAGGTCTGTCTAAAGCCATAGAACTATACGACCCATCAGGATTCATCACTTCATATTACCATGCAGGAAAATGAGGATATGTCTCCATGAAGGAACTAGAAGAGCCACTAGCATGGCTAGGAGGGGGATTCTCTTCTTCCTCTTCCTCCTTTTCAGAAGATGAAGCCTAAAAGTGCAACATGCAGATATTTTCACAAACGGTGAAACAAAGAAGATAAAGAGATACAAGATGAAATGCAAATTGACTTTGGGAGGAAAGAAAGTTACCAAGGTAACAAGAATGCCAGCTAAACAACCCTACAATTGAGTCTGGAAAAATTCATGATAGTCTCCTTGTGTCCCCAAAACAACATGGCCGACTCGAGCACAAGTAATTTCTTCATTAGCTAAGAGGTCTGCCAACCAGATGGAGAGACAAGGATGAACTGGAACCGTCGCAAGAGGGTACACATGTTGAACTTGAGTCAGCACTCAGTCACCAAGATACCAATACCTCCCATGGCCACACTCAAATAGTACTTGACGACCGTTCAGCTCTTGAGACCATTCACACTCAGCACGCTCCTCACAACCAAGCCAAGGATCCAAACACATCTAAAAATTACAAAGAACCCAAAATGAAAGGAAGCCAAACCACAAGCAAACGCAAAACTCCTAACACCAAAAGAAAAAAACTCACATCATCAATAGTCAAGTTATCGATCACCATACACCAAACTTGCAGAGAACGCTTGGAAGGCGTTGACAAACGATACTTGGGTAGCCAACAGAGAAACCTGGGATACATATCACCAACATCTACTAAAACTTGAGGACCAACCCCAAAATACTTGTACATCCAGACCTAAGAAAAAATCAACATACATCATCAGTGATACAACAACCAAAATGACTTTCCAAAAAACACACATAGCCAAAAATTCAAGACCACACCTGCCAAACAAACGGTGCACCTCCTAAGCTTGAAAGGCTACGTCGAGAAAGTTAAGTCATGAAATGTAAAAGGGTAGCGTAAGCCATGCCACCCCAATCATAATTTTTTATCCGGCCAATATCCCTCAGACTCCACAAATAACGCAAGCTCACAATACTACCCAAGTCTGGACATAAGAGGGTTCTAATGAAGAGAAGCATGAACATGCGAATGCTAGTTGCTACCATCTTACAATTCTCAATATTGGTGTACAGCCACATCAAGGAGACATTTTTGCTCTTCATCTTTGAAGACATCACACCCAAAAGACTTTTAATCTCTGCTGAAGTGATGGAATCATTGACTTTAATTCTTTCACCACCCAATTTTAAGCTAGTAATGGCTGAGAAGTCATAGGGTGTCAACATCACCTCACCAATGCCTGGAAAATGGAAAGTGCAAGTAGTATCCCAAAACCGCTCTGACAAAGCAAGGAGTAACTGGAGATCCTTATACTCATGGGTATCATGATTCAATAGGGCTTGGAAAAAGGTCTGGAAGCCGGCTTCATTAATGATGTTCTTAATGTCCGGAGACAATATCTCCCATATACCTTTCAACATCTGGAGGCTACCTCGAATCTTGAGGTTCTGGAAAACCAAGATTAGCCAATCATGGAGATGTCCACAAAACACCATATCCCAAAATACTCATTCCCACAAAAAATCCCATGACCAACAAACAAACAAAAAAAAACCTCCATGACCAACAAAAATTTCCTTGTCCAAACAAAATTTTTCCATGACCAACAAAAAAATTCCATGACCAACAAGAAATTTCCATGTCCAAAAAATCTTTTCCATGACCAACACCAAAAATTCCTTACCACGACAAAAGTTTTTTTTTTTCATACCCATACTCACAAAAATTTCCAAACCCATGAGATGGGACTTACACATTCCAACATAATTTCTACAGTCATCAAAAATGAATTTGTTCAATCAAGCCTACACATCAATTCTTCATGATTTCAATACCCACAAAATTCAAATCAAAATTCATTCATCAATACCACAAGTTACAAACATTGCCAAATTTCATGAGTCATCAACATTGTCCAAATTTCACCATGCCAAATAATTCGACAATTCAAAAAATGCCCCAAGGCCAAGATGATTTCAACATGAGCACAAGAATTTCCAACCAAATCATACAATGTCCACAATTTCAACAAGAACAAACAACAACAAAATGACAATGTCTCAACATCAAGCTCCCAACAAAACATAAAACCAACAAATTTGCCAACAAAGAAACCAAAAAAATTAGCTCACCTTGAAGTCTTTTTTGGAGTGTAGAGCATGGGTCTTGGGGTCTTGGAGGAGCCCTTCTTCCTTATTCCATTCAAGGGATGGGTGATATTTTTTCCCATTAAATGTAAGAAAGGAAGGCCCATTGGAAGAGCCATTGACAATGCAAAAAAAAAAAATGAACGTTTGGAGATGGGTTTCAAAAATGGGTTTGTAGCAAAGATGGTCAAGAACACAAAGAACTGAAAAGATATTGAGGGAGATGAATGAAAGCAAGTTTAGAAGCTTAGGGAAGTGATTTTCTAGAGAAGAAATTGTGTGAGGAAGAAAATGCAAGTAGATGAAGTGTGCGAATAGTAACAATGGAGGAAGAGAGAAGAGTGAGGAAAAAAAGATGAAGACAAAGAAAGAGGGAAGGCCAAATTTTCGCCCCCCCTCCCTTTTTTTTACCTAAGTTACTGAGTCAACTCAGGTTTGACTGAGTTGACTCAGTCAACTCTTCAAAAAAAAAAATTTGAGAAAATTCTTTGTTTTGTTCTTGTTTTTTAGAAAAAAGAAAAAAAAAACTTTTTAAAGACAAATGACATCAATTTCAAGAGAAATTCAATTTTGAAGCAAGAAGAAAATAAATTTTCAAAAATGATCAAGGACAAAAGGTACCATTTTTCAAAAAGAAAGTTTCAAATTCCAAATTTCAAACTACAAATTTCAAATTTCAAGTTTCAAATTTCAAAGAAAAAAAAAATCTTTTTCGAAAGAACTACAAAAATCAAGCAAGGTTTTCTTTCTAAAAGGGGATATCCAAATCAAAAAGAGAGAGAGAGAGAGAGAGAGAGAGAGAGAGAGAGAGAGAGAGGAAAATCACACATCTCAAAACAATGGAACAACAAAGCACTCATTATTTAAAGTCTAATTCCAAATTTTGATCTTTTGCAGGCAAGATCCCAGGTTCCAAGGTAGAGAAGCCCCTTGGTTACCTTCTATTTAGATCGAGGTAGAGAAACCTATTGGTTGTCACTGTGAGAGACCGCCAAAATTGGGGGTGCTCTCAAAAAAAGAGATTTTGGGGTGCTTTTTCAGGGCACCTCTCTTTTTGGGTAAGTGGTGTGGAGTCGCCACTTATTTTTTTATACAAAAAGAATAAGCAAAAATTAAATAAAACTTTACATGACTAAAATGTTCCATTATCATTAATTGAATAAAAGAAGTACAAACTTGATAAATTGAGTATTACATGGCTTTGAGTCCTAGTTACAAACTACCAAAGATACATGGCTTTTTGTCCTAGTTACAATATACCCAAAATAATAAAAAATAAATAAATAAATAAAGATAAAGCCTAGGTCTACCTATCCAATGACACTAAATTCGGAGGCTAGGTTACGAAATGGGAAGGTGTTAGGCACCCATTCCGCCCAGACAGAGTTTGGTCTTCTAGACTCTCATGACCAATGTACCCCTTTATGCATGATATGAATGATATGTTGCATACATGAGACACTCAACCAAACTATGTCACATAAATCTATTTATGAATGTGTCCTCTTCTTTAAAAAATTCAGATCTATTTTTGTGAATAAAAAAATTGGCTTTTGATTTGTATGTAAAAAAATCAGATCTGTTTTTGTATAGGTCAAAAAAATTAGTTTTGG
The DNA here is from genome assembly GCA_030021035.2 of Notholithocarpus densiflorus. Classification (NCBI taxonomy): domain Eukaryota; kingdom Viridiplantae; phylum Streptophyta; class Magnoliopsida; order Fagales; family Fagaceae; genus Notholithocarpus; species Notholithocarpus densiflorus. The sequence goes on along the minus strand of JARYZH020000036.1, from coordinate 364,626 downwards.
TGAAGAAAAATCAAATCTATTTTTTATCAAGTAAAACAAGGTCTTTATTCTTTAAAAATATCAGATCTATTTTGGAACAAAGTAAAAAATTGATTTTTGATTTGTATGCAAAAAAAATCAGATCCGTTTTATAATAAAAATTTTAGATTTGTATAAAACCTTTAAAAAAAATCAGATCTGTTTTTGTGAATAAATAATTAAAAAAAAAATCTTTTTTGGAAGAGAACTACACTCATGAAATAAACCTACACTACTTGTATCAAACAAAACATCACTACTCATGACTTTCTTTCTTTCTTTTTTCAAAATCTGCTATGTTTAAAAATTTAGATATGTATCTAAAGAATATACAAATCAGTTTTTATGTTAAAAAAATTCAGATATGCATCTAAGGAAAATGCAAATTTGTTTTTATGTTAAAAAAATTCAAATCTGCATCTAAGGAAGATACGAACTGTTTTTGTATTAGAAAAAATTGAGATCTACGTCTAAGGAAGATACAGATCAGTTTTTATGTTAGAAAAAATTCAGATATGCATCTAAGGAAGATACAGATTAGTTTTTGGTTTTGAAAAAAATGTGATAAGCAGATTTTTGAAACTAAAAAAATAGATCATGACAAGAAAGACATCAAGAACATATTTCAACAAAATATTGACAACACATGATATGAGCATTTAGAAATTAAAACTAAAAGAATATTTATTCATGCATCACCAAATTAAAAGAAACAAAAGAAAAAGGGTAAAGAAAAAAAACCACCTCTTGCATGGACGTACTCTTTTTATTGAGGGAATATTTTAGGGTTCAAAGAAATTTGTTTAATTATATTTGAAACCTAAAATACCTTACTTACAAAAAAGAAATTCTTAAGGCTAGAGCCTCCAGAACATCTTTAATGTAAGAGGGAGAATAATAGAGAGGAGAGTCAGAAAGGGGGGAAGTCTGAGAGCGTGAAAAAGTGTGCTCAATTTTGAGATGCAGCCTCTATTTATAGAGGTTGGGAGGCTCGAAAAAATAGCTAAATGATCAGAATACGAACTGGGACGCGAGGATCTCTAAAAAATCGAAAAGGATGAGTTTTATCTCGATCTAAGTGCCTTTAGGTCGAGGCCCAAATTTGTGCCAATCGGCACTCCAAAAGTGCCGAGTGGCGCTTTTGGGTGCCGGTCCCTCGTTTGAACTTTGGTCCGTTTTGGACTCCTTTTTTGAAGTTTTTTGAGCTGGGACTTGTACTTAGACGCGTTTTCAATCCATATTCTAAAAATTAAACTCTTTTCTGGATAATTCAGGTCTTTTCAGCAACAATTATCTTGTAGATAAATACTCTAAAAGTCTTGATTATCCTCAATTTTATTGTTATCTGATTATCCCCTTTATTCCTATGCAAGAAAACCGATTTTTGAAACTCACTAACAACCAATCACAAAATTATTTAAATAATTTTAATTGTCTACCCAATCAGAATTAATTTAATTTAATCATGTGTGGTTGATTCTACCTAGACACAATGCATGCTGACCGTGCAAACTTGATCATGTGATATCTTTCAATCCGACGGTCCGATTTAGAAACCGGGCATACCGTCGCAACCGTTACAATCTCAAGATCATTTTTATGATATGCAATGAACAAATTAATGCATGTAATGCAATCATGAATTTTGGGTACAGCAATGGTCACTCTAGTTATCTTTCTTGATTAAATCATTGGTGCAAAATCGAGTGCCTACAGTCACCATTCAAGATTGAGGTAGAGAAGCCTCTCAATCATCCCAGGTTCCGAGGTAGAGAAGCCCCTTGGTCGTCACAATTCAAGATTAAGATAGAGAAACCTCTCAATCGCCCTAGGTTCCGAGGTAGAGAAGCCCCTTGGTTACCTTCTATTCAAATCGAGGTAGAGAAGCCCCTTGGTCATCACAATTCAAGATTGAGATAAAGAAGCCTCTCAATCGCCCCAGGTTCCGAGGTAGAGAAGACCCTTGGTTACCTTCCATTCAGATAGAGGTAGAGAAGCCCCTTGGTCGTCACAATTCAAGATTGAGATAGAGAAGCCTCTCAATCGCCCCAGGTTCTGAGGTAGAGAAGCCCCTTGATTACCTTCCATTCAAATCGAGGTAAAAAAGCCCCTTGGTCGCCCACAATTCAAGATTGAGATAGAGAAGCTTCTCAATCACCCCAAGTTCCTAGGTAGAAAAGCCCCTTGATTACCTTTCATTCAAATCGAGGTAGAGAAGCCCCTTGGTCGCCCACAATTCCAAATTGAGATAGAGAAGCCTCTCAATCGCCCCAGGTTTCAAGGTAAAGAAGCCCCTTGGTTACCTTCCATTCAGATCGAGGTAGAGAAGCCCCTTGGTCACCGCAATTCAAGATTGAGATAGATAAGCCTCTCAATCGCCCTAGGTTCCGAGGTAAAGAAGCCCCTTGGTTGCCTCCCATTCAGATCGAGGTAAAGAAGCCCCTTGGTCGCCCACAATTCGAGATTGAGATAGAAAAGCCTCTCAATCGCCCCAGGTTCCAAGGTAGAGAAGCCCCTTGGTTACCTTCCATTTAGATCGAGGTAGAGAAGCCCCTCGATCGCCGTAATTCATGATTGAGATAGAGAAGCCTCTCAATCACCCCAGGTTCCAAGGTAAAGAAGTCCTTTGGTTACCTTCCATTCAAATCGAGGTAGAGAAGCCCCTTAGTCACCCACAATTCCAGATTAAGATAGAAAAGCCTCTCAATCGCCCCAGATTCCAAGGTAAAGAAGCCCCTTGGTTACCTTCCATTCAGATCAAGGTAGAGAAGCCCCTTGGTCGCCGCAATTCAAGATTGAGATAGATAAGCCTCTTAATCGCCTTGGTTCCGAGGTAGAGAAGCCCCTTGGTTACCTCCCATTCAGATCGAGGTAGATAAGCCCCTAGGTCGCCCACAATTCAAGATTAAGATATAAAAGCCTCTCAATCGCCCCAGGTTCCAAGGTAGAGAAGCCCCTTGGTTACCTTTCATTTAGATCGAGGTAGAGAAGCCCCTCGGTCGCCGCAATTCATGATTGAGATAGAGAAGCCTCTTAATCGCCCCAAGTTCCAAGGTAGAGAAGTCCCTTGGTTACCTTCCATTCAGACCGAGGTAGAGAAGCCTCTCAATCGCTCTAGTTTCCAAGGTAGAGAAGCCCCTTGGTTACCTTTCATTCAGATCGAGGTAGAGAAGCCCTTTGGTCGCCGTAATTCAAGATTGAGATAGAAAAGCCTCTCAGTCACACCAGATTTCAAGATTCATTTCAAATTTATCAGTTGTCAAGTAGGTTGAGTATTTATAATTCTCATTTTTTTCAAAACAACAAAACACTAGTTCTACATTCCCAGATTTTAGGTTTGAGGGCTAGGTAATCTTTGAAAAGTCATCATCGATTAAATCATGGTTGCTAAAATCAATGTCTTTGTTTTACATTGACATTCTCTTTGCAAGCTCTATCAATGAGGGGCATTCTGTAGACACTCAATTTTACACCCATAATTTAATCTTGGAAGATAACTAGAGTGACCATTCATATACCCAAAATTTAGAGTTGCATTACATGCATTAATTCATTCATTGCATACATAAAAATGATCTTGAGGTTCTATCGGTCGCAACGGTATGCCCGATTTCCAAATTGAACCGTCGGATTGAAAGATATCACAAGATCAAGTTTTCACAATTTGTATGCATTTTTTTGGGGTGGAGCCGATCACGCATGATTAATTTAAATTAATTCTGATTGGTTAAACAATTAAAATTAGTTCAATAATTTTGTGATTGGTTGTTAGTTAGTGTCAAAAATAGGCATGCTTGCGTCAGAATAAAGTGGATAATCAGATAATGAAGAAGTTGTGGATAATCAAGTCTTTTTGGAATATTTATCTACAAGATAATTATCACTTTAAAGACTTGAATATCAAGAAAAAGTGATTAATTTTTATAATACGGATTAAAAATGCGTCTAGGTACGATTCCCAGCTCAAAAATCCTCAAAAAAGGAGTTCAAATTGGACAAAAACTCAAACGCGGACCAGGCACCCAAGAGGGCCATTCGGCACATGGCCAGTGCCAATCGGCACTTCCCAAGTGCCGATTGGGGCGACTTCCTGATTGAGATAAAGCCTATCTTTTTCGACTTTTTAGAGATAAGGACGTGTTCCAATTCGTATCCGATCTCATTCAACATCCCAACCTCTATAAATAGGGGAAACAAATCAGAAATAGGGGCTTCTTTTCTGACTTTTCTATTCCCCTTACGTTAAAGACGTTTTAGAGACTTTTGCTTTAGGAACTTCTTTTTTGTAAGTAAAGTATTTTAGACCTCAAAGAAGTGAATAAACTTCTTTGATTTCTAAAATATTCTTTCACTAGAAGAGCACGCTCATTCAAGAGATATTATGTTTTCTTTCTTTTCTTTTTCCATTAATTAGTATTTTTTGTTTGATGCATGAATATGTTTAAGTATGTTTTATGATGTCTTGTTCTTAATATATAATTGCCATGTGTAGATACTGTAGATGAATGTTTATTTCAATTCTTTCTTTTTGACTTCGAAATCTGCAATGACTATCAAAACCTTTTTTAAAAAAACTCAAAACTAATCTGTATTTTCATTAAATACAAATCTGATTTTTTTTCTAAAAATCAAAACTGATTTGTATTTTCATTAAATACAAATCTGATTTTTTTCTAAAACTCAAAACTGATCTATATTTTCATTAAATACAGATCTAATTTTTTTTCTGAAAATTTTTCTTTGTCATAAAATTGCAGATTTTGACATTTTAAAGAAGGAATTGAAAGTTAGGTTGAAGTCTTTTCTTTCTTTTTAATATGTGATGCATGCATAATAAATTTGTCTTATGGATGTGGATCCTCTTTCAAGAGTCTTTTTTTATTTGTTTCTAACAACAAATCTGATTTTTCTTTTACAAATCAAATCTCTTTTTTAATTTTCAAAAACAGATCTAACTTTTCTTTTACAAACTAAATCTCATTTTTTTTTAATTTTCAAAAATAGATCTGATTTCTCTTTTATAAACCATATCTCATTTTTTTTAACTTTTCAAAACAGATCTGATTCTTTTAACAAAATCTCTTTTTTTTTTTTAATTTTCAAAACAAATCTGATTTTTCTTTTACAAACTAAATCTCTTTTTTAATTTTCAAAAACAGATCTGATTTCTCTTTTATAAACCAAATCTCATTTTTTTTAACTTTCAAAAATAGGTCTGATTTTTACAAATCAAATCTCTTTTAAACTTGACACAAAATAGATCTGATTTTTTTTAACAGAATCTCATTTTTTTTACAAAAAGGGATCTGATTTTTTTTACAAATCAAATCTTCTTTTTTTTAATTTTCAAAATAGATCTGAACATTCTTTAAAAAGAGGACACATCCATAAGGCAAATTTATTTAAATTAATTTTTGTCAAGTGTTTGTCATGTGCATTATAACATATCATTCAACATCATGCAAAAAGGATATGTTGGTCATTAGAGTCTCGAAGACCAAACTCTGTCTGGGCGGAATGGGTGCCTAATACCTTCCCATTCCGTAACCTAACCTCCGAGCTTAGAATTTTTGGGTAGGTAGATTAGTGTTTTGTCTTTTAATTTTGGTAGCTTGTAACTAGGACCCAAAGCCTTGTATGGTTAATTTACCAAAATTGTATTTTTTTTTTTCTTTATTCAATCAATGACAATGAAGTTTTTTGAATATGTAATTTGTATTTATATTTTTTCTTATTTTTTTTATAAAAAATAAGTGGCGACTCCACACCACTTACCCAAAAAGAGAGGTGCCCTTAAAAGCACCCAAATCTCTTTTTTGAGAGCACCCAATTTTCCGGTCTCTCACACACGATTTTATTTTTTTTGCTGCGTGCTTTTTTATTTTTTATTTTTTTTAATGAATAGTGAGTAGAGAGATACATTGCTGTAATTCTTTCTATATATACTAGCCTCATCATACGTGTTTCACTCGTAGAATGAGTCTTTTTTTAATATCTTTTTAAGGTTTAGCCTCATAAATTTACATTCATAACTAAATTTTCTACAAAGGTCATAGAGTTATCTCTATTCACAATATATGTAATTGAGAAAAGTTGAATATAATTTTTTTTCAGAAGCTTACCAATTTTGACAGAAAACTCTTGAATATTGAGAAGAATTAAGTATATGAAGCAAAGAATATGGACGAAAATAGTGTCCGTTATAAGTAGGATGAAAGAACAAAAAGAAACTAAAGGAATATTGTGGATTTGCAGTTTAAGTTACCACACATTAGAAAGGGGAAAAGAGGAACAAATGGAAGATGATTTTATTTTTAACGAAGTTGCAACTGGTTTCTGAATGATTTTTTTTTTTTTTTTGGATGATGTGACATGGGTAGTTTTTTTTTTTTTTTTAATAGAACTTGAAAAAATAGGAAACGTGGTGTAGTTTTTTTTTTTTTTTTAATTTTTTTTCTTTTTGGATAGAATTTGGGAATTGGGATACGTTTTTTAAAATAGAAAACGTGTTGTGGTTGTTTTATTTTGATAGAAGGTGAGGTAGTTTAGTTTAGTTTAGTTTTTTTTTTTTTTCTTCTTTATTTCTCTTTTAGAAGAAGGTGCGGTAGTTTTAGCTATTTATGAGGTAGTGAGAAGCTTTTTCTTGTGATATGTGTGTGTGTGTCAAGAGGATTCAGAAAGTTAGTTATGACTTCAAAAAATGTCAAAAATACATCTAATCTAATTAGATAATCCTTATTCTTAAAAAATAAAAATAAAAAATTGGGTTAAAATTGTAATTAAAAAAATTCAAAAGCAAAAAAACTACCAGATAAACTTTTTTCCTAAAAATTAGCACACTCTTTATTTAAATATATCTCACACACATTTGATACTTTTTTTCCTAAAAACTAGCACACACTAAACCAGTAGTTTACTTCATTTCAAATCCTAAATTTTTGTTTCTTAAAAATCCATTAGGCAGGAACTTTGTATCTATCTACTATCTAGTGGAGAGTTTTTACCAGTTTTCACTTTTTTGTTTTAAATTTTTGTCGATTTATGGTTTTAAGATGGTTATGAAATCTGGACCGTTCAAAGAACCGTACAAGCTTTGTTCAAGGTTTTTAAGGTCAAATTGAGATTGAACCGTGTTGATATCATAATTAATTTAATTTAATAATTATTTAAAATATAAATAAATACATTAAATTAGTAAAAAATGAAAATTTGACTAAAATAATTAAAATAAATATAGAAATTTATTTTGCAAATAAATATTTTTCCACCTAAGATTTATGGTGAATTTATCGGAAAAGAAACTTTTCTTTAAGTACTAACTGGTACAAAAATTTATTGTAATAAGGCTCTTTTTTATTTTTTATTTTTTATTTTAGGTTTAGTGAACTAATATTTAAAAGTGAGATAGAGACAGTGTCCTAATTTTTAGGATTTTGATAAAAGTTTGAAACCCTAAAACTCGGGAACTCTTTTAAAAATAGTAAATTACTTTTTTAACTAGTTTGTGTTTTTAAATTTAAAAATTATCAACTAAAAGATAGAGGTATTTTAAAAAGTTTAAGAATTTGTGTAAGGATATTTTAGTATGCAAAATGATAAAACCTAAACATGGAATCCTGTTATTTATTTAATTATATTTTTTGATATAAAATAGAAATTCTACTATAGTCTAATCTAAGTGTATATATGTGTAAAGCTCCCTCCTAGAGACTTGAACTCCGGCCCTTGTCCTAACTTGTGGAATAACCATTGCACCAAAAGTATGTGGCAAAATTCCTAAAGCCTATGTATGTCTCACTGTCTTATATAATGATCACTCACAACCGACTTCGCCGAATCATTTCTTCAACTAGCTTCTCGGATCCCATAACCAAGCCCGATTGCACCTTCAAACTTCCAAGGCTAAAATTAGGCAATCTCCAATGGTTCCTAGCATTCCAAAACACTCACAACACTCAAGGATGGTGATGTTTGTAATTGGGTAACGTCCTCTCTATAGTATGATGACAATGGTGAGAGAAATGAGTGTAGAGAATTAATGGTGTTTTGCTCTCACAAAAATAGGCTCAATTCTCTCAACTCTTAGGCATGTGCTTAGTGTAAAACTCATGGGATTAGAGTGAATATGTAGTGGGTAAGGGGCTGGAACAGTAGGTGATATGTGTAATAGATTTGTCTCTAGTACGAGCAATTCGCGGGTGCGAAAACTCCAAGCCTAGCGACTCGCGAAAAGAGTCCCAACTGCTTCTTAAATGGCGGTCATGTGCCAAATTCGTAGGTGCTAACTTCATTTGACAGGTGCAAAATTGTCTTCAGCAGCACTACTAATTCTAATCCATAAGCAACCCAAATGCAAAAAAGTCCAAGAATACAAGAAATTAAGCATGAAATACAATCAAATTTTCTTACCGCATAAAGAATACTTTAAATACAAAAATTAACAACCTAAAATAATAATAATAATAATAATATATATATATAAATATATATTAGGGGCGGAGGGAGGGGGCAGGTGCCCCTGAACTTTCAAATTTTGTTGCTACTAATATGGTACGTATAAGGAAATAGGAATCATAGAGGAATGAGGCTGACATAAGGAAATAGGAAAAAAAGAAAAGAAAAGAGGATTGTACTGCCAAACTTAAAAGGAATTACACAACCTAATACTAATACTAATAGGACTCTATAAATATATATATATATATATATATATATATATATATATAATATAAAGGAGTAAAGGATGCCTCACATTAAAAAAAAAAAAAAAAACTTTTGATACCCGTCTCTACCTTAGAGTTTTTGAAAGCATTTAGCACTTAAAAGAATTGGACAGCTTGCTGAAAAGATGGTAGAAATGAAAAACCCATTGGTTTACTCATGACCTTGGCATTGATTTTACCAGTTGCAACAACTATTATTGAAAGAGATTTTTCAGCAGTGAACATAATTAAAAATCAACTATGCAATCGAATTGGAGATCAATGAATGAATGATTGTTTAGAAAGATATATTTAATACTATTAAGTGTGAAAAAATCATGCAACGGTTTCAAAATATGAAAAATCTTCGAGGGTAATTGAGTAAATTAAGCTAGGTGTGAAAAGCCAAATTAAAATTTACATTTTATGTTAGATTCTATATGACAATTACATTAGCATATAGTTACTTATTTATTTTGTTATTAATATTGATTAATTTTTTTGGGAGAGACTCCCCTCCTGTTTAAAACTCTCATGTTTCCTCCATTTTAATACAGATGGGGGACACGTGGCAACTAACAAATCTAACGGTAAAAAATAAAACACGTTACAAAATATTTTTTATTCTTAATTGCCCGCACCTTTCAGCAATCTCCTTACAAACCCACTACCAGGGCCACCACTGATGCAACAACGACTTTGAGCAAACAGGATGGAGCCATTGGAGATGATGGGTCTTACAACGACTTTGCAGCAAATAGGACTTGCCTTTCCGTCGATTGAAAAACATGAACTTTTATTGATGTTGGGATTTATCTGTGAATTCCTATGCCTGAAACTCACATCAAATCTGATCCAATTCTCCAAAACCACCATCTATAAAAATAAAAAGCACTATCAACCCATCAACCACCCACAACGCATATTCATTCTACCCATATTCACAAAGCTAGAGAAACCAAACCCACATTTAAAAAACCCAGCCTCTGCCGTCGAACCAAACGGCCCAACTTATCTAGTTTCGCTCCACCGCAAGCTCATCGGAGGACCTCCGTTTCGTGCGCCACTGCCGGACCTAGCTAGCCTCGACGACGTCAACGCTCTAGCCACAACACTCACCGCCACATCAGTCCCAACTGCCACAGTTTCTTTGGTGTGTCCCTCGCAATCACACGCAACCAAACTGCAACGAAAAATTTCCAGCATGTTTTGCACTGAACACCTCTGATGCTCAGACCATGAGAGTGCTGACGGGAGAAAGAGGAAAAGAAGGGAAAAAGAGACAAAAAATTGAGAGAATGACATGGCATATTTTTAGCCTTTAGATTGTTTATCTGCCACGTGTCCTTCATTTATATTAAAATGAGAGAGAATGGGAGAGTTTTAAACGGGAGGGGGCCTCTCCCAATTTTTTTAGATTAATTTTTTACTTTTAATCTTGTTTTTTAATTTTCTCCTGACCTAAATTTCTATCTCCGCCACATAATATATATATATATATGTATATCCTTTCAAAAATATATATATTATTATTATATTTATCTATATGTATAAAACCGAAACTTTTAAAACTTCCACAATTTTTCACGTCATTATTATTTATTTATAAAAAAAATTTAAAACATAAGTATTATTAAAACATCAATATTATTAAAAAAAATTCTCAGTCCACGTCATCATTATTTTTAAAATGTCAGTATTATTAAAAAATAAAACCAAAGTTTTTGAAGCTCTTACAATTTTTCACGTCATCATTATATTTTTATAAAAAAAATTTAAAACATCAGTATTATTAAAACATCAGTATTATTAAAAAAAAAAATTTCCCAGTCCACGTCATCATTATTTTTAAAATGTCAGTATTATTATTAAAAAAAATTTCAGCTAAAAAAAACTATTTCTATTTCCTGGTGAAGAATCAAACCCGATACCTATTATCCAAAAATTTTCTTCTCCTTCCCCAAAACCCAACTCTGAACGCCATTCCCCTTCTCCTATTTGTTCTCTATTTCTCTCCCTCATCTCTCTTCTCTACCCTTTCAGCATACTCTGATTTGTTTTTCAATCAAACCCGATAAAACCCTAAACTTCCTCAAGAACTGACCACCACCAACTCTCACCATTACAGTTTGTACACCCAGGCCAGGCCCCAATATGTGTAAAGACATTCTCTCTGATTCGATACCCAAAAGTGAGTGTTGCCCTAAAATCTCCCGGTTCAATTTCTCAAGAACTCCCTGGTAAGATCACCTTGAATCATCAATCTTCCCTTTCTTCTTCCTTTTTTGTTGCTGTTGTCCTAATCTATTTGCTTATGAATAATTTGTGGTTTTTGTTTCCATAGTATCTGAACATTCTTGAATTAGGACGAAATCAAAATGACTTTGAGGCTCAAGGACATTGGGAAAACTAATGAATTTTTGATTTGGGGTATTTATTAGTTTTGGGATTTTGGGGTTCCTAATTAGGGTTTGCTGCAATTATAGATTTCAATTGCTAATATTTTCCCTCTCTGTTCTTTTTTGTTTTTCCCAGGGAAACACCATAGAAGATCAAATTCTACCTAGGCTTTGTCTCTTGGCATTTTAAGGAATGGTTAGTAATGTTTTTAATTTAATCTAGGATTTCCTCCCTAACCTGTTCTCTTTATTTATTTGTTAGTAGGAGTGTAATTGTGGTTTTTGGGTCCAGTTTAGCATTTTGGTTTACTAATTTGTGTTGTTTGATAAGTGATATGCATTTCTATATATAAATATATGTGTAAAGCCTGATATTACTAGAAAGAATATCCTCCTAACAGAAAATTTAAACTCTTTGTAGCAAGATGCTGTTGTTTACTGGTACACACAAAAGTCATAGCTTCCTCCAGTGTGGTGGTTTTGGTACAAGTATGCTTGCTTTTCATTGCAAGATATTTTGGTCTTCCTCAATGATACAAGGTTGCTTATTCTGTTCTCTTAATGCTTTTGTCTCTCCTTAACTTCTGTTCATATAATGTTTATTTTTTATTGTAGGGAAAATGTCATATCTCAATTAGGAGAGGTTGAGGAAGAATAGGGTCAAAGCTGAAGTCCGTCATGGAGATATTATCTCATTTGATAAGAATATCATTCCATATTTTTATATATGATTAATGTTACTGATGAGGTAGATATTTACTATTTAAATTAAAAAAAAGGTTTGGGAAAGGTGGGTTAGGCTGATTTCAAGACTCAAACTTGGAACACATTGCTTGAGGCGGACATAACTTGCTATCACAATGTCTTTTATTTTAATTTTCTTTATAATTTGTAGGACTGGTCTTGATTCTGTAGGTTCCTTGAACAAATTGAATTTGAGAAATTGTTACCCTTAAAACATATATTCTAATGCTTTCAAGTGATCATGTTTGACAACCTACATAGTTATTAACCTTTTTGTCTCCTTCAACTTATAACTTGCATTTGCGTTTGCATTTGTGTACAAAGAAGTTCTTGCGTCCACACCGATGCCAGATGGTGCAGTTTTAAAAAGAAAAGAAGGTATATTCTTGATGATGTGTTATTCTATTTAATGGTATTTTGTTGTATATTTGCTTCTCATAGTGCTTATTACAAGTGGCTGTATTGGATATTGCATGATAGTGGTAATGTTTTTTAGAGACTTTTAATTATTGATTTCGTCCTTTTAAATGTTGGGCTTTTCTGGGTTTTGCATGTAATGCTATTCTTAAAATTTTAGTTGATAATCTGTTTGAGTGATGAAGGGGAAAATCAAACGCCTTGATTTGAATTATATGGAGTAGCAAGTATGGTTAAGCTATATATAGTTAAATCATTCCAAATTTTTGTAGAATTCCCTGTTATAATGTTTTGAAGATTAAATGTTAACTATAGTCTTTTTTTTATAAAAAAAATATTATGCAGAGGGTTGTAATTTAGTGCTTGAGTTTTCTAATCACATTTATGATGAGTATTTTTGCTATATGTTATGTATATTAAGCAATTTTTGGGGTGATATTGTCAAATTTACATCTTGAGAACTTTGAAATCTTTGTGAACATGCAGTTTTTTTTTGTTCTGCCTCCTATCCATGGCTGTGGCATGTTCTTTTTTATTTTAGGGTAATTCTATAGATTTCTTAGAGTAATGCAGGATGAAGGTTGTCTAATCTTGGCTTTTGAGTAAAATTTGATGGCCAAAATTGCACCATATTTGTCACAAATAAAAAGATATATGTTGCAAGTAACAATGGCAAAATTGCTAATTGATGTGCAGTCATTAAAATGTTGAATTTTGGTTAAAAGGTTGGTATCAACCTAATTTTTAGCATCTTTCACAATTTTAAGTGAATACATGTAAATTTGATCAAATTTTTATGCCTTATAGGGCTTTGAGGAGTACATAAATTTGATTTTGGAAGATGTTGGAAAAGTCAACATCAAGAGGGAGAGCAAAAAACTTTAGGTGGGTTCATTTTTTCATTTTCCTTTACTTTTAATCTCCCAAATGTGCATACTCTAAATGTGGTACATCTATTTTGTTATTTGTCGATTACATATAATAAAAAAAACCAATGTGCAGGGTAGATTTTTCTTAAGAGATGCAACACAACAGCCACCTCTCTCTCTCTCTCTCTCTCTCAATAGTGGAGATAATGATTTCAGAAATTGTGTAAATTGGCATTATGTTGCCTTTTCAATCCCATTGAGGTCTAGCATCTTTGTTTACTGGTAATGTTATAATTTAGATACATCTTGGACATCAATAACGATTAATGTAATTTATGAAGGATATTTGATTGAATGAGTATGAAATTAACTATATTTGTGTAAGTATTGGAGTGTACTTATATTAGTTATATTTTCTAAATATGATCTCAAGCTCTTGGTTATCATGATATCTCATTGAATGTGATAGATTTTATTGGTTTGGTATATAATTTATACCATGATATTATTTTATTTTTTATTTTTTATTTTTTTTCATATTAGAGAAGTTATTAATAGCTTTTTCGTGCATCGCACTGGTTAGCGACTAGTATATATATAAAACCGAAACTTCTGAATCTCCCTCAATTTTCCACATCACCACTCTTTTCTTTTTCTTTTTATTTTACGTTTTATTTTAAAAAGCCAACTCTCAGTCTCTCACGCAGCCCCTCTCTCATCTGCTTCTTTCTTCTATCTTTTAGTCACGCTTCACTCTGCTCCTCTCTCAAACCCTAAAACGCCAGCCTTATATGTCTCCACTCCAGTCATGTATCTTGTCCACTATTTGGGTATTGGTCATGTTTCCCTGCCTCCGGTATTTCCCTCCCAGTTGCTTCTCTGCCTTCTGGCTTTCAATTATTTTGAAAAAACACACAGGCTGAAACTTGGTGTATGAATTATATGAAATTTCTAATATGTATTGGTGTTATTCGATTTGATTATATTTGTTGAAACTTGGCTATATGATGTTTTTAGAATGACTTGACTATATAAATTTTATATGACTGTAAAAGGTTTGCTTCTCAGTTGAATACAGTTCAGCTGTTTGATAAAATTCCTCTTTCAAAATATGCACAATACACGTCTAATATGAGTGTATATGTTTTGTTTGTTTCTATGCTTTTAAGCATGCATCATTGTTTGTAGTGTGAAACCCAGTTGAAATTTTCACCATTTCAATCAATCTTTTTTGTTCATAATAAACACACAAGATAGTCTGAAGAATTACATAAAAATTATTACTTTTTTGTTTGATAAGTAGTGGTATTTTATTAATGGAAACGATTAATATATGCTCAAGATAATGAGCATGAGTACATCGTAATATTAAAAAATTCTGCTTAAAAAGATTGCTTCTTTCAGCTTTATTCTGAAATGTTTTATATTCTACAATGTTCTGTTGATCAAATTGGCTGCAACCTAATAATCCTAAGTAGGTGACATTATCTGCCCATTTAGTAAGCCATTCTTTTTCACATCTTTGCTAAAACTTCTATTTTGTAGAGTGCTTTGATATGCTTATTTAAGCAAACATTTTGTGCTAACCTTATATGAATTTTCTAATATGTGTTGGTGTCGTTGGATTTGATTTATTGGTTGAAACTTGGCTATATGATGTTTCCAAAATGACTTTACTATTTAAATTTTATATGTTAATTATCCTTAATTTATTGTTAAGTTGGTGCTAAATTTTATTCAAAATCATATTTTGATAGGTACTTTTTGGTTTTTTATTATTATTTATTATTCCAATCTTCTGTTAAATTTGATTGAAATAGTAAGCTTATAATTTAATCTTCATTACGGTTTCAAATTTAATTTTTCCTGCTACTAGTTTGATAGTTATCGTCATTGAAAGTGTCAAAGTTTATAATTTTAGTACAAATTTTGTAGTTTGTTATTGTGATTATCATGTTTAGTTTCTGCGAAAATATAGTAATGATGACTGTGAAAGGCTTATTTCGTTTATTATTTTAATTTATGAAGGGATCTAAGAATATATTCCGCTCTCAAAATGGTTTTTTACCCCAATTGTTTTAGGGGCTCTATATATAATATACTTGAGAGACTCTTTGAAGTTTGAAGTTTCTAAGTATGCTTTCAGTTTTCGATATTAATTTATGGGGTCTATGTCAAATTTATGTTTCATCCCCCCTCTCTCTCTCTTTTTGTATCACTGTGTTATTATTTTTTTTTTTTTTTTAATAGTGACTTCTGTGTGGTCAGTCAAAAAAAGTGGGAATGTAATATATATATAAATATATATATATATATATATATATATAATTATAGGTTATTTTTGGTAGTGTTATTGGGATTCGACCGTCTTTATATGGCTATTGGGTATGATTTTTTTTTTTTTTTTTTTTTTTCAATTGGTTACTATTAGTGTCGGTTTGGTTTGCGTTTGCGTCAGATACGTCTGCATTTTTGGCCTTCTTTTTTTTTTTTTTTTTAAGGACAAGCGCCTCTTGCACTGTTCATGGGACATGAACAGTGCAAGTAGGCAAATGAACAGTAACCCGCGCATAAACAGTAACTTTTTTATTATTTTTTTTATTGTTTTCAATTTTTAGTTTCCAGCAAAATAAGCGGTATCTAAACGCACACTTAGTTTCATTATATATAGGCGTCACTGTTGGCTGGCACAATGACTAAACAATTGACCATAGATGAAAAGGTGCTATATATAATACATGAGGGTGGCTAGCACAATGACAGATATGCCACAAAGTGTTCCTACAAGAAATGTGCAAATGAATAAACACCTACTCTTCTAAGTTTATGAAAATTATTCTGAAGGAAAAATGTCAACAAAAACAATAGGTTATTTACTTACTTTCAGTAGGTTAATTACTTTCTTTCAACAAAAAAAATTATCAACAACTTGCTTTAAATTATCCCGTGCATCGCACGGGTTAGCGACTAGTAATAATATGTTTAAAATGTGACGGTCTTCCTCATGTTAAGTTAATAAGTTGCTTTGGTAACAATACAAAAACCATTAAAAGGCAAAAGAAACTTAATAATAGATGCAATCGAGAATATAAAAATTATTATGTATTTAAATTATTCAAAATAATTAAATAATTGTGAATTTACTAAAGTAATATGTTCATATTTTTAATTATATATCAACTTAATTGTTTAAATTCACTAAGGTGATGCTTTGTGGCTCATTATTTAAAAAGGAAATAGAATTCCCTTCATTTTTGTGCTTAAATTAGTGGGACTAATTAAATATTTTTCGATTCACTTTTTTTGAAGAAGAAAACTATAGATTAAATAATTAAGGAAAACCGGAAATGTCAGCCAGGACAACCAAAAAGAAAGGTGGTGGAACATCCTCCATCCACACAACAAAATCTGAAATACTCAAGGAATGTCTAGCCAAACAATGAGCAACCTTGTTACATTTTCTTCTTGCATGAGAGTAACGTAATTCATTAAAAAATCTAGCACAAAAACAAACATCTTCAATAAGTAAGCCATCAATCGACAAAAACATACTGTCATTTATCAAGGCTGACATTAAAACCTGTAAATCACCCTCTAGGATCACCTGAGCAAACCCCAAATCTGCAACAAATTGAAGAGCTACTACTGCTGCCTTCGCCTCGATCTCTAAAGGACTGTAGACTTGTGACAACTACCAAGACATAGAAGCTAACACCAAGCCCTGATCATCACGCACCACCATGCCAATACCAAATTTATGCTCCTTGGCTAAAATAGAACCATCGAAGTTGATTTTAACCAAGTTCGAAGGTGGAGGTCGCCAACGATCTCGAGTCCAAGGAGGATGAGTCCGCGGTGCTGGCTAGACCAAGACAAACTCTTCCAGTCATTCCTTTGTCGCTGCTGCAATAAGGTGAGGACTGCAACTCAGCTTGTGCAAGCAAAACTTGATTCCTCTAATGACAAATGGACCATGCAGTGACAGAGAAAAGCTCCAGGTGGCTATGGTGTCTGATCAACTATGACAACAACTCTTTAAAATTCAGAAAAGTAACTAATCTCCTGCAAGCCCAGTACTCGTCATTTTCCCAAACAACATCCAACTCAGGACAAGACCACAAAGCATGCAACGCAGTCTCTGGTTCTTGTTTACACCGATCACAAACCAGGAAATCAATAATAGTTCGGTGCACAAAATTTACTTTTAAAGGCAATGATTCTTGGCAAGCTCTCCACATGAGATTCTTAACTTTGTTCGGGACATGTAGCGACCAAATTCCTTTCCACAATTCTCTATCACCTTCTGCCTAACTTCCTGTAACCTCGACATCACTCTCATCCTTCAAGAAGCGATACCCCGATTTACATGAATATTCACCCTTTTTCAATTCACTTAAGAAATAATTTCATATTCTTAATTATAATAATCATAACAATTTACATTTCCTTTTGTGCGTACCCAAAATATGGCTGTTGGGCCCAACCTCTACTTGGGCTCATAATCTATTTGTATTGTGGGCTTTGGGTTTCCTACTATGGGTGATCTTATGCTCGGCAGCCTAAATGCACCCCTGTTTCCTCAGGCTCTGCTCTTGTACCTCACAAAGTCACTGCCTCTCTTTCTTAGAATGGATGTTCCTTTCTTTCGGTGTTCTCTCCAGAATTGCCAACCGCTTCTTCCTCATTCCATCCTTTTATTTATAGCTTAATATAAGTGGAGACGTCATGATTAGTCCTGGTCATTAATGGGAATGGGGATCCAATTCCATTGTTTCTAAGTGGTGTCCCATGGGTAGAGGCAGTAATGGCTTTGGAACTGGTTCCTACCTCTAAAGGATGTTCAGCAGTGATTTTCCGTAAGGCGACACTGGGCAGTCGGGATATGTACCCCGAGCAATCGCATATCTGTCGACATTGGGCCTCAGAGCGTGTCCGGGTCAATACTACAGGTCCAATGGGCATTAAGTTAGGCGTCGCGGCATGAGGCTAGGGTTCATGGCCCAGCGGGTTTAGGAACCCAGCCCCGTACAAGGGGATGAGGTTGTGGGCCACACCACAGGGCAGGGGCCCAAGGCCTAAAGGGCTCGAGGGCCCAACACCGTATACCTTTCTTTAAAATAATATGTATAATATAATTGGAATTACCCTTAAATACTATAATAGTAAATAATTTTTTAATAAAATATTCAAAATGAACTTATAGCATATATACGCATTGTGAGGGACATCAACTCGTCTGTCCCAAGAAAATCAGCAATTGGTAGCATGAACTTAGACTAATGTTTCTTCCTTTAAATCTGTTCAAGCTGACAGCCCTGATGCATAAGCCTTTGATCAAGGGTTGTAGGGAGTCTCCAATGCCATTGCCCATCTATAAAGGCACTAGATATCTTAGTAGAAGGATAATTACCTACTGCAAAGATAGCCTGATCATCACAATTATAGCTAAGCTCCCCTTGAGGATGCCAATCATCATGCTAGGGATGAATTTTGCTACCATCACCAACTATCCATTCTAAAAAAACCTCTTACATCCCTCTTGAGTTGCATCTATGCCCATGAACAATTTTGGGGTATTTTAGAACAACATTTTTATTTAACAAGTAAAATTTTTTCAAACTCATCTCTAATCTTTGTAACAGAGTCGCTAACTATATTGTATACACCCCATTTTATTCCGGTCTAAACCCAAAACCCCAATCACTGTTAATGCTGTGTGTGAAGTCCAACAGCCCAAAATGCAAACTTTGGCCCAAGTTTCAAGCCCATTCTAGTCAGACATTCCAAAGTAACGTACGCTACTAACCCACAAGCATACGCCAGGGTTAGGAATAGGATAGCATAAACCCCTATTACGAGAGGTTCAAAATATATATAATCAGATATTATTTAGAACTCACAAGCCAATTACTGAGAATGCGCACTCAAATGCAGGTCCCAAACAAGCAAGCTAATTTATAATTAGAATTAATTATTTTGAAAAAATCACAAATTATTCGTAGGGTGAAATTGAGCAATTGACCTACAAGGCTCTTCACATCTCACCCATAGTTCTAGCACACTAACATATCATGTTGAATTGTTAATAATGTAAAAATGCACATGATTTCTGCCCAAAAACGCAGAGATAGTATATCTTGGACTAAAGAAACAATTAGTAGTTCCAGGCTTCCAGCTTTACGACATAACCATATAAATGACGAAAACACCTATAACAAGGGAAATCTAGATAATCAGCAAACATTTACAGCCACCCATGAGTCTCTGGCACAAAACAGATGTTCCCTAATTTATTTACAGACATAAACAGGATAATACAGCATATACAACACAACAATGCTAGGCAGCTGCTGTTACAAGTAAGAGGATTTAATAATAATAATAATAAGACGTAGCAACAAACAATATCTGGCAATGGTTGTCAAACTCCTTACTCAACCACCTTGGTGTCAAAGATTCTGTAGTGTCTACTTCCCCAAACTTCAGTTTTAGAGAGGTAATAAGATTTCAGGCAAAACTGCACCCATGGTGGATTTCTTGGAGCATTGTTTATTTGCTTGCCATTATCACTTACAGCTAGTCCAAGTAATTTGTTTAGCTTCCGTGTCAATGCATCCACGGAGGGATAGCCACCAAAAAATTTCTCCTATTATAAATGAAGATTACAAAATCAACAAGAATCCAAAGATGTAAAAAGAGCATAGATGAAGGATAGCAGTATATAGAACTGGTTGATTTCAATGCATTGATGAGATCTAAACAAATTCAGGAACCATATGAACAAGGAGTCCCAGGAGACGATTTTGGATGACTTTATCACCCAAAATTGTGAAATTTCAGTCTTGTAACTGTCACTATTTCTGTCTATGGGCTTTACAAGGGAAGAAACTAATGTCTGAACCTCAATGTATATAGGAAAGATAGTTTTCAGTAAACACAGTTCTGTTGGTACAAAGACATTTTCAGGTGCAATCTAGGTTCCAATATATCTAAGTTACATTAAAAGTCGATCTGAAACTCACCCTTCTAAGTGGCAAGAGAAAAGGTAGAAATTAGTTGGTATGTTAGAGAGAGACATCAACCTCATGTAAAAGCAAGGAAGTCGGAAGTTCAATTGTTATGAAAACATTTCTTTTCACGTGACTCACAAGAAAATATTACAGAGTTCTTCAAATTTACTATGTTGCAATTCAAATGAACATCTATGTATATTTTCAATCACATGACCTATTTAATAGTAATGCGACTTATTTAGATAACTCAATTGGTCATTTTATTAAAATGTGTATGGATAGTCATTTGCAACATCATGAGTTAGAAGAGATCCCTCTAAATCGGTTTGCAGTAAAACATTGTCCCACAAAATATATGATTAGAAAGGTATCTTGGAACTCTTTAGTATCGATCACTTAATTTGCATTCATTATTTTTTGGAATCTCTTCCTTTTGAGCTTTCCCTTTTATTAATAAAATTATTTATTACTTATAAACCTGTGAATACATAAATGTTGAAAACAATAGGGACATCTTATAAGGAAATTTTTTATCAATATGAAAAGATTTTTGAGATGCATTCTTACCCCATCTTCGCCATACAAAAGAGCATGGATTCTGGCAGTTGGATCCTCTAGGGTCAACCTGATCCTGTAAGTCCCAAGTGGAGAGCGGAAGTCCTCAGCCTGCCATTGAAGTGCTGCTACAACTTGGGCTACACACTTGAATTTCACTGTTACCTGAGAGATGCATAATTCATCAAGCACTGAGATAAAGCTTGTATGGCCCCTGCATAATTTATAACCTCAACTTTATGTGGAAATTAGCCTCCTCCAAACGTCCATTTTGAGAGATAGAGAGAGAGATAGACAGCGGGCCAGAGAGGGGGGGGGGGGGGGGGGGGGGGGGGGGGGTTGGAGAGAAAGAAGCCACCTTGTTTTATTTCTTCCCCAGTCAATTTCCAGGTCTAAGCATCACAATTGCCTCTTACCTTCCCTCCCAAACCCTAGTTATTTCCCTACCCAAAGAACACAGACAGTTCCCAAATTTATCCTACATTACTTTCCCACTCAGAATTTTAGATTTTAACCATCAAGATCAGTTTGAGACTTGGTGACCACACAAAATGAATTGATCAATAAGGTCTACCATTTTTGTTTGGAGGAGATGGGGGAAAGGGAGAGGAACATACCCCTCTCATTGATCTTTTACTTCCTCTTTAGTGGCAGTTATGGCCAATTATGTTAATTAGTACATTCTAGCCACCTTATTCTCTCCTCTACCCCCATCTCCCTCCATTCCAAAAATACCTTCTCTTTGATATTTTATGGCTTCTCTGTTGGCACCTTCTTCTTTTTTTTTTTTTTTTTTTTGGCTGATGTGGAACCTAGAGCACTAGAACCTATCCCACCCTCTAGAACAGTGTATTAGATAATCTAGGTAAACTCCTAGTAGAAATCAAATCTAAGATGTCTAGGTCTACAACTCATCCCAAACCTCCAACTACTAGGCTGCAACCTGACGGGAAGCTTATCTATGGGCACTTATATAGGAAACAATGTATATCTTTGTAGGGCTTTAGGATTCAAATTCTAAACAGCAAAGCATTAATCCAAAAAATTTGGGGCCAGTTATTGATCCTCGACAAATTAGATCAGGTTGGCCACATGAATTCTTTTCCTCCATTTTATTCTATCTGAAGTCATGCTCTTTGTCACTTACCTAATTGACACGTCTTTTTTATTACTTCTAATATTATTTTTGGCCTTCCTCTACGTTTGTTCATTCCCTCCACTTGGATCAACTTACTCTTTCTTACCAGTATATTACTCACTATCCTCTGAACATGACCAAACCATCTCAAACTACTCTCGTTATCAGTAGGGCTACCACTGTATTTAGATGGATTTCCTCATTTCCATTTAACAAAATAAATGAGAAATTGATACAAGGTCTTGACTCTCAAGGCTATGTAATGTAGACTCTTTAAATAAATAAATAAAACTCATTTCTCAGCATTTCCATTTAACAAAAGCATCAATAAGAAGCAACACCTCTAGATTTCATGGTTCTAATTCAATTGTATTTTAAGCAAATGCTAAAAAAATGTATAATTGGATCTTAAATAGATGTCCTTGAATATGAAAAGAATGTCAATGTAAAAAGAATTTCCACCCACAATCAAGTCAAGCCAGCAATAAAAAAAATAGGTTCAAAGTACTATGTAACTTTTAGTTAATGTTACACAATCCAATATCTTTTTTATTGTCCAAGTATTTCAGAAAACCCGCCTTAGATAATATTTTTTCCTCATACCCATCATACTTGTCCAATGTCAAGATGATCAAAAATTAGAACTATCTCATCTATAAATTGTTTGAGATTTTAGTTTTTGTACTTTTTAAAATAGAATAAATACATAAATTTATGATTTGAATAGTAAAATGACATTTGATTGATTAAAGTTTGACGTACATGTTTTTTTTTTTTTTTTTTTGAGAAACAAGACATCAACTTTTATTAATCAACTAAGGCCCTTAAAGCAGCCTGTACAACCTGGTGAATATCTGGTGGCACTTCTTCCATCCAGACAATTAGATTTTGATTCAAAATTGCCTTCCTAGCTAAGCTATGGGCTACAATGTTCCCTTGACGACATACATGGGAAAAACTAATATCTGTGAAAACATTAGCTAGATGTTGTGCATCCTTGATCAGAAGCCCGTGAAGAGCTAGGGATGGGCTCGGGTTTGAGAGCTCCTTGCATATAGTTTCTCAGTCACCCTCTATGATTGCTCGGGTAACACCTAATTCCACTGCAAATTCTATGGCTCGTCGCGCTGCCAGGGCTTCAACTTGGGCAACCGTGGTTGGCAGTGGTATTTGCTGCGAAAGGGAAGCCATGACAGCCCCCTCTGAGTTGCGAATTACCACTCCAATACCTACCCTGCCTTGATCTTGAAATATTGCTCCGTCATAGTTCACTTTGAGAAGGTCAGTCGCTAGCGGTTTCCATTTTGTGTGCTTCCTGTGATGTTGCCTCGGTGCTCCTGGATTCAGAAGTTGAAACTCGCTCTTGCGCTCCTTTGAGATGTTCATGATCTAGTTCAGTGGGCAAGCGTTCTGATTGGTCCGAATCTGATTTCTTCTATTCCATAAAGCCCAACTCGTGAAAGCCAGTAGAGCCACATCTTTCTTCTCCTCCAACGCGTACTTGAAGATTTCCTTTACTGTCTGCCCCCGCATTGCTAACAGCCACTGCCACTGAGGATCCGAGGCGCAAACCACCTGCACATTAGAGCAAAAAAATAAAGCATGTAAGCAGTCCTCGGCATGTGACTTGCATCTGTCGCACACCCTATTAGGGATAATCTTTCTCCTGCATAAGTTGGCTTTCGTGGGGAGAGCTTCTCTTGAGCAACACCAAACAAAGTTTTTTATTTTGTTAGGGACCTCCATACTCCATATTTGTCGCCACCAACCTGCGTCCTATGAGGAATAGTTGCTTGATGATGGTTGCATGCTGCTTTCCTCATAAAGAAACCTGTACCCCGACTTCACAGAGTACATTCCAGTTGGGGTGAAAGGCCATATAAGCTTGTCTGGCTAGGGTGAAGAGCTGAGTGAAATGCTTTTAATCACTGTTGCCTCTGCCACATTAAAACAATGGTCTATAACTTCATTTTTTCAGCTACGGGTTTGCTGGTTTATCAATGCCTCCACTGAAGAGTTTTGTTGACCGAAAATCATTGGAGATATCACCCTTGGTTGAGATTTTGTTGGCAACCAATTGTCACCCCATATTTTGATATGTTTTCCATCTCCCACCCTCCATAAAGCCCCTTTCAAGATTACATCCCTCCCATGGAGAATGCTTCTCCAAGCATAAGAAGTAGAGGCAGATTCCTTAGCATCCAAAATGGTACCATTTGGGAAAAATCTGGCCTTAAACACTCTAAAGAACAGTGAGTTATCATCGTGGAGGAACCGCCATGAGAGCTTTGCCAACATTGCTTCGTTGAACATAGTGAGGTCCTTAAACCCCATTCCTCCCTGATCTTTATGTTTACACAAGTCCTCCCACCTAACCCAATGCACTTTCCTCCGGTCACCCCTTTGTCCCCACCAAAACTTCCGAACAAGGATTTCGATCTCATGACATAAGGTTGTTGGTAGCTTAAAACAACTCATTGCATAAGTCGGAATGGATTGAATGACTGATTTGATGAGGACCTCTTGTGACAATAACTTCCCTTCCCATCCTTGTAATCTCTTCCAGACTTTTTATTTTAGTTGGTCAAAACTTGCTCTCTTGTTTCTTCCAACCGAAGCCGGTAGACCCAAATATGCCTCATATTGTTTCAACTCGAAAATTCCAAGTTCCTCCATAATCTCGGATTGCATGTCTAAAGGGGTGGATTTGCTAAATAATAAAGCTGTTTTCTCTTTGTTTAGCTTTTGACCCGAAACCCTCTCATAGGTTGATAGAATTTCAAGAACCTTTTGGCATTCAATCCTTGTAGCTCTGCAAAAAAGGAGGCTATCATCTGCAAAGAATAAGTGGGTCAGTTTTGGGCCATTTCGACATATTGAAACTCCCTTGATATCCCCCACATTAGCAGTTGTTTGAATTAGCCTGTGTAGACCTTCTGAGCACAAAAGAAAGAGGTATGGGGACAGAGGGTCTCCTTGACGGATACCTCTGGTAGGGATGATGTTTCCATGTGGTTCACCATTAACTAGCAAAGAATAAGAGACAGTAGTGATACATTCCATTATAAGAGCAATCCATTTTTCATTAAAACCCATTTGAATCATAACATCTTTCAGAAAAGACCACTCTACTCAATCGTAGGTTTTACTCATATCGAGTTTGAGGGCCATATAACCTGTATTCCTTGAGTTATGATTTTTCATATAATGTAGCATCTCAAAAGCAACCAGAATGTTATCAGTTATCAATCTACCCTTCAGAAAGGCACTTTGATGCTCAGAAATAATAAGAGGTAAGACTCTTTTCAACCTGTTTGCTAAGACTTTCGAAAAAATCTTATAGAGCACATTGTAGAGGCTTATAGGTCGAAATTCATTCACTCTTTCCGGATTTTTAACTTTTGGGATTAAGGTAACAAATGTATGATTGAGAGGTGAAGGTAAAGACCCCGAATTTAAAAAATTCAAGATAGTGTTAGTGATATCACATTTTACCAAATCCCAATAATTTTGAAAGGCATACCGTCTGGACCCGGAGCTTTAAGAGGCGCCATTTGTTTTAAGGCAAGTTCAACTTCCCACGTTTGAAAGTTTTCAGTAAGTGTAAAATTCATGTCATCTGTCACCAGCTATGGAATTGAGCTTAAGGCAGTAGGTACACTCTCAGGATTAACATATATGAAAAGCTTCTTATAATAATCTTCAAAAATGCTTGCAATCTGATCTGCCTCAGTACACCACTGATCTAACCCGTCCTTAATCCCTATAATGGTGTTTTTTCGCTTCCTCATAGTAGCTCGGCAATGAAAAAACCAAGTGTTCCTATCTCCCTCCTTCAAATACACTGTCCTAGACCTCTGCCTCCACATACATTCTTATTTGTCCATAAGAGAGTTAATTTCCTTTTGTAAAGCAAGCAAACGGGTTGCACAGCCCCCTTGAAAAGCTATCCGTTCTTGCCGAGCCAAGTCTCTTCTTTTCTTTTCCAGCTCTTTTCGTATTGAGCCAAAATGGTCCCTACTCCAGCTTGTTAATTCTTTGCCACATGAATCTATTTTCCTCATCACTTTAGTGTTTTCGGCCCCACCTACACTTGACAGCCACACACCTTCAACAACTTCCCCACACCCTTTATCAGCTAACCACATCTCCTCGAATCTAAATAATTTTTTCCTTCGTTGAAAATCCAAATCAGCTAATTCAATCCACAAGAATTTATGATCCGAGGTAGTGCTATCAATGTGGTGAACCTTTGTGCCCGAAAAATCCGAGAACCAATCTTAAGTAGCTACTGCTCTGTCCAGTCTCTCCCACAGAGAGAACCCATTCTGCCAATGCTTGCTCCATGTAAAAGGAAAGCCCTTGAAGCCCAAATCCATGAACCCACACTCATCGAGGACGTCTCTAAATTGTTGCATTTGGTTGGAGGGACGTAGTCTACCACCTGACTTCTCTAAATTGTTGCATTTGGTTGAAGGGACGTAGTCTACCACCTGTAGAGATAAGAAGTGTAGTTACCAGAGGAATATAAAAAATATTAATTCAATTTACTAAGTGGTGTCACTTTACCAAGGTGTAATTTAGTGTGCGTTTGGGTTAGGATTAAAAATTAAAATGATTTCACTATTCATGGGTCCCACTGCACTTTTTGACACTATTCATGGGCTCCACTGTACTATTTCAACTAACTTTTACCTTTATCTACAGTACTTTCAGTAATAATTTTTCAATTTCAGCAAAATAAGCGGTATCCAAACACATCCTTAAACTCTCTCTCTCTCTCCCTATATATATATATATGTAGGACTAAATCCTCATTTATAAGATTATGTTTATGATAACATGTAGAACAAATAGAATTAGTAGAATTCCCATGCGATGCCCAAACAACCGTTTAAAAATGGACAATTCTAGAACAGTTACGAATTCCTAGAAATTTTATATTACAACCTTCCCAACTAATGCACAAATTCTTCTTACATGAGAATTACTTGCCCATAAGAAGTGCTTATAAAAAACTACATACGAATCCGTAGATGATAAGTGATTGAAAGTCCCAGAATTGCAGGGAAGCATAGGTGTAGTTCTTTGTCGAAATGAACCAAATTCGATGCTCCAGAATTAAAAAGTTGGGAAGAAGACATTATCATTATAAAGATCGTGGACATCAAAATAAAAAGAATTTAGATGTTACATTTAGACGCATCAAAAGCAAAAGAGTTCTCCAGGGAACAGATATGGTACCTCTGAGTAGGTGAGAACATCCCTTAATGTAACAAATGGCACATTGTCATAATCTACGACTGTGCATTTGTTGGGGGGGGGGGGGGGGGGGGAGAAGATATCATTATAAAACTTCCACAACATGAAATCAATATTTTTTATGACCTTTAATCAGAGAATTAATGAATGAGAAACCTGTAATATTTGAAGGCCACGGAAAGCTCGAGTATGGGATCCGTCCCCATTTCAGTGATAACCGCTCATTATATAACCTAACAAAAACAATTATATTGCTACATTTTCTTAGCAAAATATTGATGCCATATCCACTCTTTCATTTTATTATAAATAAATAAAATTAAAAATTAAAAAAAAAAAAGGTTTAGGGTATAATTACTCCACTAAAATTTAAAATAAATAAATATGAGATAAATGAGTAAATTCAACTAAAATTTCAAGGTATAATTACTCCACTAGGCAATCAAGAATGGACATGACAATTCTTAAAAAAACTTAGACATGACACAACAGAGACATGCAAATAAATTAACTAGTCAGTAACCTATGCAATGCATGAAAAAGTTTTAATATAATATAATAGATAGAGGATGACTGCTAATGGGCCAAGATGAGTGCTGAGGCCAACGAGGGCTTGGCTCAACTGGTAAAGTTCGTTCGCTCCGCCTAACCAGCCCAGATTCGATTCCCATTGCCAGCGGGCTCTTGTTGGTAGGCATCCTTAGTGAGAGTTGGCCCCCTCACACAGACTGAACATCCCAGCCGGTGCCCTGCCCGGGAATATAATACAACCATAAGGCCCCCATTTTTCTTAACCAAAAAAAAAAAAAGATGAGTGCTGAGACCAGCGGCGATGAGATTTGCCAGTGCAAATGGAGGAAAATAGCAACCAAATTAAGAGAGAGTGACGATGGGTTGAAACCACCATCGACCAGGTTGAAAACCCTTTTGTTTTTTTCATCACTGTGTCACGACCATGTCCTACTAGCCTTGTCTTGGTCAAGTCCAAAATAATGAACAATTTTTTTTTCTCCTGCCGGACACCACATTAACACGCTGAGCTTTTTGTCGTGTCTGTGCTTCCTGGCCACAAGGCATGAAAAGGTAAGGTGATGCTCCTACGTCACACTATTTCACATATAAATTGGAGTCGATATTTAACAGGTCAGGCAAAATAAAACTCATTCAAGTGTTGTGGGTAAAGATATATTAAACACTATATGTATTGCAATTACCATTCTGTTTTGTCTTTAAACTGTGAAAAGTTACAGAGTACCATATACACTTATAGTGAATAAGAAGTTCAATTGCAATTCATCTGCCTTACAATTAGAAAAATTTAGTATAACTCGAGATGAAATACTAATCAACTCACTTTGTAGGAAGACTAATTGGTGGAGCATCAGTTCCATCCCAAAGAAATACCATCCACTCATCTTTAGCAACCTCACAGATATGAACTATCTTAAGGCACAATACATTGAAAATATGAAAACTGATCAGCAGTAGTACTACAGGATACAGAAAAAGGATAATAACTTTATCAGGTCAGCCACTACATAATCTTCAAGCACAACCAAGAAAAAAAAAAAAGGAAAATTACATTTTTAAACAACCCTTAACCCATATAAAACTGCAAACACAACATCATTCCACTTAAATGAGCTGGGGTTTAATTTGTTACTTTTTAAAACCTCAACATTTAATTTTTTTACTTTGAAACTATTACACTTAAAATGTAATTTTCCCAAAAAAAACAAAAGAATAAACTGCATTAGTCTTTATGGTTAACTAATGTACAAAAAATTTGTTGAATTACCTTGCATATCAAATTAACGCGTTCTTCTTGTTTGATTTCTCTCAAAAACAAGAACTTAGTCAGCCCTACAAAGCAAATGCATAGTTCAAAGCTTTGCATCAAGATGAAATGCACAGTTCAATTCCAGCATTGTAACAAAAAGGAAGGAAATGAAGAAGTTGTGAGACATGTTAAGAGTGTGTCAGGAAGACAAAATTAACCATGACTTTAAGGAGATAGTATAAATATGAAAGAGAGTTGAAATCGTTGTTTAGTGACATCAATGTATTCTTAAAGAGTACCTTCATCAAGCTGAAAATCAACCAACCATTTACGCAGGCCTTTTATAAAAGTCTTGTCAAGGTCTCTTGGGCGAAATTTTGAAGAAACTTGATAAGGAAGACAGTCTTCAACATCGTTCCCTTCATATAAAGCAAAAGAAGAAAACCTCTAATTGAAAACAGCACTCACTTCCCCAAAATGAGTTTTCATCTGCAGAAGAACATGCCCCAACTTTTAGCATGCATAAGACAATATAGTTGCATTAAAAATAAGTAAAATGACTCCCACAAAAAAGCATAAGGTGGAATAGAGGACAAAGCCAATTTAAAAATTAAATCAGCGGATACTTGTACCATCTGCCTCCATTCCTTTCAGAGGGAAGTTTTTCAACTGAACTATTATAGGTGTAAGATTATATTATCCGAAGCTAATTTGAAGATACATCAAAAAATCTACATCATGCTTCATAATAAGATATCCATTAACAAATTTAAAGGCCTCAACTCCGTGAACATTTTCACACATCAACCATATGGTACAACCCCAACGGGTAGCACAATCAGCTGAGGACCATACCTTATGAAGCAAGGGTCACTGCTTCAAATCTCACATTCCCTCTCCCCCTTGGGGCAAACATTTACTTATAAAATAAAATAAATAAATAAATAAAAAGAATATGGAATAAGCAAAACATTTTGAAGACTATTGCAGGCCAAAATTCATTTATTACCTTAGACAAAATGATGTAAGCTAGAAATATTGAGCTCTCCACACTTTTCTAATTACTCATTTCCTTCTTCCTCTCCTTTTCCATATGTTGTTTCATCCCTTAAAAGAATATATGACCTAGTTGGAGATTGCTGGTGTTTCCTTTTTTTTTCTTTTTTTAAAAAGTAAAATTTACACAGGTTGTGTCCTAAAGGTACACCAGCACTAAGTACAAAAAGAACAACTATCAATCATCTTAAGCATATTGGACCAAGAATAAGGACCAAAAGCATTCACCCACTCAAATAGAGATTTGACGAATGAAAATTTCAGATATAGAACAGAATTCTCACAATCCTCAAAATGTCTGGCATTTCTCAACCTTTAAATGCTCCACGAAAGACAATGCGATATCATGTCCCAAATTAATATTTCTGCATCTACCAAACCTGCCTTTCCAACAAGCTAATAGGCCTGCAACCGTTTGTGGCATCACCCATTGAACCCAAAAGAGAGAAAAGATCAAAAGACCAAACTCCAAAGGTCACGGGCTACAGGGCAATGAAAAAGTTCGTGATCCAATGTTTCTCGAGCCATCATACACATACAACACCAACCAATAATAAAGACTCACCTCTTTCTGAGATTATCAATTGTGAGAATTTACCCTAAAACCGCTGTCCAAAGAAAGAAAGCTGCCTTGGTTTGGACCTTAATTTTCCATATGCTCCTCCAGGGAAAATATGAGCAAGTTGGAGGGTTGGTTCAACACAGACTATAATAGGATTTAACAGCCAAGGCATTCTAAGAAGATGATATCCATCACCTTAATGGCCTGTTTGGAAGTTTAGAGAGGGAGGGGAGTAGAGGGGAGTAGAGGGGAGGAGAGTAGTGGAGAAGAGAGTAGAAAGGAATGGTTCCCCTCCACCTTGTTTGGATGTTTTTAAAATTAGTAGAGAGGAATGGTTCCCCTCCACGAAAGACAATGCGATATCATGTCCCAAATTAATATTTCTGCAGGGAGTAATTAGCCCTTCCCTTTGTTTGGATGTTTTAAAAATTAGGATGGAGAGGAGAGGAGAGGAAATGATTAAAATAGACAAATTTACCCCTATTTGAAAATAGACTTGCAACATTGGTCTATTATTAATTTAGAAAGGGTAAATTGAGAAATTTATCTAGTCAATAATTTATCTACTCTACTCTCCCTCCAAATCTCTCCAATTTGGAGGAATTAAAAATGAGGGGTTAGAGGTGGTTGAAACCCCTCCAAACTCCTCCAAACTCCTTCCTTAAAAAACTTCCAAACAAGGTAATTGAATTACTCTCCCTCCCTCTACTCTACTCCCCCTCATTTTTTTAACTTCCAAACAGGCCATAAATCTTCCCTATATCGCCTATGCTCGGAATATAGGATATTTATGAATATTACTACTGATTCTAGTTCCTAATCTTTGACTTATCTCACAAAGTAATGCCCCAATGGTAATTTTTCCCAAGTGATCAATCTGCCATTGAAACCTCCTTATCACGAGCAACAGTAGAGTTCAAGGAAACACTTCGTCAACAGTTGCCCTCCACACCAAGAATCATGCCACTGTACGTGAGGACCAACATCCACTTACAGCTAGTGAAACAAAGAAAGCTATCCTAGCCTTTCCTTATATTCTTCCATAAACTCACCTCATACAAGCCTGTGACCCTATTAAGCACCACCCACCCCACATGCTACCATATTTATGGTCCACGACCCTTCTCCACAAAGCCCCCTCTTAATTGCATTCCTCCATTTACCTAATAAAGCTTGATTGAACACAACTAGGTTCTTAATGCCTAACCCTCCACTTTGAGTTGATTCACAAATTTTCATCCTTTTTTTTTATAGGTAAAAATAATATTATTGAAACAAGATTACTTCTTGAAAATAATCATGAAGTAGCCTAAAGAATTACGATGGGAGAAATATCTACATATGAATTGACTCTAAGAAGGAGTGAATAGAGTTACTATCACCAAGACCCAATACAAAAAACTACTCATAAAGAGAGCTAATGAAAGAAGCTTGCAATTGAGAAGACGTGCACTCCACATTTTCAAAAGTATCAAAAGTACACGGATTTCATTCCCTCCATATCAGCGGCAGAGCCACGTTGAGACCAAGGGGGCCCATGGCCCCTCTAAATTTTTCCAAAATTTCCAGATATATAACAGTTCAAAAAATTTTCAAAGTAATGCTACTTCCACAACATTTTCACAATAAATTTTATAACAAAATTTATGTGATAATTTGTTACTGGCTCTTATTTGAGCCCATCGGTGACATCACTTTCTACCTACCATTAACAGTTTACACCTGCACTCAAAATTTGTTATGAAATTTTTATGAAAATGTTGTAATCCTAACATTTTTTTTAAATAACTTTATGACTGGTAAACAGTGACACTTCTTGGAACTCTAAAACTTTTACCGCTTGAATTGAATTTCTTTCTTTTTAATATTGACTATTTGATTAATTTATAAATAAATAAAAAACTAGTATTAAAGTTTAAAGTTCAATTGTAAGACTCCAAGCATTTGTATTCAGAATAAACTAAATTAAAAAAATAAAATAAAATAAAACCCTTTAAATAGGGATGATAATTGACATGATAAAAATGGATAATTAACATAATTTTTTACTATTAAAGTTTCAAGTTTGCATGTTTTCAGATTTAAAATACAATCTCCTAACACTGCACACACTTTGACGTTGATCAATTTACAGTAAGACCAATTTTTAAAAAGCAATGAGTATCTAGCTAAAAAGTCGATAAATTAGAGTTATATCTTACCATTTCTTTGGGTACTTTCAAAACTAAATCACATCTATAAATAATGCAAAAAAATATTAAGCATATTTTCATTTTCATTTTCATGGAATCTAATTTAATGGACATAAAGTAATAGTGTATTAAATTGCATTGATCCTTAATAGTACTATACATTCAGCCCCCCCAATGACAAATTGCTAGCTCCGCCACTGCTCCATATAGTCCGCATCAAAGATAATGGAATAAGATTCTAGATATCTGAATATGGTCCTCGACATAGCCACCCACATAATAAATCAAGAACCTTCTCTAGTAAAACCCATTGAACCCCAACCATCCTAAATATAAAGCTCCACAACTCAAAAGCCGCGCTACAGTGAATCAAGAGGTGATCCATAGTCTCCCTGCTACAACGACACATACAAACCAACTCACCATTGAATAACCTCTTGATGAGATTCTCACAAGTGAGAATTTTCCCTCAAGCAGCTGTCCATAAAGAAAGAAACTCTCCAAGGGGCCTTCGCCCTCCATATGGCCTTCCAAGGAAAAGGCATAGGGGGTGAGCCCCGCAATGTCTCACAAAAAGATTGTATAGTGAATTCCCACCCCAATACTCTTTGACTTTCATCTAATCCTATCATTCCCCTCATTAAGGGGATTGTGAGAGTTCAACAAATGGAAAAATAAAGTAACCTCATCAAACTCTCGCTTATGAATTCCACACACCAATTCCTACTTTTCCCCTCCACCAATCTCTCCAATAATGATTCCACATAAGCATTCTTATACACAGAAATTTCAAATAATACAGGAAACATCAGTTTTAAAGGCTAATCCCCACATCAAATATCATGCTAGGATCAAACTCAACTACCAAAACCTACATCAAAACGAATGCGCTGTAAGAAATGATCTCTCGTCATTCTAATGCTCCTCCAAAACCCACAGCCACGAATGCCTCAAATAGGTTTCGATAACCATCCACCCCATATTTCACAGTAACTAATTGTCTCCACAATTTGTTTTCCTCCAACCCAAACCTCCATATCCACTTTCCTGACTAAGATTGATTGAAAGTGGTAAGTTTTCAAATCCTCAAACCTCCCCCCCCCCCCCACCCCCACATTAGCCAAAGGCGTGCACACCTTATCCCATCACACCAAGTGGTGCTTGTACTCGTCTGTAACCTCTCTATTCTATTCACCACATTGGAGGGAATGGTAAATAAAGATAAATAATAGGTAGGCAAGCTTGAAAGCGTGCTCTTCAATAACGTTAACCTTCCCCCTTTAGATAAGTACATTCTCTTCCAATCAGCTAAACGACATTGAAATTTCTCCAAAATGGGATTCCAAATTCCTGTTGATTTAAAAGAGGCCCCTAATGGCATTCCAAGATAAGTCATAAGAAAAGACCTCACCTTGCAATACAAAAGATTAACCAATTCATGCACATTCTCCACCTCACCCATCAGAACCATTTCACTTTTTCCCAAATTAACTCGCAACCTAGTCACTACCTCAAAACAAGTTAGTAACAATCAAATGTACAAATCTCTTCCGTGCTTGCATCAAAAAATATAATAGTGTCATCAATAAATAGAAGATGTGAGATAGACATCCACCAACATTTCCCACCTCAAAACCTTTAATAAGTCTTTCCTCCTCCATCTTCTATAGCATTCTATTGAGAACTTCCATGACAAGGATGAAGAGCAAAGGAGATAAAGGATCCCCCTACCACAGTCACCTAGATGAGTAAAAAAAAACCACAACGAGACCCATTAACCAAAACAAAAAACTGTACCGTGGTGATACATGTACAAATCCACCCTTTCCACTTTTCACCAAACCCCATCCTCTCCAATAAATAAAGAAGAAGCTCCCAATTAACATGGTCAAAATCCTTTTCTATATCCAGCTTATAAATAATGCCAGGAATGTGACTTTTGATTTTGCTATCCATACACTCATTGGCAATGACTACTGAAACCAAAAATTTTCTTTCACCTACACATGCATTTTGTGATGCAAAAATAAGTTTATCTAGCACTCCTTTCAATATATTTGCCAACACCTTAGCCACAATTTTAAAACGCTTCCAATCAAACTGATAAGTCTAAAATCCCTAACATTAATAGCAATAGGTTTGAGGATTAATGCTATAAATGAGGAATTAAGTGATTTTTCAAACTTACAGTATTTATGAAATTCCTCAAAAACAACAAACACATCTACTGCAACCACCCTCCAACAGTCTTGGAAAAAAGCCATGGTGAAAACTTAAACTCATCACCAATTCCACCCCACAAGAAATCCTTTTGCAACTTTTCAATAGAAAGAGCAACCCCCATAGGATTAGGGAATAAAGATAGGTAGCATTTGCAGGTTGGATAATGTGCTAATAATTAAAGTGACTTGGCCTCCCTTAGAAAAATACATCATTTTCCATCCAACTAGTTGTTTCTCCATTCTTTCCACAACAAAGTTCTAAACTACCTTCTGGTTAAAAGTTGCCCCTAAAAGAAGGCCCAAGTATTTCAATGGGAGCATCGCCACTTTACATCCCAATTGTCAGCTAGATCTACAACATTATGCACATGACCTACCAATACCAATTCTGAATTCCCTAAATATATCTTTAAACTTGACACAGCGTGGAACCACACAATTACACATTTCAAATACCATATTTGCTCTGGGTCAACCCCACCGAAAATTAATGTATCATCTACAAATAGTAAATTTGAAACCATTAACGTTGAGTCAATTGAACCCCTTACCCTGAAGCCCAAAAAACATCTCCCTTCAACAGCCTTCTCCATTAACTTGCTCAAAGCCTCCATAACAATTATAAATAATAAAGGAGATAATGGATTGGCCTGTCTCAACCCTCAAGAGCTTTGGAAGAAACCACGCAAGCTACCATTCACTAAAACAGAAAATCGGACGGTGGAGATGCAAGAAACAATCTAGTAATCCAACTTCACATTTCACCAAAACCATAGCCTTGCAACAAATAAATGAGGAAATTCCAGTTAACATGATCATATATGTTTTCCAAATCTAGCTACACAACACCCCTAGCATGCCCATCTTCAGTTTGTTGTCTTATTATTCATTGGCAA
Source organism: Notholithocarpus densiflorus (assembly GCA_030021035.2). NCBI lineage: Eukaryota > Viridiplantae > Streptophyta > Magnoliopsida > Fagales > Fagaceae > Notholithocarpus > Notholithocarpus densiflorus. The sequence goes on along the minus strand of JARYZH020000036.1, from coordinate 328,801 downwards.
TAAAAACAGGCAATCTCCCTCTAACAAAAGCATTCCAAGACTTAAACACCACCCCCAAAAGCACCGTCTTCAACCTATTAGCATTGACCCATTTCATTTCCCATCAGCCATCTAGGCCATGCTCCACTCCCAATTTTAAAATGAGTTCAATACGTGCGTTGATGATCCAACCCAATCCCCTCATGTAAATCACACCCATGCAAAGCCACTTGGCTCCCTCTCCCCCCAGTACAACATTGTTAATGTGATTCTTCTTTCATTCGATTATACGTAATCCATTAATAAAAAATAAATAAAAATCTATTCGCATTTTTATGATGACTTCAAATGTTTTCTATTGTACATAAAAGAAACGTCATCCTTCCCATCCTTCTTTGTTGTATCTTATTACTTTGGTTGCAGTTGTCGTTTAAGGTAGTCAGTGGTTTTTGGGGGGATTAGTGGCCTTTTTTTTATAGCTTTTTGTTATCTCATTTCTGATAATGAAATATAAACTGATCAAAAATATAAATATATAAAATAAAAACCCTGGGAAGATCCAATAATTTACTAAACCAGAGAACTTGAAAGAAAAAGAAATTGACAAATTGCTTGTATCTTAAAAATTTATCACCTAGAAAAGCATAGTGGAAATCATATTTTGGAGGAATTTACAATTAGGATGTACCACAACATGAGAAAGATAAATTATATCCCCAGCTGACGCAACATGGGGAAGCATTGCCATACTTTCAGCAAAAAAAAAAAATTGAAATCCCAGGTTTCGGCGTGATTCATCAATTATTTTTAGTATTTAATTGAAGTTCACTTATTAAAAATTATTTTAAAAAAGGTTTTGCATAAGGAATTATGAAATTACGATTATAAAAGCACACGAGGAAAACTAAAATCATTGGATTCTAACAAAAGCAGAAACAGAAAGTTAAATTTTTAGATAACTATTTAGTATTTACCAAGTGACTTTTATTTACTATTTACCGAGTGGCTTGATTATGAAAATTAACATATGTTATATGTGCAAACTTTGATTTTAGAATTTACTAGGAAATGTAAGCCATGCAGTTCAGAAGCAACCAAGATTCCCAAGATTATATAATGCAATGTTCAAGAATGCATTTTTTTTCTCCCAAAATAATAATTTTCATCTAACTTCAAAAGCTGAAGAAGATTTCTTTGTTTCAAGATTTGCATAGAGATCTAAAGCAAAATATGCCATCCACAACAATGAGATGATTCTAAGATACTCATGGTCAATCCACAACTCTCACTAGTCCTTTTGTAATATTGAGAAGAAATTGATTCAACCATGGAAGAAAAGTCAAGTTGCTGCCTTTAGAGTAATTTTCAGCTTTTGGAAACTAACAAGCTTTTCATGTATATAGCCGTCATGCAACATCTTACCCAACTTAGGGTTGTTTTCAGAATCATATTTGGTATTATTTTAGGATTTCCAATAGTATTAGTAGCTGTATTGGGTTTTCTTAGTCCTTTAGTTTACAAGTCAAATTTTAAGTCTTAATTCTAATGTGATTAGTAAGAATCGACGAGTGTATGTATATGAGGCCTTAGTGGCAGATTACTAGAAATTTTCTAATGGCAACATCCACTGGGGACATTGGGTTATGCCAAAGTCAGTTGTGGGACTCCTAGCTTGTTTGCAAGGGCGGTTTGGTTGCCATCGGAATGGTCACATATGGATAATTGTTCCCTATTGTCTAATGTGGTGTTTTGAAGATAATGAGAGATCCATATCAGACCCCAAGTTATTTTTCTTTAGAACCTTAGTAGACTGGCTGTTAGCTTTGCAAAACCAATCATTCTCTTTCTTTCTTGAATTTCTTGATTTATGTAATTTTTGTACTTGATTTGTTTGACCCCTAGTACACAGAAGGCGTCCTTTTTTTTTATATCAATAAATCTTATTACTTATCCCAAAAAAAAAAAAAAATCCATTGGGGACATTATTACCTTTGTTAAAATAGTGCAAGATTGGGAACTAGAGTCCCTAGCATCTTCCATGGATTTAATTAGTTAATTTACTCTAACAAAGTGGGGTGAAGATATATTATGCTGGAACCCATCAAAATGTAGATTTTTTTTTTTTTTTGAGTTAATAAAATCACATATCATTTGTTTCTCCTCATAAATAAAGAGAGAGAGAGAGAGAGAAAAAAAAATGTACCTAAAAAAATAAAAGTGGAAAAGATATTAAAAAAGATGTTGTAAACATTATTAGATTATATGAAGAGAGAGAAAGAGAAGTGGCTCAGAACAAACACCTTACTTATTGCAATTTTCATCACTCTACTACTAAACCAACTAAAAAACTGGTAGCAACAGTAAGTCCGGCCTTTGTGTCTTCATCGCCCAGCAATAAATTACCATTTTCATTCAAAACAAATGCAATAACATTGAAATGAAATGCATATAAGAGAGAGAGAGAGAGAGAGAGAGAGAGAGAGAGAGAGAGAGAGAGAGAGAGGTTGACGCCAATGAGGTTCACCTTCTGGTTTATGGAAGAAATGGCATCCCTTATTTGAAGGAACTTGTAGTCATCATCCACCATCTCTCTCTCCCTCCAAAACCCTATCTCTCTCTCTCTAAAACCCTCTTTCTTTCTTTTAAGTGAGCCACTCTTTTGCTTTTTGAAGTTAAACCAATTGCCGTATCTGCTGCTGGTGTTTAATAGCATTCCCATTCAGAAATTCTATCATATTCTATTTTACTATCTCAAAAAGCTACTTTATCAATCATACCATACCATTTTACAATACTTCCAACATCCCAACTTTTATTTTACAATACTACACACTAAAATAATATAAATTATACAATAAAATAATAAACAAATTATCTATCACACCTTTCTCTTCATCTCTGTCCTTGCCTCTTTGAGTCTCTGTCCCTTTCTCAACAACCAAACAATCTAATCATCACCACACCACCACCACCATGCCCACCACGCCACCATTGCCTACTACCCACCAAAATCCCACCGGAACCAAAAACCCAAATTAGGAAAAAAAAAAAAAAAAAACCACTAGATCATTGCCACATCCAACCCATCTGAACCCAAAAGATAAAAATCAATCCATGCCTCACTGCAAAACACACACAAAACCCACACAAAACCCAAATTAAACACACACACACACAAAACCCAGATCACTGCCACATCCAGCCATCGTCGCCGCTAGATCAACGCCGCCAGATCAACGCTGCCACCAACGCTACCACCATCGCACCACATCCAGCCCATCATTGGCGACCTTGAGTAACCCATCATCGGCGAGCTTAGTAGCCCATCATTGGCGATTAATCACAGCCCATCATCGGCGAAACCACTAGACCTACGGCCCCACCAAATCAACGCCGCCAACATCGCACCACATCCAGCCCATCATCAGCAATCTTGAGCAACCCATCATCGGCGAACTTGGCAACCCATCATCAACGAAACCACTAGACCCACGCCGCCGCCAGATCCACGCCGTCGCTAGACCCATGCCGAACCCACGACCTATGCCAGAATAGCCCACCGTGAGAGAGAGAGAGGCCGTTGTGGAGAGAGAAAGGAGATGAGAAACAGAGAAAATAAAGTGTGAGAGATATTCAGATATGCATGTGGTGAATAAAAAAAATATTATTTAGTTTTACAATTGTGCTACAGTACCGTCACAAATTTGTGACGGTACTGTAGCACAATTGTAAATTTTTTTTAGGATACAAGTCCGAATGTTGGGTGGTTTTTGGGCTTAAATGCTAAATCATCCCTACATATTCCATTTGGCAGTCCCAATGGGAATGCTCTAATGTGGCAACTTGCTACTCTACCATTCTACTAGAGCCCACGGAGCACTGCGGTCACGTGCTATTATTATTTTTTTTTAATTTGTTCCTTTTTCTTTTTTCTTAAAATAAATTTCTTGTTAAAAAAAATTCTAAAATTCATTTTACACCTTGGCATTTGGTTTTCTGTAAACAATACTATGTTGGATTTGTTTATTTGTACACACTACACAACATTAACGTAATGTAAGATTCTTCCAAAGAATTTCACATTACTACATATTATGATAATTACCTTATTAAATATTGATAATCTTATATTATCTATTTATGAAAATGATATAATTTTTCAATAGATAAAATTGCACATACCAACGGTGGCTATTTAAAGAATTTTTTCTACGGTAGTATTTAAGAAATTTAAATTATACAAAAATTAATAAAAAAAGAACTTCCTTCTCAAAATAAAAAATAAAAAATAAATAAATAACTTAAGTATTAAAGAAATTGATGCAGAAGAGTGTGCCTTATTGGAAACTTTATCATTAAGACCAAAAGATAATTTTCATCCAGATTTTTGTCTTCTCAATTGTATCAAATTGATTAAGAATTAGGACTATAGTGACATTTGTTAATAATGCCAAGACGTTATTTCATCAAGGCCTCTCTCTCATGTAAAATTCTAAGTATCATGATCAGTGGCGACTCCAAGAAGTTTTTTAAATGTGGTCATTAAAAATTTAAATTATACAAAATCTAATAAAAATAGAATTTTATATATTGAAAAAACACACACACACGAGAAACACATAAAGTCTTACAATTTCCCTCTACCAATTTTCTTAGTTATTCAATATTTTATAATTATTTAAAGTTTTCAAAATATATAGTGTCAAATTTTTTTAAGTATATTTAAAATAAATTAAATTTTAATAAGAAAAATAATTATTTTTCTCTCAACATATCAACACATTGAGAACATGTAGGAGCATTCACACTATCACACTTGGGGGCCTTAGGCACATTAACGTATTGGGTCCTTATTACAAGTCAGTCTTTCAAAGCCTTTTGTTTTAGGGAAATACTATGTCCACTACATTTTCAAAATACTTTCATAACAAATACTATGTGGCATGTTGTTATTGATAGCCAAAAAAAAAATTCAATTATGAATTCAAATTAAAACTAGTAACAACTTGTCACCTAAAATTTGTTGTGACAGCGTGGATCTCTAGCATGAACAGGATATCTAGCAAAGAGAAATTAGAAAACCTCCATTTATTATCTAAGGAAGAACAGGATCTCTAGCATGAAGTTCCACTTTAATTTTAGTACCAATTGTTTAAACAAATTTCAAAATTATTACAGATTTTTTTTGTTTTTTGTATGAACCGTCCCATATATTTTTTTTTAACTGTCCCATTAGATTTCAAGTGTTACAATATATTTAATTTTTTTTTTATTTAGTGTTCTAGGAGATTTCAATTCTATTTTAGATTTTCTGTCAATTATTACTTTATTTTTGTAAAGTAAGGAGGAAGTTTTACTTTAATAAATGATATATTTAAAGTTTTTTTTTTTTTTTTTTTTTTTTTTTGAGGACCGAAATTATGTTGTATTAAGATTAACTGGCCAAATTAGCCTGAAGTACAGAATGAAATTGTGGCGGAACATCCTTCATCCACACTAAAAAATCCTGAATGTTAATAGCAAATCTTGCTAATCCGTGAGCAACAGAATTACATTCAACTTTGCATCCGCAATCAACAGACCTATTGGGGACAACGGATTGTGTTCCTTTTCCAAAACTTTTATAATCACCATCGAATCACCTTCTAACACCGCGTCTGAAAGTCCCAACTCAGCAGCGAAGGACAAAGCTTTTGCAGCAGCCAAAGCTTCGATTTTGTTACTGTTGAACTCCTGATACAATACCTGAGAGCAAGAAGCTATAACAAGGCCCTTGTTATTCCTTATCACAACCCCAATACCAGACTTATTTGCGCCAGAAAAAATAGCTCCATCGAAGTTGATTTTGACATAATTTTCTAGTGGCAGTCGCCATTTGGGTTTGGGTTGGCTTTGAAGATGAGGGTGCGTTACCTAGGCAGCCAGAAATTCGGACAACCTCTCGTTGGACAGTTGAGCAATCTTGTGAGTTGAACACGTTGGCTGGTTTAGGCGAACTTTGTTCCTTTGAGACCAAATCGTCCAAACCATCCACGCAAAGAGCTCCGTATGTTGCTGCTGCATAATTATCCAAGACAGCAACTCCTTGAAGTCCAGGAAGTGAACACGACAACGAAAACTCCATGAGTCTGAGCTATCCCATACTGAGTCGAGCTCCTTACACATCGAAAGAGCATGTAACGGTGTTTCATGAGCATCAAGGCAACGAGCACATACTGGATCAGCGATTATCGTGCGGCGGACAAGGTTTGCTTTTGTCGGTAAAGCATCGCGGCAAGCACGCCACAACAGATTCTTCACTTTCTTTGGTACCCGAAGAGACCAGATGCCTTTCCACAGCTTTGTATCAGCTTCAGTGTTCGTAGATGAGAGTCCCACGTCAGCTGCCTCCTTGAGAAACCTGTAACCCGATTTGCAAGAGTAACGGCCATCAGGTGAGTGAGGCCATATTTGAACATCATCTGATTCAGCTCGGCCCAAAGGAATTTTTTTGATCAGAGCGGCTTCCTCAGGCGCAAAAATTCCATCAATCAGCTCCTTATTCCATTGTCGTGTTCCTGCATTAATCAAGGTAGAGACAGTTGCATTTTCCATAGATTCTAATGGATAGGACAGCACCTGAGGGGGAGTGTTTTCTTGGCAGCCAATAGTCTTGCCAAATTTTGATGGATTTGCCATTTCCAACTTGCCATCTAACACCCCTTTGTAAGACATCTCTTCCCTTGAGAATGCTCCTCCATGCATAAGAGGCCGATCTTGAATCCGTTGCCTCCATAATAGAACAATGTGGGAAAAAGCAAGCTTTAAACACCTTGTAGAATAAAGATGAGTGGTTGTGTAGTAGTCGCCAAGCTTGCTTAGCCAAAAGTGAGTCATTATGAAGAGCCAAATCTCGAAACCCCATTCCACCCACCATCTTTGACTTCGTTAATTCATCCCATTTCACCCAACGAATCTTCCTACGGTCTCCCCTTTGTCCCCAAAAGAACTTTCTAACCAAGGCTTCAATTTCATGACACAAACCCAATGGAATCTCGAAGCACCCCATAGTATAGGTGGGTATTGCTTGGATCACAGATTTAATCAAAACTTCCCTTCCTGCCTGTGAAAGTAGCTTCCCTTCTCATCCTTGCAATTTTTTCCATACCCTTTCTTTGATATAGTTGAAACTTGTCTTTTTACCTTTACCAACAAGAGATGGAAGGCCCAAGTATCTCTCATAATGCACAATTTCTGGAACACCTAGGGGCCTAGGGCCAATTTGATATTTGATTTAATAGCATCTGAGGTGGATTTGCTAAAGAATAGGGCTGTTTTACTTCTATTAACTTTCTGCCCCGAGGCACCTTCATATGCTTCTAAAATATTCAAGACCTTACCACACTTCTCCTCCGTTGCCCTACAAAATAGGAGACTGTCATTTGCAAATAACAAGTGAGTTAGTTTCGGTCCATTCCTGCAAAGAGAGAAGCCATGAATATCGCCATTCATTTCTGCATGTTTAATCAAGCCATTTAATGCCTCTTGATGGTTGGATAAAACCCTTAGGTTCCCCATTAACCAAAATAGAGTAGGTGACTGTTTTTACATAAAGCATGATCAAATTAACAAATCTTTCATTGAAACCCATCCTCCTCATCAATTCTTCTAAAAAGGACCACTCAACCCTATCATATGCCTTACTCATATCCAATTTAAGAGCCATAAAGCCAATGGTACCGGAATTGTGTTTGTGCACACAATGTAATGTTTCAAAGGCTACCAGAATATTGTCTAAAATCAACCTATCTTTGGTAAAAGCTGACTAGTGTTCGGTGATAATTTTGGGGAGTATATTTTTCAAACAGTTGGCTAGGACTTTGGAGAAAATTTTGTATAACACGTTACACAGACTAATTGGACGATATTGATGCACAAATTCAGGATTATTAGTCTTTGGGATGAGTGTGATAAAGGTATGATTTATAGGGTGAGGTAAGGTACTTGAATTCAACCAAGACAAGATAGAAGAGGTGACATCCTTATCCATAGTACTCCAAAAGTGTTGGAAAAAAATGGGAGGCATCCCATCCGGACCAGGAACTTTAAGTGGAGCCATTTGTTGTACAGCAGCCCGAACCTCACACTCCAAAAAATCACATGTAAGAGAAGCATTCATCTCCTTGGTTATGAGTTGTGGAACATGATCTAATACCCCATTTGACGGATCTGATCTAGCTGAGTGGAAAAGATCCTCATAGTAGTTGGTCACCACTAATGAAACCTCCTCCGGATGATACCTCCAAACATGCTGCTCATCTCTGATTTTCTCTCTCTGATTTTTCCTGAATCTTTTTGTAGCACAATTGTGAAAGTATTTTGTGTTCTTATCACCTTGATTGGCCCATAGAAGCCTAGATCGTTGAGCCCACATTCGAGCTTCCCTATCCAAGAGCTCATTTATCTTAGATTTTAACTGTCTAACCCGAGAGTTATTTCCATTTATCAAAGCTTCAGATTCAGCTCTCAGCAACATTTGTTTTTTCAGAACCAGGTCTTGTTTTACACTACCAAACACATTCTTGTTCCACCAAATCAAGTCCTTGCCACATTTTTCCACCTTCGCCAAAATCTCTCTATCCATCTCCACCCCAAACCCCTGATTCCAAATAGCCTAAACAATTTCTCCACATCCCGGATTTGACAACCACATCTCCTTAAACCAAAAGGGTTTCTTTCGAGATGAGGTATTTAAAGGAGCCAATACAACAAGGAGAGGGCAATGATCCGAGGAATCACATTGTAGATGGTGAACCTTTGAGCCAGGGAATTTTAGGAACCAATCATTTGTAGCTAAGCCCCTATCAAGTCTTTCCCAAATGGAAGTGCCATTCTCGAAATGCCTGCACCATGTGAATTTCGGCCTAACATAGCCTAAATCCATGAACCCGCATTCGTCAATTATATCACGGAATAGTTGCATCTAATGATGGGGTCGAGTTGCACCCCCCACCTTCTCATATTGTTGAGTGATTTCATTGAAATCACCTATGCATAACCATGAAACTTGCTGCCTAGAATTGAGAAGTCTAAGATGATTCCAAGCCTCACATCTTTTTGCTGTTTCTGGTTCACCATAGAACCCTGTAAATCGCCACTCGTTCTCGGTGCCTTTATCAATTGAAGCATCAATATAATACTTGTGTGAGCCGTCAATCTTCAAATTGATAGCTATTTTCCAGAAAAGAACCAAACCTCCTCCTCTTCCTTCCCTGGGAACCACCCATCGATGGTCAAAATCAATGTTTCTTTGAACTATGTCTAGCCTTGCTTCATCTGTCAGAGTTTCGGCTAAAAACACTACAGAGGGATCTTTTTCCCTTATAATGTCTACAAGCTCTCTTCCTGTACGTAGGTTCCCAAGCCCACGACAGTTCCATGCTAAGCAACTCATTGTTCTTGGCGGGGCTGATGATCAACCTCCATTAATTCAAAAAAATCTGCACCATCATTCAGATAAACCTGTTGTCTCTTGGAAGGTAAATCAGCGTGGTCAAGTGTTACTGGAAAGTTTCTTTTCTGCCCTATATTACTTCTGAAACTTTGGTTGCTGTTTGAATTCTCCACTCGTGGTCTACGGGTCCAAGTTGGCAAAACACGGAGAGTAGTGGCTGAGGCAAAAACCCTAGTTGCTTCTTCACGTGCTTCATTAAACTAGGCTGGATTTAGAGGTGTTGGAGGGGCACGTGGTTCTGGTCCAAAGAAAATTAAGTGCTGAGGTATTGAAGGATCACACCTGTCCAGCTCATCCTCAACAACATTTGATTGCGTGGCAAGCTCCTTTATTTTCGTAACTGCAACCTTAATGGGGGCAACGTCCCTAGTAATCACGCAATCACCCTCAAATTGATTGTCATCGCATTTAGTAGGAGAATTAATTGCTTTGTTGGCCGTAACGTTCGCCTTAACATTATGTTCTGTGCTGGAATTTGCCACCCCTACTGGTTTGCTTTCCTCTCCCCCAGTCCGATCAGTCGTGGCCTTAACTTCGCTGTGAAACACCGTGGCCTGTCCTGAACTATCACAGTCCATGGAGGCAGTGGCCTTCTCATGACTGGTTTTTTTCATGGCCTTGTAAAAACCTGGTACTGATACTACATTCTTCCTTGAAGGCACAAACGCCGGAGCTCGAATACTAGGTCCGAATTGCCTTTGTTCAGGTTGGAGAGTCCCCTCACTTTCAATCCATAACTCACAATCCTTGTCGGCATGAGTGAGATGACCACACCAATAGCATAGGTTAGGGAGTCTCTCATACTTAAAATGCACCCAAGTCTGTTTGTCATTCTCGAGCGTGATAAGTCGGCCACGGCATAGAGGAAGAGATAAATCTATGGCGACCCTTGACGCAGAAAATTGCCACCATCTACCTCCTTAGCATCTGTAGGTCGAGTAACCACCCCCAATAACCTCGCTTATTTTTACAGCTGCCTCCACTGTCATGTAGCGTAGTGGAATATCATGTATTTGAACCCAAAAACTTGCTTTATCGAAACGAAGTTCCTGCAAGGGGCTCTCTTTGTCATAGCGTTGCATTACCATAAGATGCTTGTCAAAACTCCACAGTTGACTTAGGAGGATTCTATCGACATCCTCTTTGTTGTCAAAGGTGAATAGCATTTTGTGATTGCCAAGATTCTGAACTTGGAAGCCATTACGAGCCCTCCACAATGGCGTAAATGTTCTAGCAATTGCATCGACATTGAGAACTCTCTTGGTAAGAAACTTGGCAGCAATGGAGTAATCTAGGTTGCTATCTTCCTTAGTAAGTTTACATCCAGGACCCTCCCTATCTAATAGAAAGAGACAGCTCTAGTTTGCTGTGAGATCTTCCATTGGATGATAATCCAAACCACACCTCCTGTTTCCCAATACCCCGAAAGGAAAAACCCAACTAGCCAAAGAATAATTGAGTTATTCCTCGGAGACAAACAACGCCTTCATGAGGAAGGGACACAACAATTCTATTGCACAGTAAACGATAAATGACATTTTAAAGTAAATAAATGATATATTTTAATAGAAATATATTTATTTTTCTCCCAACATATCAACACATTGAGAACACGTGGGAGTATTCACGTTGTCACACGTGAGGACCTTAGGCATATTAACGTACTGGGTCCTTCTTACAAATCAGTCCTTCGAAGCCTTTTGTTTTAGATAAATACTCTGCCTACAACATTTTCACAACAAATGCTATGTGGGATGTTGTTATTGGTGGGCAAAAAAATAATTTTAATTATAGATTCAAATTAAAACTAGTAACAACTTGTCACTTAAAATTTGTTGAGAAAGTGTTACAATTCTAATCATTTTCTTTCTTCATCAATATCGATCCATGTATTTTTAGAGGAAAAACCTTTTCAGCATTGCCACAGTCATTATACTTTGTTTTTTATTTATTTTTATTTTTTTTAGTAAACAGTAATACTTATTAGAATACACACGAAAATAGTAATATTAGTGTTTTAAACCAGGTTTATAATACATTACATAACCAGAGTACAACTACAAAATGGTCTAACCTTTGTAGTTGTAGACTGGGGTTATAAACAACGGATACTAGATACACACAACCAATGTGGGATAAACATCCTTTTTTTTTTTAGTAAACAGTAATACTTATTAGAACACACAAGAAAATAGTAATATTAGTATTTTAAACCGGGTTTATAATACATTACATAATCAGAGTACAACTACAAAAGGGCCTAACATTTGTAGTTGTAGACTAAGGTTATAAATAGCGGACACTAGACACACACAACCAATGTGAGATAAACATCATTTTTTTTTTGAATAAACAGTAATACTTATTAGAACACACATGAAAATATTAATATTAGTGTTTTAAACTGGGTTTATAATACATTACATAACCAGAGGTCATTTTCACCATAAAAAAGAATTCCAAATAACTTATCACTAAATTAAACTTATTAAATTAATTTTTTTTTTAATTCCAACACAATTTTTTTAAGATCAACTATGTGTATTGAAAACTAAATAGTATTTTTTTATAAGCAAAACTCAATAGTATTGATATAAGCCAATTACATATATATATATATATATATGTTTATATATATATATTAAATGTCTTAAATTAAACCCCACTTATTTTAGATCAAATCTGACTTGTACATCTTTTGAGAGCTATCATGCAACAATGCTTTTATTTATTTATTTATTTTTTGGATTTGTGTTATAATGTTTAAAAGTGATATATAAATAAGTGCGTGTATTTATTTATTTATTTTTTTTAAGAAAGAGGTAAGGTAACGTGGGGTATTGTTCATAAAGAGATGGAAATAATGTCCTACGTTTTCGGCGGAATGGAAAAGATAAAAGAAAAAGCCTAAAACTTAGGAACAATAAATTATTCTTTTAACCAGTTTGTGTTTTTTAATTTAAAATTATTTAACTAAAAGATATGGGTATTTTAGAGAGTTTAAGAATTTGTGTAAGGGTATTTTGGTACACAAAATGTTGAAATTCAAATAAGAAATCTTGTTATTAATAGTATAGATAAACAGATACTCCAAGCTCTCTTTCCCACAAAACTCTTTCTCTCCACACTCCCAAAAACACCTCTCTCTCTCCACACTTCCAAATTAATTCTCTTCTCTTCTTTTCGGTCTCAAAAAAAAAAAAAAAAAAAAAAAACCGCTCTCTTTTTCTCTCCCTTTGTGGTAGTGGGTTTTGATTTTGATTTTGGTGGGGTGGTGGTGATAGATATTGAGTCTCTCACCAGGAACGGAGCCAAGAGTTCAAGTTAGGGGAGGCGAAGTTAAAAAAAAAAAATCATTATAAAACTCCAAATAACATCTATTTAGTATTGAGTATTAACAATGTAATCATTTATGAAAAAGGGACTCAACGGTCTTTTAAATCTTATAAGTTTTAGAAATTATTTATAATTGAATTTGTACAAAATATTGTAATGATGTTCTTTTCAATGAATAACATAAAATTATTCGTCAAAAACTCATCTTCCATTTTAACATAAAAAAATACGCACATACATACAAAATGAGACAATGCATCTAGCACAACACTACAATCAACCAACTTTATTAACTATCAACAACTAACTATTAAAATTTCAAACCAACTCAACTTAAAAAAAAAAAAAAATAAAACACTAAAAGACAAGCACAACCATTAATTATTTGTCTATATTATATCATTTGTTACTCTCACTTAAATAAAAATCATTCACATTCATTATTGAGATATCCCTCACTATCAATTACTGAATACACTACAAGATGGTGATTAGCATTGCAATTCAATAGATAATGATAAGTTTAAATAAAAAAAGGCAATCTAGATTTGACACATTTTTGTATAGCAAGAATTCATATAAATAGCTAGAATTATACTCTCTTTTACAAAAAAAAAAAAAAAAAAAATCTACTCAAAAGTGCGCGAGCGCGCACACACACGGGAGAAAGAGAGATTTTAACACAAACTCTACTTAAAGCCATGGTAACTTTTAAGAGAAGGTGAAATAAATATTGAATTAATATGCGTAGTTCACTTACATGAAATATAAGCAATAAACAAATCAAAGCTTAAATTTAGCATTAAGTGAGTTTGTTCATCATGAATATTCTTTATTTGATATTAAGACACAAAAATAAAAAAAAATTTTCTTTTTCTTTTTCTTTTTTTGGGCTATAAATGATAATATCTTTGAGAGGAAAACCACACAAACAAATAAAACAACTCTTTTAATTTTTTAAAACATAAGAACATAAATTCTTTAATGAATTATTTTCATTACTTTCCAAAAGAAATTTTAAATAGTTCTTCCATCCGTTGGTATTTTGAAAGCACAAAGAAGAAGAAGGGGGTGAAAAAAAGAACACAGATTTTTAATTCACAAAAAAAAATTGAAAATCAGTATTTATTATAAGAAGAAAAATCAGTATTTATTTTTTGAAAATCATTTTGGGTTTATATGAAAGAAAGTAGTCGCACGTGTGCAACGGCTAGTAATTCTAATTTATAAAAGGGCTAGTCATTTCTATTTCTCTCTCTCTCACTTTCCTTTCTTTTGAGGAATAATGTTCCACAATGCTACATACGATTATCTAAAATACTGAGCTATTAACCGTATAAGATCTCACTCCAACATACATCAAAGTAATCTACACTTTTACGTTTGAGTTCACATCCCTCTCAAAAATTTTGTTTGGCCCATGAACCCGTTAACATTCCCCTTAAAAAACTTTTTCTTTCCTTTTTTATTTGAGAGAAAACAAAGAAATATTTGAAAGAATTCCCATTAAAAATATCTACTAAAAAGTTCTATTTTTTAGCCTAATTAGAGAAGTTCCAATGTAAGCAAATGTATATTGTCAACTCGCACAATCCTTCCAAACTCACTAAATCAAATTGCCTATATTTTCCATCTGATCTCTTGGTTGTAGAGGTTAGTGGGTCGGTGGTGTTTTGGAATTTTTCAACTAGCTAGTAAAGACAGTTTAATTAAGAATTTTAACTTCAACTAGGGGGGAGGGGGGGGGGGGGGGGGGTGGAGCCTTGGTCATCTCAAGGCTTCCAAGGGTCAAATTTACTGACTTAGGAAAATATTAATTACAATCTTGTTCTACATCTATTGCTTGTCATGACTGGCAAGTGATTGGATGAGGCTAGTTCTTTACTATAACTGGTTACAAATTGGATAACCTACAAAATAGTATACAAACACTAATCAAGTCACTCTAATAATTATTGCGAGCAAAGATTATGGCTAAAATATCTCCGATCATTATTTGGGGTATTATTAGGTATTTTTGGATTACGATGGTGTGATGCTTTATTCTCTTATATTTATGTTGATTTTTATTAATTACTCATATTGAGGAATATGGATTGAGATATGTAATTGCACCGTACAATTAACTCCATTTCCTTCACAAAATTTTTTATATTCTTAACTTTTTAACTTTAAATTTTCACTTCTTTTTAATATTTTTTATTTAATAATTGAGATTAAAAGTTACATTTTCAAACTCTCAATCCCAACCATTTATTACAATTTCATAAGCTGCAATACCCTAAATCTCACTCCTTTTTTTAATATGTTTATAATGGATTAGATATTTTAACCTCATATATATAATAATGCTTTATTTTATTTTATTTTTCTTAATAGGCATTTTACTCTAACTAGTTGTCATAGAACTATCTTAGTCTTATCACCAACGAGCAAGCGAGCAAGCGGTTGGTGAAAGTAGGGGCCCCATGCTTTATTATTTATCATTATCCAACACTATCTCGCGCCATGCCGTACTCGTTATCCACGTGTTTTCTTTGCTTCTTAAATCTATCTAGTTTTCGTTTTTGCGTTGTCACACACACAAACAAACACACACACACACAGAGACGGTGTCAAACTTTTTCGGTTTCGTAAATCGACCAACACAAATAACACACATTCTACGTCGTCCACCTTAATTATATATTTATATTACTGTACTTTGTATTTTTTCGAGATTCTATTTTGTAATAATACTGAATACTCTTTAACTAACTGTTTTTTTTTTTTTTTTTTTTGATACGATCTTTAACTAACTGTTACGTTCACGCGGTTTGCCAAATGTAGCTCTCCCGTTCTTTATCTTTACAGCTAGAACACAAACTCGATACTAAAAAATTACTACATTTCAGTTTCTTCCTTACTTCTTTTATTTTATTCTTTGGTATTTTAATTGGTATATTTATTAATGGACCCAAAGTTTTGTTTTTTGTTTCTATCGCTCATTCTAAAGGTTAGACAATAGAAAATGATTTTCTCCAATCTTTTAAAATTCTTCACTCTCTGTTCTAGGTGATATTCCATCCTAACTTTTTTTTTTTTTTTTTTTTAAATTTATATTACAAACACTTTTTTAGTTTATTGACTTTATTCTCCAAAATGGGCAAATGGGCAAAAACTATCTCATTGGTTGTTTATTCATTCCATATAACTTGTATTGGAGTTTATACTTGTGTGTTACGTAAAATTGTTCCTTGGTGCATTAGTAATTGAATTATCAAATAGCAACTACATTGATTCTTTTCAAAAAAAAGAAAAAAAACTACATTGGTTGGTAATTGTTCTCATTGGTTGTATATTTATTCCATATCACTTTTTATTTTCTTACACAACATTATGATTAGCAGTTGATTTACCAATTACCAACTACATAAAAAAGGATGGGAATTGAACTAGAGGAATCATAAAAGAGTAAATATTCTACTTTTATTTCTCAAGGAGTCAAGGTATATTTGAGATGAAACTATTGTATTATTTGATCATTAAAAGAAAAAAAAAAAGAGAAGTCAAGTGGTGGAAATTTTTTTTTTCTCTCTTCCAATTTTGATTAAACTAGTTGGTAACCCTGCATACACAAAATTTTATATTACATGTAATATAAGTATTTTTATATATGAAGCTATATATTATATATATTTTTATTTTAAAAAATAATGTATCATGATTTTAATGAAGCCTAATAGAATATAAATTCAATTATATATATATATTTATTATAATAATAATATACAAAATTGTAAAGCTTTATAAACTTATATTACATAATATTACATAATATTATGAGGTTAACTAAAAGCCAAATGATATCAGTCTTATATAAATTATTAATAATAAATATTATAACTATAATTTTATATTATTTATTTTTGCAATATTTTAGCTATTATACTTGATAACTCTAGAAAGGGAAAAAAAAAAAAAAAAGATAAGGTCAAATAGTGGAAAACTGATTCCTCTCTCCCAATTTTTTAAGTATTATAACCTAATATTATTGATGAATGAAAAATTCAGAGATCATAGACTGCTTTCTCTGCAAGCCATGGACCCAGTCCTGTTCTATACTTTTATGAGTTTATCTTCCAAAGATAACCACAAAAAAGAAAAAAAGAAAAAGAAAAAGAAAAAAAAAAAGAGTGAGTAGAGAATACAGAAAAAATTAAAAGAATATAGAAAAAAAAGAATTTATATAAGTATCTTTCAAAGTTGAGGCCCTTTGAAAGTGACAGACGAGTCTCATAAATGATAAATCTGGCAATCTGATGCCTAAATTATTGTTGGGTATCAAATTTCTCTCTCTTTCTCTCCCTATTCTCTACAAAATCGTTCTTTCTAGAACTAGTAGAACCCAAAGTGCCTAAACTCTGTTCCAAATTCCAATTGGACAATTCTGATATTTCCATCTAGCTCTCTCTATCTGTTTTTGCTCTGCTTTTCTTTTTCCGTGAAAGTTGATTCCTTTACATTTTTTTCTTTAAGAAAATCGTCTTGATTTCAAGGTTACCACTCGGACAAACCACCGATCTTTTCTCCCAGAAAACATGGGTTTATGTTAAAAGAAACCAATTCTGTGTCTCTTTCAAACCTTCCCCTTATTTTCCAGCACTTTGTTGGGCTTTCTTTTCCTTCAAAACCCATCAAATTCTGACCCTTTTCTTCCATTCTCCGGGTTTTGCTTTCTGGGTTTGATTTAACTTGAAGAATTAACGTTGAATTGCTGTGACTTTTTGCAATAAGTCTGTTCCTTGAATTTCGAACAAAGCAGAGCTTGAGTTTTCTTTAAGGTTAGTGAAAAAAGAAGAAGAAAGAAATAGGGAGAGTGTGAAAAGGGAAGAGAAAAACAACCATTCCTTTGGTACTGTTTTTTTTTTTTTTTTTTCTGTCGGAAACAATTGGCTGGAATTCAAACTCTCCGGTGTACGGAAAAGTTGTGGAATAGAGCAACATTGCCAACGAAGAAACTCTGTGAAAGAGAGAGAGAAAGAAAAAAGAAAGAAAGAGGGATAGATATTTAGTACCCGTGAAATTTGCTGTCAAAAGGTCAAAAAATAGGGGTCTTTGTAGAATAAATTCGCATTTCCCTTTTTTTTTCCCTATAGGTAGCTCTCTCTCTAACAGGGAAATCAAATCCCGTCAATTTCTCTCTCCCTTTCTCTCTCTCTACCTCTCTTCTGTTTTTGTCTGTTTTCTGCGTATCCTCTGTTCTCTCTCTGTTTTCTGCGTATCCTCTGTTTTCAAGAGAGAAGCTGAAACTTTGTCCAACTATTTTCTGCTTCTTTCTGTCTCTAAAATCTCACTAAAAACCATGATTTATGATAAAGGGCCAATGCAATCAAACCTTGATTGCTTCCTTCACTGCACAACCCCTGTGGTCCAATCCCAATTTCTTCCCAAGGTTTGTATCTTTTTTTTTTTCCAATTTTTTCTTGGTGGGTTTTTAACTAATCGGTTTCATTTTCGTTATCAATTTCTATATGTGATCATTTTGTTTTGTTTTTTTGTTTTTTGTTTTGGTTGCAGACTGAGATTAGAAACCTTAATCGTCTATGGCATCCATGGGAGAGAGAAACAGTTGAATATTTTACCTTAGGTGATCTTTGGAATTGCTATGATGAATGGAGTGCATATGGGGCTGGAGTTCCGGTCGCCTTGAACAACGGCGAGACCTTAGTTCAGTATTATGTGCCTTATCTCTCTGCAATCCAGATTTTCACAAGCAATTCGTCTGTACACGGTTTGAGGTATCTACCCTTTCTTGTATCTGCATTTGCAGTCTTATTTTTGTTTTAATTTGATTGTCGTACAGGCTGAATTTTACTAGTGGTAGCTTCCAGCAAGGTCCTAGTTTGATTTACTTTGATTGGATTTGCAATGATTCTTCTGATTAGGTCCAATGTTATGATATTCCTTGACTAGTATGATTTAAAATTTTGGTCAACCATGTGGATTAGTTAAAGTTTATTAGTTTTTTTTTTTTGAACTCATTCGAATCGATTGGTTAAGAATTCTTCAATTGGTTGTATAATTGAATTGCTCAAGGACCCATATGGGTTAGTCAACCTGTGATGATTTGGACATTAATGTGTTTATTTTTAATTAGTTGGGGTATTCTTTCACTTTTAGACAGAATTGCTGAAATTATTTTGTTTACTACTAGATTAATCAATGATAACATATTAGTCTTAATTTGAAGCAGTTTTCTGGACTAAGTAATATTGAAAATATTTTTTGAATGAGATTTTCAGGGAAGAGACTGAGTCAGGGGACTATGAGACGCGGTCCTTTAGTGATTCATGCAGCGATGAGAGTGAGAGTGATAAGTGGAGATGGGATGGATGTTCGTCAGAGGATGGAGGGTCTGAGCAAGACAATCTCTGTCACCCAAATGATAGATTGGGGAACCTTTATTTTCAGTACTTTGAGAGATCAACTCCTTATGGAAGAGTTCCTCTAATGGATAAGGTACCTTTGCTAGTTCATCTTCCTCTCATGCAAACCTTAATTAGCCCTTTTAATGTTCTTTACTTTCATTTCATTAGCATTTCATCTTTTCTTTCTGTCTCTTCTGTTTTTCCTTTTTCTTTATAAAAAATAAGACTGATTGAGGATTGGAACAATGAGAACATTTGTGGATTTGTTAGAATCATATTATGAAATCCTTTTCAGATAGGCATCTTTTAAAGATACAATGGAACTTTTGACTCCAATATGACACTAAGTTTTTCATTCCATGTTTAATTTTCTTATTTACTTCTTTATCTCTCTTCTCTTTGTGTCTGTCATGGATAATAATTGTACTTAGTTTTATATTTTACTTCCTTTTGAAGTAATTACCATTTTTATTAGCATATGTTCACGCCTTTAATCTTTATTGTCTTGAACTTTACTATTGTTTGGAAGAAGAATTCAATATTTGGGGTTTTCAGCTTTCTAGATGATTATAACTAGTCATGCTTTAAATTCCTTGAATCCCTTTACCATGTAGGAGTATGTTGATTCCATTGATGAATTACTGGTTCCTTACTTTTCAGATAAACGGCTTAGCTCAAAGATATCCTGGCTTGATGTCATTGAGGAGTGTGGATCTTTCACCAGCAAGCTGGATGGCAGTTGCTTGGTCTCTCTCTCTCTCTCTCTCTTATCAACTAGTATATAAAGCTTACATAATAAAATTTAAAAATATGATTTTTTTTTTGGCCTTAAGCTTGTTGCTTAAGTTTTTAAATTAGTGTTCTATTAAATAATTGCTCTCAAGTCTCAACATGGTCTATTAGGATTTATAGAGCGTTATTGCCACTAGTTATGACCACCAATAAAAGATTATTTCCCCAAATAATCTCTTGTTTGTATTAATACAAAAGATATGATAATAAATTTTCTCATATTTTTTATTTTTCAGGTATCCAATATATCACATTCCCATGGGAAGAACCATAAAGGATTTGTCCACATGCTTCCTCACCTATCATACCCTTTCATCCTCATTCCAAGGTAGGCTCTATTTATTTTCATGTCACCCCTGTCAACCTATTACCGTTGGATTTTTGGTTCAACCAAAAGGGCGGTGACAAGTTTTGTTGTTGACTTTTTATTTTATCTTTGCCCTCTAATTGTATCCATTCAAAGAAAGGTACTTATGCGAACTATATCGCTCATTAAATATGCTATGTGGATATGTCTATTGCTATGTAGATATGGACCTTGAAGATGACCTTGAGAGTTCTGATAGGAAGAGAAAGGAAGGGGAAGGCATCTCTCTTCCTCCATTTGGTTTGGCCACTTACAAGATGCAAGGAAATGTGTGGATCTCGGGCAATCGTGGTCGGGACCAGGAGAGATTGGTGTCACTTTTGAGTGTGGCAGATTCATGGCTAAAGCAATTAAGGGTCCAGCACCATGACTTCAACTACTTCACGGGGATTCGGAGTGGCTAAAACCACAACTTTATATGATTCAGTTGGAAAGGATTGACCATTAAAACCCTCTTTTTTGGAACCATGGTTTTGTGCTCTTGATCGGAGTTGAGTGTGAGGATTGATTATAGTTTGACACTTCTCAGCATTGAGCTTCGTAGATAGGCTTTACTTAAGGGCCAGCCAAATATGTGAGATTTCATCCCAAAGGTATTTGAGGTTGAGTTTAACTCTCTTTGCCTTCTGTTTAGGCGGTAAATAGGCTGTTTGTTGTAGAGAGATAGATAAGAGGCTTCTTCCACCATGTAGTTTTATGGATTGTGTAACTAATACATTCCTCTTCACCATACAAATTTGGCCATTTCCTTTGTATCACATTAATCATAACATTTTGATTTGCCTCTGGGAAATGTTAAAAAGAAAAAAAAAAGGAAAATGCCCTTTGGAACTTAGAACCATTGAGTCATTAACAAGTGAGGAAAAAAGAAAAGAAAAAGCCAACAGATTTAAAAGGATTAGATAAAAAAGCAGAAGATAAAAAAGCAGAGAAGTGGGTCCACAGAGTTGAACATTGCTCCCATGAAATTAAAACCACCCATTTTGGCTAAGGGATCAAAATTCAACCGCTATAATCTTTTTCTTGACCAATTTGTTGCAATTAATTCCATAACTATCTGTAACACTATCAACACTTCTTTCTAGCCACTTGGCACAAAACTTGAGGGTTGTCCTTGTGTTTGCCTTTGCTACTTTGATTTTCTTATAATTAAGTTGCTACTTTGATATCAATAAATTAAATAAAAAAAAAGTTGCTACTTTTATAAGTTTCTAAATATTGTTATATATTAATACGTATCATTTGGACTTAATGCTTTGCCTTGTGGTACAAAATGCTAGATAGACAAAACTTTAAGTCACCAAAATGTATTATATTATAAATAAATTAACTTTCTGATTACAGTACATTTTACTTTTAACATCCAAATCAAAATATTTATATTTTGTTTTAAGAGCCTACAAATAAGAAACTTGATATTTATTTTTCAGATTGGAATTTAGCTATTGCACCATGCACTACCTCTCACATCATTTTCAGTTTTTCAAAATTTTTAACATTTTTTAAACTCTGAACTTTTTTACATTTTTAACTTCCGAGATCCAATGGTTGGTATCAAAAGTTAATTTTTTAACTCTGAACCATTGAGAAGGTAGCACTGACAAAGAGTGTGCTGGGTCATAAAGAGGGGTTTGTAGAAGTGTTGGACAAATCTCTCTCAATTGGCAAAGTACATATGATGAACTTATTAAAATCGGCAAGACATTTGAGCACTTGATGAATGACACTTTTTTAGCATTTACATCATCCATCCATCCATCATAGCACGTAGGTTCTTCATACGTTTTCTCAATAGTCTTGAATAAGCTCAAAGGGACGTCTCTTTCTCTTCTTTAAAATCATGCTTTGATCTCCTTAATTTTTGTCTTTGGCATATTAAAGTATCTTATACAAATAAAGTAAGACTTTAGCTTTGGCACACTCTAGCTAGAACGCGGATATCACTAGCCCAAACTGAATGATCATATTTCCACAAAGACCAATCTTTTATTAAAGTATTAACTATTAAGTACTCATTCATTTACTTTCAACTTAAAACCCAACTGAAAAATTGATTGATCATTGCTTGATTGAGCATTACGGGAATCCCATTTGTAAAATCAAAATACTTTATTCCCTATCACTATATAGAAAACATGTCCCAAAAACTCCCAATTAGATAAAAGTCTAAAGGGATGATATATATATAAATATAAATATAAATATATTTTTGTTTTTTTGTTTTTTTATGTTGGTTTAAAACGGAAACTGGTTGATGGGATTCACTTGAATCAAGTGGGAATATTAAGAAGGTGTGATTCAAGATCATACCAAACTTGTATAAATATATATCAATATTGGGCAGTGTAACATTGTTTAATGGTGAATTTGTCAAAATTCGCATTCAATTAAAAAATATTGAGTGGTATGACATTACTTAAAATTACATCAGATGTAATTTGCAGAGTAAAAAAGCTTTATTTTTTGAAAATTGATTTCACTATGTAGTGAGAAGGAAGAAATCCATTGTGCCATGTGGACCACTAATTTAGCTTTGCTTTAAACAGGTGATGATAATTGAATGAGAATTGGGGATGCGGAATACAATAGTTTTTTCATTCAATAAGGGCTTCTGAGTTCTAACTTCTAACCTTATTTTCAATCCGGAGCAACTTAGCAGCAGGTAGAAAAACCCAAGTTTGGATTAATTTAAATAATTTTAAATCCACGGTCCACCTGGC
Organism: Notholithocarpus densiflorus; assembly: GCA_030021035.2. NCBI lineage: Eukaryota > Viridiplantae > Streptophyta > Magnoliopsida > Fagales > Fagaceae > Notholithocarpus > Notholithocarpus densiflorus. Next base: position 305,704 of record JARYZH020000036.1, on the reverse strand, counting down.
ATGTGCACTTCATAGTTCATATGCACTATGCTAGAGGCAAGCATGCTGTGATTAATGAAAAAAAAATGGTATTAGTTTTAGATTTTTTTTTTCCTTTAATAAAAATTTGATAGTTATAATGAGAGATAGATGATTTAAACTTTGGATGTCTTAGAAATACAAAAAGCACCAACTAGTTGAGCTACAAGATTTGTGACTAGTGGTGAATTTATGTAAAGAAAATATTACCCTAATTATACGTTATCACCCTAACAAGTTATGAAAAAAAAAAAAAAATCGTCTCGACTTTAGAGCCTTTTTAATTTGAATTTTATTCAAGTGCAACCAGCTTGTTATCCACTTTGCTAAACTCCAAAGCTGGAAACATAGTTCCACCATCATTCCAGATAAAGAACATCATTTGTTTTCCATTAATCTCAATAGTGCAATCGCTATCCTCTTTACCGACCGAAAGAGAAAAAATAAAAAAAAATAAAAAAAATTGCAACCACTAACCATACCAATATATGTAATAAATTGGAAAATAAGGAGGGCTTGCAAATCCAACTACCAACAAACATCACATAGCACTACACATGGGGCAGTACAAGTAGACTCGTTTGGTCAATGATGCATGTACACAGATTGGCTGTGTGGCACTTGGAATTTTGGAATTCACTTGCTCCCTAATCCTATATCTACCATTCTTTAGTTTTATAATCACATTATGGTATAATTACATCTCACTACGTGTCACGATAAATTTTTTCTTTGCTTTTTCAATCTACGCATGACATTTGCAACACAGGAATCAGTTTAGTGCATGCCTTCTTTTATTTTAAAATTATATATATAAAAAAAAAATTTAGTGCATGGTGATTGGACAAGCTCAAACTTTGTGAGCTTGATCCCGTGTGTTAATGACCTTTTTTTTTTTTTTTTGAAAATCAATACTTTGAACTTTATTAAATAGTAAGCAAAACTGCCAAATAAGTAGCAATGGTGTGCAATGGGACATCTTCCATCCACACTTGAAAATCAGTGACATGTCGTGCATGTCGAACTAGGTTGTGAGATACACTATTCCCTTCTCTACAAACATGTGGAAACCTAATATAATGAGATAAATTTGCAAAACATTTAACCTTATGAATTAAACTCAGATCAGAAACTAACTGTAGAGCACTTGATGTAGCCAAAGTTTCAAACTTCACGACAGTTAAAGGGAGAGGGATGATTTCGACCCTGTGCCAAGCCCTTCCTTGGCAATCTCGAATAATCAATCCAATCCCTACCCTATCATCTTCTTGAAACAATGCATCGATGTAATTTGTGCCTGAAACCTCCATAGTTACATCAATAGTCGATCCCCAGAAAAACATTGATCCACCTCCTCTCAAAGTTCTTGGGTAAACAAACATGTTTTCACACTGAATTTTTCTCATCACCTCTTTTAGCCTTGCTTCATCTGCTCATGTTTCGGCTAATAACATGACAGAGGGATCTTTTACCCGCACCAATTCCGTAAGCTCGTTCACTGTACATGGGTTCCCAAGCCCATGACAGTTCCAGATTAAACAACTCATGGTGATTGGTGGGGCTGGGCACCAGCCTCCACCATTGAGAAATAGGACACACCTTCATCCTCAGAAACCTGCCTATGTTTGCTTGGTAACTCCGGATGAGCAACTCCCCTTCTCTTTCCACCAAGTTTTCCTTCCACTTGCACTTCGATTACAGCCTTCTCCCTGCCAACCCAATTTTGTTTACTCCTTCCGTAGGTTGTGTTTTTTTTTTCCTCGTGTTGCCCTAATCCCTGTCTGACGTGTACTTTGATTTTTTCCTGAAGTGGCATGCTGAGTTGGCGAGTTAAAAACCCTAATAGCTATTGCCGTAGGTATCTCACTCCCATTAGGATTCTGCCCGTTAGTCATTAATGCCTCATTAATCTCCCTGACCTGGATATCAATTAATTCTGGCATAATAACCGAAATTGGGATTGAATTTCTGGATTCCTTATTCGCCTCCTCATAAATAGGAGCAATTATTGGAGGTGATTTGGTTGTGATTGAGTCCGGATTTGGTTGGGTAGCGTGATCAGAGAGTAACGCATCTGCTCCTTCCACATTAATTGGATTCAACGGTTCACCCCCATTAATTTCATTAATCCCCTCTGCATTAAATTCTGCCGCCTTCTCCGAAGAAAGCTCCTCCACCGGATCTCCACTATTTGCTCTCCCCTCCGATGGACTTGGCTGTGCATGCAGAACCTGAGATGATGCATTAGCTTTAGGCTTCCTTTGCTCATAATATCCTGGAACATAAATAACTTCCTTCCCTGCTACAGTGTACGGAGCGGCCTTCAGAGATGAGTTAAACTGTTGTTGCTCCGGCTTAAGAATTCCCTTGCTTTCCATCCACAATTCACATTCTTTATCACTATGGTTAAGACGTCCACACCAGAAGCAAAAGTTAGGCAGACGTTCGTACTTGAAACTTATCCATATTTTCCTTCCACCCTCCAATGTAATAAGTCTGCCTTGGCACAATGGTAGAGATATGTCAACAAGGACTCAGACCTTTATGAAGTTTCCACCTTCCTCATCAACTGCCCTCGTAGACTTTTGGACTTCCCCAATCGTGTCGCAGATTTCTTCAGCTACAGACCTTTTCATGAAACGCACCAGAATATCATGAACTTGAATCCAAAATAAAGTTGTCTTGAACACAAGGTCCCACACCAGAATCTCCGAGTTATACCTTTGCAGCATAACTAAATGTTTGTCGAAGCTTCAAGGTTGGTTCTTAAGAATCCGATCCACATCTCCCAGATTGTCAAAGACAAATAGAACACCATGGTCCTTCTGATTACGAATCTTAAAACCATTGGTAGACCTCCACAATTGTTTGGAAGTTCGAGCCATGATTTCCATGTTAAGAAAGCGAGGAGTCAAGAACTGCGCAACCAACATGAATTCCCCAGTTTGTTGGTCCCTTTGTAAAACAAAACCTGTTTCCTCCTTCTCTGAGAGAGACAAAGAATTCCATTTTTCAGCCAAGTCCTCCATTGTCTTAGCTACTTTGGTTGATTACTAATCGTGTTCCCCAAAACCCCAAAAAACCACTAGCTCCAAAGTAAACTTGTTACTTTAGAGAGACAAAAGACTTTCCTTCCTTAGAAGGGACAATACACTTCTACTGCCTAAGAAAGGGAGAGGACTCACTTTCAGAGAGACAGAGAGACCTAAAGCGTGTGTTAATGACTTTGTTATACAAATAAAGAAAATTAAAGCATGTGTAAATTGGGCAATTGGGAACTCTATTTGGATGTTTCTTGTGGATGATCACTTAAAAGCAAACTAATCCATATATGGGTTAATTTTCTTGAAAAATATAGAAATAGTTACCGTAGATTGGATTGTCTTTTTCATGCTCATGAAATTCAAAAGTGAAAATTCAACCTGAATTTTTTTAGTGAAATACGGAGGTAATTTAGAATTTTAGAAACAAGCATAATATTGGTAATTATCTTTTGTTTCTACTTAGGTTCTCAAACTTCATCTCATGTATTTGTAATTGTAAATCCTCTATAATCCTGTAACTAATTTCTCTTATGTATAATTAAATGTGATACATACATTTATTATTCAAATAATTGAATAATTTCACCACCTTTTGAGGAACTTTTTTAGTTTTTATAAGGTTAATTGGTTTCAAAACGCTTCCCAATGTTCCCATGCTATGCAAATAGACATGATTTCTGCAAAACTTTGGCTCCTTTCATCCAGTAATTGGGGTTGAGACTTGAGAGAAAGTTAAGTGAGGGATTAACATTGGGGTGGTGATTTTTCATTTTTGTACGCATCTTCCATATATGTATACATAAGCTTTTTAAGACAATATATGTATACAACCAATAGCTCTTCACTTTTTAGGACACAATCAATTCAATCATGATCATTGTGGAAATTTTTTTAGGATTTTGAAATGTCGTCGTGCTTGTCACTTCAATCGTGCATTATCCACTGCGTTGAGAAGTGAGGACTATTAAGTTACCATTTGCGCTATCATTACTCAAATGGTAGTTAAAAAAGGGGGAAAAAAAAAGGACATGCATGGTATATTAAACTTTGACTGATATTTTGTATAGATCCGATATTTTGGATAAATCAATTATAGTCAAAAGATTCATGTGATAATCCATTGATAATGACATCTTTTGTAGTGCTTTCATGTGCGAGGTTTGAATCGCAACTTACCCTCCCTTACCAGTTATCTATAATTAAAAAATAAAATAATTATAGTCATGTTTTGGGCAAAAAGATTATGTAACTTCTACTTCCACAAAAATACCGAGCATTTTACATATGGACTTAGACTTATATTTTGGATTTTCTGTCACAACATGACCAAACAACCAAAACTATGGGTGAAAAAAAAAAAAAAAAAAAAAACCAAAACTATGAGTGAAAAAAAAAAAAACTATGGGCGAAAGAATGGTATATCTTTTCTCTTCCACAAAATTTTGGAGCGGGTATATATGAGTTAATTTATAAAATAAAAAAAATTAGGTTTTTTATTATTAGGGGTAGTTTAGATATTTGGCTTTAGAACAATCCCCTGACGGGCCTGTGTAGCACGTTCGATACCTATACAAACAATAATAGTTATGACTTATGGCGAGTTGAATTGGTGATCTCTAGGAAGTATACCCATGGTAGACGTGGTAAAATGAGCGGTTCAGGTCGGGTCAATTAGGTTCAGGTCAAAATAGGTCATTTTAAACGAATTAGAAAATGGTAGGCTTATTTGGGTTAGGACAAGTCAACTTGTATTTTTTCACATGAATTTTTTTTTTAAAAAAATGCATTTGGCAATTGGAAAATCAAGTAGCGAATTACTTGGTATAAAATACATTACTTTGAATTCACCACTCATATCAAGAATGAGATTAACTCAACAAATTAATACTTGTTCAATAATTATACAAATGCCAATATTGCTAACCAAAAAAGCATAAAGGAGTTTAGTCTACCCTTTGAACATCTAATTAAAACAAACACGCAAGTTTTATTTCTACACAATATCAACATCCCAAAACATAATACAAAATTACAAATGCCTTATTGGATAGCTAATTTAACAAATAATAAAAAAGATATAAGCAATTTACAATCTAGAAAACTAATTTTATAATCTAATATCAATTATGGTTGATATTTTGTTTCAATTTGAGAATATACATCAAATTTTAATTGTTACTTATTTATACATGGTATCTTTTATAAATATCATGTCATTATTAAGTAACACACACTATAGGAAATATTATGTTTTATTTTGAAAAACAATTTATTTTGATCATGAATTGTTAAAAAATAGGCCTAAGCATCCATAATTTATGCTAAATTTCATCGATATACTTCGGCTTCACTATTTTTACACTTATAAACGCTTCTCATACATGTTTATAATTTCAAATATAGGTTTTTAACTCTGTTGCAATCAGATTATCTTGGCATATACTTTATTATTTGATATTTAAAAACTTTACTTATCGTATTATTCAAGTAAGAGAATGTCTCAAATTATTCATCTTTCAATTTTTTTGTATACAGCTAGATAATGGACTCAATTGTATTTAAATGACGTTATCCAAAAAATATTAAAAATTTGATATTTAAAAAAAAAAAAAAACGTGCATTATATTTGTCAACTAAGTTTGAGTTGTACACTTTAAAACTCACAACAAACAATTAAACCAATAATGTCTTAATTTTATTATTTTTACCTAAAATAAAAGGTCTTAAAAAATGGGTCGGGTCGGGTTAACCATCAAAAAAGGGGTTGGGTCACGGGTCAACTTATTTTTAATTCAGGTTGAAAAAATTTAGGTTCGGGTTCGGGTTAGGTTTGCGAATCTTGATCTATTTTACCATGTCTAACCCAAGGCCTGATTAGCATGACCAACCTCTCAGTGGCAAAAAAAAAAAAAAAAAAAAATTTAAGTCTTTTAAATTATACAAGAAACGGTAAACATTCTAATTTTTTATTGAATCTTTTTGTTTTTGTATTTTTTTGATAGATGAATTTCTCTGTTGACAAAGATAAGATTTGATTTAAGATCTCCAAAAAAAAAAAAAAAAAAAAAAATGGTATGTTTGGAACGGAGAGAGGACCAAACATGGGGTTATATAAGAAATTTATACTGAGTTCATAAAAAAAAAAAAAAGAAAGAAATTTATACTGTAATAAAAATTACGAAACTGCTTTGTGTTTTGGGGCTGAAGAATGTTTCAATTATATTCAAGCTACAAGACTTTGGCCCAATCTCCGTGGGGTTTATACTTGTCTGTGACCAAGAGCAGCCACTTTATGGGCTTTATTTTTAACCAATGGGACTTATATGGCCCAATATTGGTGGGCGCCATAAAAACATTTCTGTTCCATGCTGGATAGGCCTCGATATTGGATAGTAAAGCTAAAATCTTAGTTCGTTTGGATCTACCACTCGTGAAAATTTTGGGTCGGTTCCCATAATCCCATTATAGTAGTATACTCTTAACATAGTTAGGTAGCAAACAGTACGGCTCCAAGAATTTTCTTGAGGGGGTTATTAAGAAACTTAAATTAAACAAATTTTAATAAAAAGATAACTTGAATATACTGTGATATTGAAAAAAAAAAAAAAAAACACATATATGAAATTTTACAATTTCTTTTTATGAGATTTCATATTTTGAAATCGTCACATGATAATTTATTATTAATTATCATTATCTATTGTCAATGTAGATGTAACCATTTTATTTTGTTAAGTTTGTATAGCATTATTTTTGTGTATCCAAGAGTTAGGCTATTTTGGATATACACCATTGTAAGTTTTTTTAAAAACCTTCTCTCATCTCCCCATGTGTGTGTGTTAAAAATATTTAGTATTCTAAAAAAAAAAAAAAAATCACTAACTTTACTATTTTTTTTCTTGAATCACTAGTTTTATAACAAAAAGTTATTATAACATCATAATAATATACACATGTAACAAATTCTCTGTATTTCTTGGTTATTAAATTATATAAAGTTATAGTATATTTATACTATACATGTACACCTTCACACGCATCACAAGTCACACAAATAACATTATATCAAAAAATAAAAAAATAATGCACAAAATTAGTATCAAACACACACACACACACACACACACTTTCTCACATATATATAATATAAATTTATAATAAAGAGAGACATTCAGAACTCACAAACACTCACATTTTACTCTTAGAGTCAAAGATATATAGAAAGTTAGATAGAGAATAGAGATAAGATGAGATTCATGAGAGAAAGGGAGAGTGATTTGTGTTGTTGATTAGTTTTGGGATAAACTGATCTATGTTGTTTGATTTTTGTATTAAATTGATTTGTGATCAAGGTGTGCAAGATTTAAGCCAAGTTGTGCAAAAATATTTTTAAGAGCAATTAAATTAATAAAATGAATGTTTTTTTTATATAATTTTTTTTTTCAAGTCAAGGGGTTCATTTGAACCCCCTGACTTACAAGTGCAGTCGCCCCTGGTAGCAAACCTAGGGATTTACTCCTGCAAATTTAAACCCTAACTAAAAAAAATTAATACATGGATTTGGGTCAGCACTTTGGACTCAGTTTCTTTTGACGTAAAATGTTTTATTGGCGTTTGGTTAATGGTTTTGTCAACGGTGAGAATTAAATTATATAATAAAATTCAATAGAGAGAGAAATTGAATATATCAATCTCATAAAAAAAAAACACTCAAATACATGAAGGATTACAATATCATTTTACTAACAAGAAGAAAAAAAAAAAAAGAACTGATAAGAGATAAAGTATGAACTGAAAATGCTAATATGAGTCATGCATGAGAGTAATAAAATGAGAGAGAGAGAGAGAGAGAGAGAGAGAGAGAGAGAGAGAGAGAGAGAGAGAGAGAGAGAGAGCAACAGATGATATTTGCTAAAACTGAGAGCTGAGTTGCCAAGGAAAGCAAAATTGTTGTGACTATAAAACTGAAGAAAGCAGAGCTACCGACGTCGCCAAGGAGAACTCATGACCAAAATATTTCTTATGATACTGTTTTTTAGAAAAAAAAAAAAGAAATTAGAGATTATTTTTATTTAATGGGTTAAAAGAATTACAAATTTGAATTATTAAGGGATTTTAATTTTTTTTGCTTTTGAATAGGCTTTTTGTTGAATAATTTGTTCACTTATTGTTGTTTAGCCTAGTCTTGTTTTGTTTAGGTTATTTTTCCTGTTACCTAATTTTTATTGTTATTATTTGAGTTTTTTTTTTTTTTTTTGGTTACAGGCCTCTTGAATCCTCTATTTACTTTTTTTTTAATATATATTTTCTTTTATTTGTTTGGGGTTAAAGAATATGTTTGGGGGCCAGAATTATTTTTACATTAATGCTACATCTACAACATTTTTACAACAAAACTTACGTGACAAGCTATTATTGGTGAGTAAAAAAGGTGATGCTAGTATTGGGCCCAAATTAGAATTTGTAAAAACTTATTAATTAAGATTTGTTGTAAAATTATTATACAATTGTTGTGAATATAGCATTACTTTTATATTTGTTGAACCCAAATTCTTGTGATTCTCAAGACATGGAATTCAATAATTTTTTTAGTCGGTTCAAAATAAGTTAGTTTAGTACATTAAACTTTTTTTTACAAATATTTATACATTTTTTGAACACCTTAACTTGAACGTGGAGCCGCCACTATTTATCAAACATTTTCTAGCGTTTGGCTCCTATGAAAAACACAAATTTCCCTCTTTTTACATACTATTAAACACAACTTTAATTCACTTTAATATATTAATACACTTAGCTAATATCAACCTAAACACAATCAAAACAAAACTTAAACAGTAAAAAAAACCTAATAAAACAAACAAAAAGTAAAATTAAAAATTAACATAAACTATCAGAGTAAAGTTAGACATTCACATGCATAGTTACAAACTCTTAAAATAGTTTTTGTGTGATTTTTAAAAGTTTGAGAGTGATTTTTAAAGTTTGAGACATATTGTACTCATTTAGGAGGTTTTAAGAGGTAATTTTTTTTTAATGATTTTGGGGTGGTATTTTTGTCATTTTGGTGGTTTAGGCGAATTTCAATCATATTGGACGTATTGAAGGCATTTTGGTCATTTTAGAACTTTTCTTCTGCGGTGGGGATTTCAACATTTTAAAGGTTTTTAAGAATATTTTAGTCATTTTAGAGATTTTTAGGTGTGTTTGCATATGTATCTCACACCCAGGATAGGCATATGTTTTGATTAATTTGTTTCATTTTTCACATTTTTGTGATTCGATTTGACTCTTAATGCCTAAAATTAGTAATACTGGATTATTTTCCATGATTATCTTAGTTGGTTCTTTGTAATAGGATAGATTCGAATATGTTTAGATATTATTTTCAAAATAAAATATTTTCTTATTAATGCATACCTAATTTGTTGAAATTTCCTTTTACCAATATCTGATTTCATTTGAACTTCAGATATGTTTCCTTCTTTGCTTGATGTAATCTTTGAAAATATGCAATTGTTGGAATTCCATTTAATGTAATAACTAATAAGCACAAGATTTGTACAGGGCTCATCTTAATATTCTCCTAATTTATAAATGACTTTACAACACTAATAGAGGTTGACCTACTAGTTTAGGAGGAGAAATTATAAGGTTCTCATGGTGGACCACATCATTTGTCCACCATTCCAGTAAAATACTCCCACTTATTTAAAATTACTCACTCAGTATTTAGTTTTTATTTAAAACTGCACAATTTTAAACAAGTGAGAGTCTTTTACTGGAATGGTGGATAAATGACGTGGTCCACCATGAAGACCTTATAATTTCTCGTTTAGGAGGACTTGGGTGCGTAAAACCTTTCCAAACCCATACCATAACTTTGAACTCATACTTTCGTTCTTTAGATCTTTGCATAGGGCTCCAATGATTTATGGACCCAAACCCGATGATGACTCCGATTCTCTCCCTTAACTTTTAGTTAGTGGCGTATACCTGAGAGGCTGAGCCTATGTCTAGGAAGGGTGCATACTGGGATGCACAGATCACACATCGCGACATTTACATCTAGAAGGATAACTGGATTGATAAGGATTTTCTTAGGGGTTTTCTTTTTGGATCATTATTAGTCAAGGATCTATTTTTTGGCAATAGACGGGTTGATGTTAGTAAGGCGTCCTCTATTATAGATGAGCTTCTGGAGGTTTTAAAAGCTATCCCTATAGAGGGTTATGTGATTGTCTATAGATCAAAGAATGTCATTTAATTCTCTGACTGAGGATTTGAGCCTTAATTCAATTTACCCTTGTGTGAGTGAGCATTGCACTGGAAAGGAGAGTTCTTTTGAAGGAGAGAATTGGGCCAGGAAAGCTTGGTCAGGGAATTTATGGTTTCCAGAGGTTTGTATGTCTCCCATTCTAATATATATACATATATACACACACACTTAATATTATAATAATAAAATATGAAACCCTTTAACTTTTTGTGTACTTCTTCTAATGTTGACACACAAGTTTATCAAAGCTCAATTTTCCACATTGTCATTCTAATATATATTTCTTAATTTAGTTTTTAGAGTTAAAAATAGTAATAAACTATGTTAGTTACGTTTAAACTAATTAATTTCCTGAAAATAATGTTAGAACTTACAACCTTGTTATTCTAAGCAACATAACACAATACTAAACAAATTCTAATTAAATTAGGCTTGATCTTTTGTAAATAAAATCTAATTAAATTTGGTATATTATTTTCTATTTTTTTTTAATTTAAAACTTTTTATTCATTAATACTTATTTTTGTTGAAGTTTCTCATGCATATCACGAGTTAACGACTATTGACTTTATAATAACAAGGATTACATCATAACCATATCACTTAGGGTACGCCTCAATAATGGATTGTAAAGCTAGAATTTTGATGATATTGTAGCAAGGAATCCTTCCAATAATTTCTTTCACTCGAGTTCAACCCTTTCCTTGCCATTTGAGGTGCGTGCAATCATAACCAAATAGAATACTAAGCCTGTGTCATCAAATAGACCATTATCCTCTAGTTCTAGCACAACATCTACAATAATAACTTTTCCAGTCTCTTTCGATATTGCTTTTCAGCAATTTTTAAAAATCTTGACACAACTTTCATCTCTCCAATCATGCATAATCCACTGCATTATTGAGAAGTAGTAATGTCATTAAACTTTTGATTATGACTTATCTGTGCATATTAGTGTTAGTGGGTTTAGAATACAGACAAAGAAACTTAATTTACATATTAATCATTTTAATTAACTTATTTATGATAAACTTATCTCTAAAACGTAAAAACTATCACTGGATTCCAAAATTTAAGAAGTTAAGAAATTGGAGAATTTAATCATTATTCTAATAAAACCTTCTCTGCGAGACAAAAAGAACAGTGTTGATAATGAAAGAAATGTGCAAGAATGACCTTTGGTCATCGGCTTACCTACTGGATCCAGTTATACATTGCATTGCGTCAAGTCTGTTTCAAATTTGTGCCAGTTAGAAGAACTTGAAGGTTTTGCCCGCAAATATTTGCTTTTGAACTCTTTCATCTTTCTTATTATTAGTAACAGCAAATGAGTTGATTTAATAATCAAAACATCAAAGTCTAACACAGAATTCAATTACAAGAAGTATTGGCTCTTTTTATTATTGCGTCAAATTATCCAACCATATATGCATGTTTCGAGCAGATTATGCTAGATGCTAGAGCAGCTAAACTCATTGTGAATTAAAAAATAAACTAATACCCATGAACAATATTAGATCATGCGTGAATTTGTAAAGCAAATCATGCAATCGCAAGGTTATATTTGATGAAAAAAATAAGGTCTTATTATCAAAAAGAAGAAAAAACATTCATCTCTAAACAATAACCTTATATACGTACCTTCATGAAAACTGCATCAGCATTTGGAATGGCTTGAAACATGTCTCCTCCAACATGTGTGATTCCATCATAAATGGGTGCCGTAGCAACAACATGTGGTAGATCAAAGTTGATACCTTTGATGTGTGGATAGGATTTCACAATCTCAGCTAGCCCACTACCGGTCCCATCTCCCACATCAACCAATGAATGCACAGAACCAAACCCATCTTTATACTCACAAAGAATAGCATTCATAGTAATCCTGGCCCTACAAGCCATGCCATCGTTGAACAACTTGTTGAATCCAGGATTTTCAGAAGCAAAGTCCCAAATCTCACGGCCATTAGCCTTCTCAAAGGCTAAGCCACCGACTTTGACACATTGGCTAAGAGTGTGCCATGGTCATGGACCCACTAGCCAAGGATGGGCCTCCAAGAGTAGCATAGGAGCTAGGCTCATATTGGAATCATGCAATAACCATTTCGATGAGTGGGTTAGGCCGTACAGAGTTTCGTCACCTTCGGATGTTTGTTGAGCGGTGAAGATCTTTCTGCGGACTAGCAACCTCATGATGCGTGTGAGGTAGCTGATATCTGGGGAGAGTGCATCTTCAGGATCAGGAATACCAGCTACTTTGTGGGACAAGTCATTGGGCCACCATGCATGTTTATAATGTCAGCTATGCGGAGCTCCACAGCACATTTCACTGCCATGGAGTCTGCAAAGCTCAACATATATTTCCATATATCAGCTTCTTTTGCTTCCATTCTCAATCTCTTTCTCTCTCTCTCTCTCTCAAACGAAGTGGAACCCAAATTAATAGATCTTAGCAATCCAACAAAACGTCACAATTATTGCCACCATCCCGACCTCAAAGGAAGTAAAAATTAAACAAAAAGCAAATCTAGATTTATAAGCAACCTCGTTTACCCACAACCCAACAAAGAAGTTGTGTCGTTTTGCCCACGAGCGACAAAAATAAAACAAAGAAATAGGTTCGGGTGAAAAATGAATGAAGACCCCCACCTTCGAAGGAATCAAGAATTCGATTGGGCTTCAGGTGAAAATATAATTAGTTTCAAATAATGAGAGCACAAGTAAATGTGCTAAATGAAAAAATTTTAGCATTTAGTGCATCAAACAAAACAACTCACCTCAATAAAATGTGTCAAATGTTAAATAATTTGACATTTGTTATAGCTATGTTCTAACAATAGAATGGTATTTCATAAAAAAAAAAAAAAAAAAAAAAAAACAATAGAATGGTACCGGCATAGGTTGCATTTCTCTCTCTTTTATATTAAAATATCCCTCTTCTCTTTCAACCACTCGTCACTCTCACTCTCTCGGTCTCTCACTCAGCCACTCATTATAAATAATAAAAAATTAATTTAAAAAAAAAAAAAAAATTAAATAAAGTGGTAAAAGAATATAATATGTGATGTGAAGTGTATTGTAAAGTGATGTGTTAAAATAGATAAAGTAACTTTTTGACGTGTCTAAATAACATTTTTTTTAGAATGTTTGATGCTAATAATGCTCTAAGGATTGAACTCTTGGTTGGCTCCTTTGCTAGACCGTTTACTTTGTGTACTGTTGGTTTAAAAGTGGCTATATAATATAGAAGCTTATACATAGCCCTTAGTGTGCTTAGAGTATATATATCATCTCGTACAAAATTTTTTTATCTATTTTAGTATAAGAATTTTTTATTTTTTACATGTTTACTTTTAAAACACCTCATATTAGATTATTTATTTTACACTACATTTTATTAAAATATCAATTTTTTTCTTGATTTTTAAAATTATTTATCTTTCTTTATATACAACAATCACCATCCATTTTCTTCCTTCATTCTCAAATACATAAAGAAAGAATAAAAATCTAAATGTAAAATGGAAAGTACTAGTGTAAATTTACATAGTTATTGATTGTAGTAACCATGTATTTTTACACAACTTTACATGATCTGATGTGGGTGAAATTTGAGTTTGGTTGGTTAAAATGTGGTACTTTTTATTATTATACAAGCATTGATGTGAGTGCTTTTAGATACCAAAACAAGAAAATAAAATTATGTTGAAGCGGAAAATTTTCTACCAATTACAAACTCCCACATCATATTATCCAATCCATGTAGTACATTGGTCAATTACAAATAACACCACATGTTATTTAATGGATCACTGTTATTCAAAGACCAATGGAAAATTTCCAAATGTCACTGAATAAAAATTATGAAGAATACCTAAGAGCTAATCACATGTTGACACATGTTAATTTTTAATTTAAAATGACATAAACAGTCAAATTAAATTTTGCTATTTTTATTTTAAACTAGTATGTAGCCCGTGCGGTTAATTATAGTGATGCTATTGCTTAATTGTTTTTTGTTTTTTTGGGGTTTATCACACAGAGGATAGAATTAGATAAAACAATGAAAAAATATATTGCATTTTATTATTTAAGTGATGTTATTGGTATTTTTTTTTTTGTTTTTTGGCAAACCATTAAGGAAATCATAATTGTAAAACTTTGACCAAGTTTAACGAACAACGAATAAAACAACATAATATTGCATTTTATTATTTAAGTGATGCTGCAATAAAAAAAAAAAAAAAAAGAATTAAAAAAGCCTGTTCACCAACTTAAACATTTCAAGGTCGATTGAGCATCTTATGCATGTTACCACAAATTCTTCATAACCATAAGGATAAGGTTCATCCTAATTCCAATGTCCCATTCCAGTTTTTTTGGCATGCTTGAAAGTTTGGAGTTTGAAATAGGGCGATTCCTACAGCAAGTAGTCGAAGTATTTTTTGACATTTTAGAAACCTATGCTTCCCATGTTCATCACTTAAAACTTCCAAAAGGTTTCCAATGCCTTTAGGATTTTATTCACAAAGTAGCATGACTCCATAAATATATGTTGCAATAAAATCGCCATTCACAAAGTAGCATGACTCCATAAATATACGTTGCAATAAATCGCCACATGCAATAGCTTCTTCAATGAATCTTTTTCCTTCAACGACTTCTTCATTCAAGAAGTATTTGTATGTTCCCACTATAAGCAGTGCATGGGGATTCTTTGCTTGATAACGTGAAAAAAAAAAATCAGTTTTTTTTGCTTTGCAATCTAGTAGGGCTGGGTGAGTGAAGTATGGAGTGAGTCAAATTCTTTAGAGTATCAATCTATTTTCTGTTAATTCATTGAAGCTTTTGCAACTGATTAATAAAAAGGAAAGAATTGAATTAATAGATTACATAACTTATATAGAGGGAAATAAATTAGTATATATACATTGAAAAAATTGTTTTGTTATACCTTAACTTGATATTTCCCAATAATGTTGCTGAATCATTTCCCACCTTTGAAAATATTTCCACCAACATGTCATTAGGAAGATTTTGTAAAATATTCATATTTTTGTTTGTTTGAAATAGTGTTCTAATATTTCATTCGCTATTTATAAAATAATTTTTAAAGATTCATAGGATCATATTAAATTACAACAAATGATAATAATGTGCTTTTAGACTTTTTAAATGAATATACATGAATTTTTGATATTCAAATGGTTAAACTTATCCAGATTCTTGTATTGTAAATGGTTCTTAATGAATTTGGACATGTGAAGTGTTTGGTTAGATTCTTGTACATCTTTGATGTTTCTATTCCTTAACATTAACACTCTACAGTTAATGTTAGTGTTTAGGTCCATCGAACTTTTTTCTTTGGTGAAATTAGTGGTTGATTTTATTATTATTATTATTATTATTATTATTTTTTTCAATAGGTAAAATCAGTATGTCCTTCATTAAACAATTTTTCTCTAACTTGATACGCAAACTGTTTAGGCAATCCTCCAATAAATTTTTCTTTCTAATATGGTAGACTGTTATCATTTCGTGCTAATACCTTTGACAAAAATACATCCCTATATACCATCTAAAAATCTGATAAGGTTTGGACACTTTAAATTAACTAAGCTACGAAAATTTTTTCTCTATATTTTTCTGGATCTCCAATGAAATGTTTTGTTATAGCAAAAATTAATGAATTTACTGAATCTTCAATTGGTTGTTCTGCTTCATTTTTTATTACATGATTATTTACATGTTTCTTATATGCCTGTTTTAACCATGTGCTGAAAAATAGTGTGGAATTAGACAACCAATATGTAGTCCAATACAATATTAACTTGTGCAACGGCAAATTACTGCTTCTTTTCAGCTGCTAATCACATTAGAAAAGGTGAGGCAGAAATCACGGTAGCTGGTGGGACTGAGGTTGCAGTCATGCCTACTGGGGTTGTTGGGTTTAAGGATGATCCATTAATGCTCCCACTTTTTTCCAAGTTTCCACTGCTCACAATACTAATTAATCACAGAAATTATTTGTTTAAACAAAGAATTCAATTATTAATAGCAATGGTCCTCCGGGGGTTATCACCATATTGAGCATTTTAGGATTGATTTTTGTCCTATTTGTGTTTGTTACTACCCTAACTGTTTGTACTTAAAGAGGGTTTGATCACCTTCTTAACTAATTAAGAAACTATGATGGAAGGATAGAGAGGGAGATTTTAAAAAGTGAGCAGTTTGTATCTTGCAAAAATGAATTTCAATTATCTTTGTAAATGTGGTATACTTACGGATATAATGGCGACTGAGAGGTTGTAAAATTAGCAACGTGGCATGGTTTGAGTGTGTAGAAAGGAAGGGAGGGGAATGGTGGGTTTATCTTTGAGGATTAACATCTTAATTAAGGATGTGATTTTTCACAAGGTCATATGTCTCAATAATATATGCCCATAATCCTGTAGTCTTTGTGGTTTGGAAAGTGAATTGGCTATCCATCTATTCTCCTTGTGTCCTGTGACCAAAGCAATTTGGTTTGGCAGCCAATGGGGGTTAAGGCTAGAAGTCTTAAATTTTCCAACACCTCCCAGCTGGTAGAATTCTTCTTAAACCTTTCTAAACTCTCGGGAGATGGAAATTATGGCAGGCCTTTCCTTTTGTTGGGTGCCTAGAGAGGCAAATATGGCAGCCCATATTTTCGCAAGTGGTCTTTGCAAAATGTTTTTGTTGGCTCTTTTGATCTTGGGCACTACCCTTCCTGTTTAGATGTTGTTACCAGGAAAGAGGCATTGATTGTGTTTTGATGTTGTGTGATTTCTTTAATAAAAGTTTTCAGTTAATAAAAAAAATTAAAATCACACTTGCTTTATGATCTAAGTAGAGTACTCCATAGTCTACACCGATGACATTGGGTTGACCACATGGCAAAGATTATTACTGTATATCATGCACAACTGTACCACCCATTTCCCATGAGTTCTCCACCACTACATTGATCAATCATTCAATTTACACTTATTCTATGAGTAGATTTGTATTGAATATTGGTTTTGTTGTGGTGCAGTCCAGTGATTATAAATAAAGACAATATTACACTGACACAACCATAACTTCAAGTTTGAAATTAAGCTCTCTCCTAATAATGAATCTAGAGCTTGAGGCTACACTTATTTTGCTAAATCTTGTCTTTGCCATTGCAAGGTGAAAACAACACACAACAATCTTATATCCTTTATGCAACATAAATTTCAACGAGGTTGATGGCATGCTAAGCATGGCTGTAGTTCTGTACCTGCAATTACATATATGTACTTACTTACATATTTGTATTGTAAGAGTTCCAATTAAAACAAAGTAGAGATTAATTATAGTAAAAAGTTTCTCCTCTATGTGGTATAAAATCAAGTGAAAAATAAACGATCATAATGCATCATGAAATGGTATAGCTAAAATTCGTGCACTTCAAACAACTTATTAGAAGCTGTTCAATACATAGCAAATAGATTAATGACACAAACACATGCAGTGCCAAACAACCTGGGCACCATTCCAAGTCTCTCCAAATTAAAATAGAAACAAAAGAAACACCCAAAAGACAAAAATCCTTAGCACCAAATCTCAACAGAAAACCAGGAAATTAATGAGACCCTATTTCCAAAGCCCATTGATTTCACCTCAGTCCCTAGAAATTGGAAAGAGAAATTGTTATAGATCATGAAGTTCATGAACAAAAGCTAACATAAAATGCAAACCAAAGAATACATTGTTAAGTTATAATAACTGAGTTAACACAAACCGAAAAGTTAATCCATAAGTATATTTTTTCCATATGTATTACATAATAGAAGTAAAATTATTAGGACATATCATATGCAATTACTTCTTCTTCTTATTCTAGGAGCTGCTTGTGTTGTTGTTAGAAGTCTGCTTGGAGGTTCTTTTTTTTATAAGATCTTTCTGCACAGTAAGGGGAGAATACATTTTCAAATTGATTGTTCATTGTGCAAAAATATTTAAACCTCTAATAAGGGCAACGAAAAACATTATGAGAAAGAAAGGTTATGATGAAGTAATTAATAATGAGTTTTTTTCTTCTTACCAATTGGGTATTTCCAGGGATGTCATCTATTATGTTGGCATTAGTTACATCGTTCAAGCTTGTAAGTAATTTAATATCTGAAGTACAGATAGGATCGTTGGCAATAGTTTCATCATGGCTGACCGGCACTTTTAATTGTTTCATCTGAATGCTGTCAGCAACAACATGTCCTGAGTGTTTGTTAGTCTCAGATTTAAAGACACTTGTGACAGTGTAAACTTCTCATCATAGAGAATTAGTAAAGTAAATGTTTATGAACCTGTTAATAAGCTCAGAAACCTCTGCAATGTCTAAATTGACGTAAACTTTACTTGCACTTGTGGTGTTAAGATTCAGTTTGCCTTTGAAAAAAAACCATAAAACACGTTGAAGAATTTGTTATACATATTTCTTTTATATAAAAAACATTATAGATACATATACTACCTATCTTTCGGTACCTTGGAATGCTTTTATAGTTGTTGAAGTAACAATAATTATACAAGGACCTCCATCTTTGAATTCATTTTCAGTAATTGTTCAAGCACTTTCATCCCACAATGAAATTTTTAGTTCTTTGTCCCTGATGGTACATTATAGCATTCAATAGACATTAAAAGGTTAAGATAAAGTGTACATTGTCTGTAATCAATGGCAGTAAAATGAAATGTTCCTTACTGAGGTAGTAGAACTTGAAGATTTCTTATATTTGTAGAGCCGTTATCAAAGTGAACTTGTTCAATGGGTCCAAGAGCAGTACATTTTCCAATTATATCTGCAAGAGTCCACTAACAATACATTCAAAGTACAACAAAAACAAAGAATAATTTGTCTTTCACAACAGCAAGCATCACAATTTGTTTTAAAAAATGTGATGCCCAAAAAATGTTCTTATGTTGAGTTTAATCATAGTTATCAACAAAACTAATGAAAGATTCTCTGCCTCTCACATTCAGTATATGAATGACATATAATCTTTTTGATGGACAATTTCTGGTTATCATATCTTCCACCTTTAATGACTAATTTGAAATCACGTCTATTAAACATTTGAAATCTAAAACCATATTATAGTAAAACTGGAATTGTACACTATGAATAACCTGAAAAATTCAGCAAGGGGGAGAATCTTGCCAAACTTAAAATTTAAAAGTTTGGGGGACTGAAGATAGAAAGTTCTAGTATGGCTTTAGGAACTAATTATGTGGAAAAACAAAACATGCCATATGAACAAATCTTTAGGAATTCTATGAAACTACTTGTGAGAAGCCAATAACAAATTCAGAAAAGATTTACGGTTTGAATTCCTTGAAACTCAGCTTGATTTGCCTTCATCTAAAACAAACTTTGTAACAAAGAATGCCTATAATCACTAAAATGAGTAGCACCATAAACAACATAGGCTATATATTCATTACTATCCTAGGCATTGCAAAGCTGATCAGTGCTTTCAATTTAAAAAACTTAGCAGTCTCAATTCAAAACCAAACCAAGCTAATTCAAGCCAGAACTAATGCAACAATAACCTAAAATGATAAAAATTAAAAATTGGCCAAATTACCTATCAGAGAGCTAATGGGATTTAGAGCATTTTTGGGGGTTTCTAGTTATAATATGACTGAAAAAATGGTTTAGACAATGGGATGTGAATGCTTCAAATTTCTAACTTTAGAGCATTCTTAGAGCATTGATATTAGATTTTGCAAAATTTATTAAAATTTTGAAGAAACAAACTTACTTTCCTATCTTGAGCTATCCACTTTGCAAAGATACCCTACGTTCCACACTTCACTCTCTTATACATAAGACATTCTAATAACTTTTATTCATTTATATTTTTCTTCCCCAGTCTCTCCCTAAATAAGCCACCGATGCCCAGCTTTTCAAAGTCTCTAGCAACGCCAAATAACATATCAATTAGTTATTTTGTGTATGTGTGAGAAAGAGAGAGAGACTACTCTGAGTTTTTTTTTTTTTTTTTCCTAAAAAAAATTAACTGGAAAGAGATAGGGGTGGAATTAAAAATGATATATATATATATATATTTATATATATCCAAACCACTACAGTGCTCAACATTGCTAACAAACCCCGTAGTTTTTTGCAAACTTTTGAGCAGCAATTCAAAACCGGGTGTGGACTTTTATTTATTTATTCTTAGCTACAGTACTCAACAATTTAGTTTAAAAGACCATTTGCTAAACCGGATATGAGTGTTCTTATCAGCTCAGCATCTGAACTGTAACTTAGAAATTAGTCATTGGACCAACTGAAACATAGATTAGATAGTGACATGGTGCCATTCATCACTCTTGTGTCTGCTTTTCTATGAATGACGGGGTATAGCAAACACAAAAACAAAAAAATTATATGATTAAAGAATAAAAATTATTCACAAAAAGAAAGGAAAGCATAGGCAGATGAAAGAAAGGACTAATCAAACCTTAGGAAAGGTTAGAATTCGTTTTGCAGAGCATAAACAAGGACCATTAAAATTGTGAAGAAAAGTAAAATCTATATAGATGGAGAACCTCTTCCGATATAAGCTACAGAAATACCCAAAAGCATGCATCATTGATCCCGAGAGATCCTTTTCAAATTCCACAACATTCATTGAAAAAGAGGGGAGCTGTATATTAAGGTTCATGAACTGGTGTGGTAACTGGCAAAATGCACTGTTTGCTGAGTAGGAGAGGGAGGAGTTTGGATTTCGTGATTATTGTGGAAGAGTTATTCGGCCAAATCAAAAAAAGAAAAGAAAAAAGCACAGCCTTTAAACGTAAAATGTAGAATTGTAGAAAGGGGAGATTAAACCTAACGTGTTATTCAGCAGAGGAAAAAACAGAAAAAAAAAAAAAAGAAAAAAAAAAAGAAAAGAAAAGAAAAAGGAGTACAGCGTTTGTTTTAATAAGAGTGGGCATTAATGAATAATTATAACCTGGTCTCACTTAAATTTAGATAGATGGAGCAAAATTGGACTCCAATTTCATATTTCAATTAAACAATTGGAAGGATAATTATGGTGTGGTCCCCACATTAATCTAGACACATGGCACAAAGTTAGAACTCTAATTTGGAATTCTAATTTGAGTTTCTCTCTTCTTCACCTATTATTATATATATAGATTAAGACGCTTTTGCTAATTAAATGATGCCATGTGTCCCTTGTAGAACAAGACATAAGTCCTTCCATTTAAATTATTCAATGTGTCACCGCTCAAAACCAATAATGTTTCATCACACCTTCCCCAAGACTCCTACAAATAGAGACTCTCCTCGGTCTTGTGGGAGCATATTTAGAAGTCTCAAAGTTCTGCTGGAATCAAGCTTTAAAGCCTCCAAAAACTTCAACCTTCAAATATGAAAAACATTCGAAGAGAAATCATTCATCCTCCTAGGTCTTAAAGTTCTATTGGAATAAAGTTCTCAAGCCTCCAAGAACTTCAATAATTTCTACATTCAAAACTCGTTTCAAATCAAGCTCTAAAGCCCCAAAGAATTTCTACATCAAGATCTTTGAATAAAAAGAACATTCATCCAAATCATTATTTTAAGTCTCAAAATTTTATAGGAATCAAGCCTCCTAGAAACTTCAAAGGCTTTGATCCAATGAAACTTCATTAGATTCAAGCTCTAAAGTCCTAAAAAACTTTCACCACATTCGAAGAACTCAAATAACAAAGAATTTCTAACAAGCTTATAGCTAGAGATTTATCACAATTCTATTTCAAAGATCTTTCAATCCACTTTCCAGTCAAGGTCAAAACAAAATTTGTGTTCAAATCAAGACAATTCATGAATAGAAGACTTTTCCAAGGAGATCGAATTAGTGAGTTATTCTATTTTAATAGAATCAAAATACAAAGGATTGTACTTCATCAACGCAAAGAATGAAGAATTTCTAATAACCTTATAGCCAAAGATTTATCACAATTCTGTTTCAAAGCTTTTTCAATCCACTTTCCAATCAAGATCAAGACAATTTGTGTTTGAATCAAGACAATTCAAGAATTGATAACTTTTCCAAGGAGATTGAATCGGAGGGTTATTCTATTTTAATAGAATCAAAATACAGAGGATTGTACTTCATTAATACAAATATACATTTGTTAAACATTTTCAATTGTTTGATTTCCAAATTTGAGATTTTGTGTTTTCAAATTCAACTAGATTTTATTTGCACGAAATGGTTCACTTGACACAATGTCGCTAGTTTACGAAGTGAATAACAAAAAGTAACGTGGCCTAAATTAAGAACTTAAGAAATGGTAAAGCTACTATTATAAGTGGTGTGGGGGTTTGAAATATGGGTTTGAATATGGGTTTGAATTTAATTTTTTGGGTTTTAAATTTGCTGGGTTTGTGTTTTGTTGATCTTGTTCTTGCTGGGTTTTAAATTTGTTGTTCTTGCTGGGTTTGGTTTTTATTTCTGTTTTTAATTTTTTTTATTTAGTTAAAATTAATAAATTAATTTTTTTTTTTAATTTAGAGGCTGACGTGGAAAGCCACGTGGACACAGTGGGCATTATTTTAATATTTTTAATTTTTTTCGTTTGCCAGTTGTGCAATTTCCGTCTCTGATGTATCATCAGAGACTAAAACGAGATGTGTTTTCCAGGATAGGGACTAAAATTGGTGGAAAAAAAAGTTAGGGACCAAAGTGGGAATCACGTGAAAATGTAGGGACTAAAATGGGTTTTTCGCCTTCATTAATTCTCATTAAACATCGATTTTTTCTTTGTATCCACATGTGCTTACGCTTGGATGACGATATATCTGTATGCTTGGAGGCTTATGTGTTCATGCAGTTGAATGCTCGTGCACTTACATGCTTCTATGATCGTGTTGAAATGCTAAGGTGATTGGGGAGAGTACACTATATGTTTAATTGCATGCTTGATTGATCACATGTTTGGATGCTCACATGTTTGATTGCTCACGTGTGCATGCTTTGACGATCACATTCTCCCACGTTCACATGCCCGTATGCTATCATGCTTATATGTTCTTACATGTTTGGTTGCTGACATGTCTACTTGATTCGATTATCGTATGCTCCCTTGCTCACATGCTTGATTGCTCACGTGTTTGGATGCTTACATGTTTGAATTCTCACACGCTTACATACTCCGATGATCACATGCTTCCATGCTTATATGCCTTGATGATCACATGCTCTCCCATGCCCACATGCTTTAATGATTGCATTCTCTCATGCTTATATACATGATCCCATGTTCCCATACTCATATGCTTTGATGATCACATGCTCTCATGCTCACATGCATTGATATTCACATGTTTGATATCCACACACATGTGCACACTTGGATATGTTTGTATGCTTGGAGGCCGAAGTGATCTTGCAGTTGAACATTCTTGCGCTCATTTGCTTTGACGATTGTGCTTGAATCTTGAGGTTAATGGGCGATAAGAGGTATGTGAACTTGGGTGCTCAAATGCTCACACGCTTGTATACACTCATGCTTAAATGCTCACATGTTCAATTAAGTGTCACTCCTTCTTAAGACTTATTCATTAATTCTAATAAAACATCAACCCTTTGTTTGTATCCACATGTGCACACACTTGGATGGCGATATATCCATATGCTTAGAGGCTGATGTGCTTCTGCAGTTGGATGCTCGTGCACTCACATGCTTTTTTGATTGTGCTTAAATGCAAAGGTGATTGGACGGTATGATGAATGTGTACTTGGATGCTTAAATGCTTATGTTTTATAGGTTCACATACTTGGTTGATCACATGCTCACATGTATACTTGCTTTGATGATATGTTCAAATGCTTTGATGATTACACGCTCCTATGTTCACGTACTTAGATAATCGTATGCTCTCATGTCTACATGCCTTGATGATCATTTGTTCTCATGTCTACATGCTTTGACTATTACATGCCCATATGCCTGTGTGCCCTAATGCTCATATGTTTGGACACTTTGATGATCACATGCTCACATACCCGTATGCTCTTATGCTCACATGTTCTTACATGCTTGGATTGTCACGTGTACATGCTTCGAAGATCGTATTCTCCCATGCTCACTCTTGGATGCTCACTTGCTTGGATGCTCACACACTCATATGCTTTGATGATCACATGCTCCCAAGCTCACATGCCTTGTTGACCATATGTTACTATGCCACGTGTTTTGATGATAACATGCTCCCATGTACACATACATTGATATTCACATGTTTGATATCCATACACGTGCACACACTTGGTTGATGATATGTCTCTATGCTTGGGGTTGCACGTTCATACGCTCAAATGCATTGACGATTGTGCTTGAATGCTGTGGTAATTGGGCTGTAAGAGGTATGTATATTTGGCTGCTTTAATGCTTATGTGCTTTTGTGCTCACGTGCTTGTATTCTCTCATGCTTAAATGCTCACATATTCAATTGTCACTCTTTCATAAGACTTATTCATTAATTCTCATTAAGCATCAACCCATTGTTTGTATCCTAATGTGCGCACACTGGGATGACGATATATCTATATGCTTGGAGGCTGATGTGCTCATGTAGTTGGATGCTCGTTCAATCACACGCTTTGATGCTCGTGCAATCACATGCTTTGATGCTTGTACTTAAATACTTAGGTGATTGGACAGTAAGATGTATGTGTTCATAAATGCTTAAATGCATACGTGCTTGTATATTCACATGCTTTGTTAATCACATGCTCATATATGTACTTGCTTTGATGATCACATGTTCACATGTCTACTTCCTTTAATGATCACATGCTCACATGTCTACTTGCTTTGATGATTATACACTCCTAGGTTCACATGCTCTTATGTTTACATGCTTCGATGATCCGATGCTCACATGCTCTGAATGCTCATACACTCACATGATTTGATGATTATATGCTCTAATGCTCACATGATATGATGATCACATGCTCCCACGTTAACATGCTTTGATGATCCCATTCTCCCATGCTCATATACTTTGATGATCGCGTGCTCCCAGACTTGCATGCATTGATATTCACATGTTCGATATCCACTCACATTTGTACCCATTTGGATAATGATATGTTTATATGTTTGGAGGCTTAAGTGATCTTTGACGATTGTGCTAAAATGCTGAGTTGATTGGGCAGTAAAAGGTATGTGTAATTGGGTACTTAAATGCTCAGATGCTTGTATGCTCACATGCCTGAATTGTCTCACGCTCACATGCTTGTATATTCTCATGCTTAAATGCTCACATGTTCAATTAAGTGTCACTCCATTATAAGACTTATTCATTAATTATCACTAAGTATCGAACCTTTGTTTGAATCCACATGTTCACAAGCAGTTAGATGAAAATAAATCTATATTCTTGGAGGCTGATGTGCATATGTAGTTGGATGCTCGTGCAGGCACATCCTTGGATGATCTCGCTTAAATGCTCATGTGCTTGTATGTTCACATGCTTTGTTGATCACATGCTCACATGTCTACTTGGTTTAATGATCACATGCTCATGTGCTCATATGTCTTCTATGTTCATATGATTTGATGTTTACAAGCTTTAGTGATCACATACTCCTATGTTCACATGCTTCGATGATCGTATGCTTCCATGTCTACATGTCTTGATAGTCGCATGTTCATCTCATATGCTTGTATACCCTCATGTGTAATTGCTCGCGTTCAATCAAATGTCGCTCTTTTATAAGCCTTATTGATTAATTCTCATTAAGCATCAACCATTTGTTTATATCCACATTTGCACACAATTGGATGATCATATGCTTGTGTATACTCATATGCGTGTATACCCTTATGCTTGAATGCTAACATGTTTGAATCCTTACTCGCTCACATGCTCCCATGCTCACAAGCTTTTATGTTCGCATGCCTCCATGATTATACGCTCCCATGTCTACTGGTTTTGATGATCACATGCCAACTTGCCTGTATGCCTTCATACTCATATGCTAGGACGCTTTGATGATTACCTGCTCCTATGTTCAAATTCTTTCTTGATTGCATGTTCACAAGCATTGATATTCACATGTTTGATATCCACACACATGTGCACACAATTGGATAAGGAAATGTCTATAGGCTAGGAGGATTAAGTGAATGTGTGGTTGGACGTTCGTGTGCTCAAATGCTTTGAAGATTGTGCTTGAATGCTGAGGTGATTGGGGGATTAGAGGTAAGTGTACTTGTGTGCTTAAATGCTCATAAGCTTCAATGCTCTTATGATCACATGCTTGTATGTTATTGTATGTTACATGCTTTGTTGATAGCCAGCTCACATTTGTCCTTACTTTGATGATAACATTCTCACATGTCTACATGCTTTAATAATCATATGATCCCATGTCTACCTGCTTTGATGATCACATGCTCACTTACCTGTATGCCTTCATTCTAATATGCTTGAACACTTTGATGATCGTGTAGTTGGACATTCGTGCACTCAAATGCTTTGACGATTGTTCTTGAATGTTGAGGAGATTGGGAGATTAGAGGTATGTGTACTTAGGGGCATAAATGAGCATATGCCTCTATGCTCTCATGATCACATGCTTGTATGTTCACATGCTTTGTTGATAACCTGCACATATTTGTCATTGCTTTGATGATAACATTCTCACATGTCTACTTACTTTAATGATCACATGCTTTGATGTTGACATGCTTCTTTGTCACATGTTTCGATGATTTATGCTCCCAAGCTAACCTGCATTGATGATCACATTCCCACTTGCCTGTATGCCTTCATGCTCCTATGTAGAAATGCTTTGATGATTGCATGCTGACATGCATTGATATTCACATGTTTGATATCCACACACATATGCACACACATGGATGATGAAATGTCTATAAGCTTGAAGACTAAAGTGATCATGTATTTGCATTTATGCACTCGAATGCTTTGACGATTGTACTTGAATATTGAGGTGATTGGGAGATTAGAGTTATGTACTTGGTGCTTAAATGCTCACATACTTGTATGTTCACATGTTTTGTTGATAATTAGCCCACATCTACTTGTTTTGATCATAACATGCTCACATGTCTATTTGCTTTGATGATCACATGCACCATGTTCACATGCTTTGTTGATTACATGCTTCTCTATTCACATGCTTCCATGATCGTATGCTCTCATGTCTACTTGCTTTAATGATCACATACCCACTTGCCTATATGCCTTCATGCTTATATGCTTGGATGCTTTGATGATTACCTACTCTTATGTAGAAATGCTTTGATGATTGCATGCTTTGATATCCACACACATGTGCAAACACATGGATGATGAAATGTATATAGGCTTGAAAACTAAAGTGATTGTGTATTTGCATTCACGCGCTCAAATGCTTTGACGATTGTACTTGAATACTTGAATACTGAGGTTATTGGGAGATTAGAGGTATGTGCACTTGGGTGCTTAAGTGCCCATATGCTTCTATGCTCTCATGATCACATGCTTCTACGTTCACATGTTTCTACGTTCACATGCTTTGTTGACAACCTGCACACATTTGTCATTGCTTTGATGATAACATTCTCACGTCTACTTACTTTCATGATTACATTCTTCTATTTTCACATGTTTTGATGTTCACATGCTTCTTTGCAACATGTTTCGATGATCTTATGCTCGCAAGTCAACCTGTTTTGATGATCACATGCCCACTTTCCTGTATGCCTTCATGCTCATATGCTTGGACGCTTTGATGATTACCTACTCTTACGTTGAAATGCTTTGATGATCGCATGCTCACATGCATTAATTTTCACATTTTTAATATCCACACACATGTACACACTTGGATGATGAAATGTATATAGGCTTGAAGGCTTAAGTGATCGTGTATTTGCACATTTATGCGCTCAAATGCTTTGATGATTGTACTTGAATATTGAGGTGATTGGGGGATTAGAAGTATGTTTGGGTGTTTAAATGCTCACATGCTTGTATGCTCTCATGATCGCATGCTTGTATGTTCACATGCTTTGATGATAATTAGCCCATATATCTACTTGCTTTGATCATAACATGCTCACATGTCTACTTGCTTTGATGATCACATGCACCTATGTACACATGCTTCTATGTTCACATGCCTTCATGATCGTATCCTCCCATGTCTACTTGCTTTGATGATCACATGCCTACTTGCCTGTATGTCTTCATGCTCATAGATACTAGTGAAATTGAAAAGAAGTTCGTTAGCTGGTTCTGTATTGCAAATTGCATAAAAACACAATTTGCTAATCTTGTTCTCTAAAAATTGTGTATAATACTGATATATGGCAGCCAAAACTGTTGTCTGAAGAACTGTATTAAAGTAATACTCTTTTACTTTAATGCATATATTTTAATTAGTTTGTTTAGCTTACAACTCCTCTCCGCTTTGACTTCTAAGCATGCATTGATGCATTTTGAAAATATTTAGGTCTAGAAAAATGTCTAAATTATTTACATTCCAATCATATTTTATTGCTGCAGCTTTTGTCATTAGGGCTTTAGGATAATTTTTTAACTTTATGGCTGCGTTTAACATGATGAAAATAACTTTTAAATCCAGAAATTTAGACTTCATTTGAATTATGCTTTCATATGATCAATATTCGTTTTTTTTTTTTTTTTTTGGCTTAAGCAATATGGTATTTCTTAGACATGGCAAAACGGGCGGGGCGGGGCGGGGCGGGTTCGGGTTGGGTCAATCGGGTTGCGGGTCAAAAATGGTCATTTTAAGCGGATTAAAATCGGTTGCGGGTCGGGTCGGGTTGACCCGTATTTTTCACATGAATTTTTTTTTTTTTTAATATATATATATATATATATATATATAAAGAAAATATGTATTTGCCATTTGGAAAGTCATGTAACAAATTACTTGATGTAAAATGCATTACTTTAAATTCACCACTTATATCAAGAATGAACTACACTTATTAATACTTATTCAATAATTTTAAAATTATACAAATCCTAACATTGCTATCTAAAACAAATTAACACAAAGATAAGTAAAACAAATACACAAGTTTTATTTCTACACAATATCAACATTCCAAAATATAAAACAAAATTACAAATGACTTATTGGATAATTCATTTGACAAAGAATAGAAACATATAAGAAATTTACAATATTGAAAATTAATTTTATAGTCTATTGTCAATTGTGGTTGGCACTCTATTTCAATTTGAGATATACATTATTGTTTACTTATTTATACATGGTCTCTTTTATGATTATCATATCATTATCATATCATTGTTAAGCAACACACTCTAGGAAATATCATAATTTATTTTGAAAAATCGTTTATTTTGGACATAAATTGTTAAAAAATAGGTCTAAGCATTCATAATTTATGTTAATTTGATACTTTGGCTTCACTATTTTCACACTTGTGAATGTTTCTCACACGTTTACAATTTTAAATTTATGTTTTTAACTGTATTGTAACCAGATTATCTTGGCATGTACTTTGCTATTTGATATTTAAAAATCTTTACTCATTACAGAATGCTCAATTATTCATCTTTCAATTAATTTGCATGGAGTTATGTAAATGTCTCAATTGTTTCTTTAAAACTCACAACAAATAATTAAACCAATATTGTCTTAATTTTATTATTTTTTTTACCAAAAAAAAGTGTTTTAAAAAATGGTTCGGGTTTGGGTCCGGGTCGCGGGTTGACCTGCAAAAAAACACGGGTCGGGTCACGGGTCAGCCTGTTTTTGCTTCGGGTCAAAAAAAGGGGTTCGGGTCAGGTATTTTTCGGGTTGGGTCGGGTCAGAAAATTCTGACCTGTTTTGCCATGTCTTTCTATTTCTATTTCTTAATAGTGTGAAAGATAGAATCTTATGGATTATAGATATTATTTACTTCTATTTTGGGAATAACTTCAGGAGCTGGCTGTCATTGTTGCAAGAGGAAGAGACGATTCTATTTTGTGCTATCCTGTTGTTGAAACCATTCATAAGTAATAGTAGATGTTAACTTTACATCCCTATACTTCTCATTAAGGATATTTGAATCTCTTGTAGGGAAAACATGTGTCACATAGTCAAGGCACCAGCTAATGTCTCATGGGATATTAGGAAACATGCTACTGATGTTGCCTACAAAGCTGTTAGTTCATTAGAAGGCGCTGGTGTGTTTGCAGTTGAATTGTTTTTGACTGGGGATGGTCAGGTTATGTTTTTGCTTCTTTCTTTGAGACTGTTAAAGGCGCGCGCACACACACACACACACAATTGCTTCCTTTTTTGTTATCCTCTATATTTTTTCCTAATTTTGTTTCGGCATTATCTGCTTCTGGCTAATGAATTTATGTTCTGAACTCTTAACAGATGCTTCTAAATGAAGTGGCTCCTAGACCCCATAATAGTGGTCATCACACAATTGAGTCTTGCTACACCTCACAATTTGAACAACATTTGCGGGCACAGGTCTTCCACTTGGTGAGCGATCAATGAAAACTCCTGCTGCTGTCATGTACACTATACTGGGTGAAGATGAGGTGAAGAATTTTCTTTTTATTTTTTAATTTATCTAATATATAAAATGAATATGGCATGAAGCTGAAGTCATTCGTTTCTTTCAGAACCTATTTCTGTAACATACTTTCACTGAAAATATTCTGCTTGAAGTTTGTTGAAGTTGCAACTAGAATTAGGTATAAGTCTGAGCTTGATGACTTTGTATACCATTGTGAATAACGAAATTTTAAGAAATTACAATTAATACAAATCAAACGTTCCGTCTGTCCTGGTTCTCATTAACTAATTTTCAGTTCTCAAATTATTTTATCTTGGAAAACTTGTTAATGTTAGTAAAAAAAGTAAATTGGAACATCAATGTACAACATAATGTTTGAAATGTCTTTTATTCAGCATAACTATCTTTCACTACCCCCACCCCCCACATGTCAAATGTCTCTCTTTTATTTATTTATTAAATTTCAGGGAGAGCCTGGTTTTATTTTAGCTCATCAACTGATTAGAAGGGCATTGAGTATCCCTGGGGTTACTGTTCAGCATAACTATCTTTCACTATCCCCTCCCCCACATATCAAATCTCTCTTTTATTTATTTATTTATTAAATTTCAGGGTGAGCCTGGTTTTATATTAGCTCATCAACTGATTAGAAGGGCATGAGTATTCCTGGGGCTACTGTTCATTGGTATGACAAGCCAGGTATGTGAATTTCTTTTTCCTCTCTCTCTCTCTCTCTCTCTCACACACACACACACGCTACTTGACCTTTACCTCATACTTGACATTTTCCCGCATTGTCTTAATGACTTGGCAGAAATGTGAAAGCAGCAAAAGATGGGCCATGTCACAATGGTTGGGCCTTCCATGGGTGATGTGGAAGAACGATTAAAATCAATTCTGAAGGAAAGAAGGTTCTGATTGTTAGGCTGCAGGTAATTGCACTAGGGACTTCTCATATTTATTTACTGAATGTCACGATGCTGGTTAACCAAAAAGCAAGTTTTCTCTAGGAGGCACAAATGTTTTTGGAAGGTGTGGTGAGATGTTTGCATCTATGCTATCAATTGAATTTGATTTTGGTGCATCTTTTTGGAGCATATTTCCTTAAGTCAGTGATTGCCTCAATTGAATTTATTTATTCAATGTTTTACATTTTCTTACATAAAAATATTCCTACATGCTACACCCACACTACATGGGGTAGTTTCCAGAATAATCAGCACTAATGCTAATTTAAATTTTCATGCTATGAGCTTTGGGTTATTATATTTTGCATAGAAAAGTCTTACTTTGGCTTAGGATGGAAAAGTGACAGTGTAGGGAGGGAAATTACCATAAGATTTTATTTTGAAGAGGCATGGATTCTAAACTGTTTGGAGATTAGTAGATTACAATTAATCATTTCCATTCAAAAAATTGATTTAATTCTCCTTTTACCAAGATATTGCTTTTGTCAGTCTTCAATCTTCATTTCTGATTTTTATTCTCTTGTGGGGTGGGGGGGATCACCGATCTTTCATATAGCTATACCCTTATTATGTTGATGGTTGCAAGTGTTTTCCTTTTATTTGAAGTTTACATGCCTTAAGTTTTGATTTTGAAAGTTTGTTACACTCAAATTGTGTTTATGTTGCTCCCATTCTGAATGCAGTAACACCACGTGTTGGGATCATTATGGGTTCTGATTCAGATCTTCCTGTTATGGAGGATGCTGCAAGGATTTTGAATATGTTTGGTGTGCCTTATGAGGTTGACTTATAATGAACTACAGGGTCTATTTTGGAATTCAGGAGTTATTGATCATTTAATTTTATTTTCTTGTATATTCCAGGTCTACCTTAACAAATTATAATATGCAGGGGAAAATAGTTTCAGCTCACTGGACCCCTGAAATGATGTTTTCTTTTGCCTCATCTGCCCTGGAGAGAGGCATTCAGATTATTGTTGCTGGTGCTGGAGGTGCAGCCCACTTGCCAGGCAAGTTTATCTGAACTATGCTCCATATATTGTTTCACAGTTGCTTTACATGTCTCACTGGAATTACTTGAGCTTTGTTGTGACTTGCAGGTATGGTAGCTGCACTCACTCCCTTGCCTGTTATTGGCGTCCCCGTGCGTGCTTCTGCACACTCACTCCTGTCCATTGTGCAGGTATATTATTTTCTTACTTCTAAATTATTACATTTATGGGATGGGTAAGTGTTGTAAAGATCCAGTATCCTATGAATACAATATTAGTTCTAAAAAACTAGGGCATTTAAATTGGATGTCTGAATGCTGGAGTCTTAGGGATGCCCTTTTTCTGGTTTTTATAGTTGCTTATCCTTGATTAATTAATGTGTTTTCTTTATTTGATGAGAGAAATTCTATTTTAATTCTTTGGGATGTGTTTTCTGGCACAGAGAATTACTATTATTCTTTTATTGTTATTTACAATTACCACATATATTTCCTTGGCACAAAAATACTACTGAAATTAAGGCAAGTTGATGGAGGCAATATTTTTAAGCCATGTTTATGAGGTGAAGGAATTTTTTTTTTTTGAATTAATTTAATGAATAGGTGCCTGGAGCCAAAAAAAAATCATGGGTGCTGAATATCTATGTCACTAAATAAAAAATAAATAAAAAATCACAGGTGCTGAATTTCTATGGAACCAAAAAAAAAAAAATCATTGGTGCTGAATATCTAATATCTGAATGGTACCTATCAAAAAACAAAAAACATCTGAATGGTGCAATCATGTAGACACTTGCTTAATCATGTTGAGATTTGCACAATGAGTTTCATTGCCTTAAAACATTGTCCAATTTTAGAGCCTCAGAAAAGATGGTGCTTCATTCGTTATCTCAAGTTCATATTTGATTTCTACTTGCACTTTTTTTTTTTGGTATTTGATCAGTATTAAGAAGCTTTATTGAAAAAGGAGAAATAAGAAACACACAGCAAAGGAAACAGTTTCCTTGGTACACGGAGTTCACAAGGAAAATTTAATCACCACAAAGTCCTAATTTTTATTTATTCCTTTGATGATTATGCAGATGCCAAGGGGTGTTCCAGTTGCAACAGTTGCAATAAACAATGCTGCCAATGCAGGTCTGCTCGCAGTAAGGATGATGGGGATTCGTGATGCTGACCTATTGGCAAGGTGGGTTTTTTCTCTCTTCCCTCTCTGGAAGTAACGCAAAACTTTGTGTTGGGTATGAAACCAAGAAAAAAAAAACTTTAGTTCACAAGTCTTGCATGAACTGATTCTGGAATAATATCCTTTGCGGAATGAGCCAGTATCAAGAAGACACAAGAAATGATGTCTTGAGAAAAGCAGAGAAGCTGGAAAAGGATGGTTGGGAGTCCTATTTGAATCCATAAGTACATAACTGCTTTGCCAGCCATATGCATGATTTTTGTGAGTTTGATACACTATGGAAGTTCAAGTTTGGAGAACACATTACCACAGCAAAATTTGGAATTAACTAAAGAATATATCCAAAGCGGATCAATATATGTAGGATGAATGCAAAAATGTGTTAACAGAAAAAAGTTCAAGTGAGGATGGAACTGGCAATTTTGCTTCAATTTTTGAGAGATCAAGAAGGAAAGGAAGTACAGAAAACAGAGGGCGTTTGTGGGACTAGGAAGAAGCTTGTATCCATTGTAGTTGCTTTAAGGGGTCCACTGTAGCAGTTAAGTTGAATGAGTCCAAAAGTATCCCTTTAGTTGCATAAGGGTGTTCTTTTGACCTTAAAATTTAGATGGTAATCAATGATTTATTACAGCATTGTGTTCTAGTACGTTTACGATGAACGGTTTTTCTAATTGGTCTCAAGCAATTGTTCTGCCATTGAAGGCCAGTGAGCTGCACAATTCAAATCTATGATATCTTTTGGTACTTGGTAGGCTTAAGCTTGTCTTTGGATGGTGGCACAGCCACGTGTTAATTGGATTGAAATATAGATTTGAATATATCATAGACTATTCTTGTTATTCTTCTGGATAAAAGCCCGGAGAATCTTACACTGCAGATTTCTTGGAGAGTTCTAATCCTGGAAGTTCATATTGTTTTCTTGTACCCTGCAATGTTATAACTAGTTTAAAGTTATATCTGGGGAGTAATCTAAAAGACATTAGCAGGCAAGTCCAATTTTAATTGAAACTGGCAAGCCCATGTTATTTTCACTTGTCAATGAATAAAGGCGGACCATCAAGGCAGATTGGTATGGTAAATATAGGAGATTGAATCTTGTTCAACATAAATTTGCTGGGTAAATATAAGGGAGACGAAGGATTATTCTGTGTAACCCACCTGCTGCACCTATAAAAGAAAGGACAGAAAAAAGGGTGCCGAACTTTGATGGCTAGGAAGTGATATTAGTACACGGTACACAAGCTTCCCAACATATTTTATTTATTTTTATAAGCCAATTTTTTAAAACATATAAATAACCAATCTTGACATTCATGAGTAAAGAATAAAGATTATTATTTATCAAATACTAAGTTATAATTAAGTAATTAATATAAGGACAAAGTTTGGCAATAACTTTCCTTAAAAAAAAAAATTAATATTACTGCATATTTTGAAAATCTAACTATTGGATTGCACGTTTTTTAGGCTTTTAACGGGTTTGGTTTACCTCTAATACTTTTTCAACTGGACGTTTTCTTTTGTTTTAAATATACAATAGCAAGTGGTAACTAGTTTGAGAGTAGGCTCTCTGACACTAAGGGAGGGGTCCTAGGCTCTTTGTCTCTTAGACAGTAGAATTGAGAGTTCCTTCTTATAAGGTTGTTGGGTTCCCTAGGGTAACTAGTTTACTAGTAGGGCTAGTGGGTTGTCTTTTCTTTTGGGGTTCGGGAAACACAAGAGGAGGGATGGAGAACTTGACAAAACATTGGCGCAATTTGTCTCTCAATGAAAGGGAGGGAGGCAAGCTGGCGGTGAAGAAGGATCGAGCCAACCAAGAGTTTACTCTCGTGGCTAAATTTTTAACAAAATGTGTGTTGAACATTGAGGCGATTGTGAGGACTTTCAGCCCTTTGTGGCGAGCCAAAAATGGGTTTAAAGTCCGCGATGCAGGCGAACATACGATGTTATTTGTGTTTGATAATGCAGAAGAAGTGAACAAAATTTTGATGAGTGAACCGTGGAGTTTTGATAGACATCTAGTGATCCTCCAACGATTAGAGAGCGCTACCTCGGTGAATGCATTGAAGTTGGATTCAGTATCGTTATGGGTCCAGGTGCATTATATTCCAGTGAGCTACTTGAGCAGAGGTGTGGCTGAGGATTTGTGTGAAGCAATTGGCGTGGTGGATAGAAGTGCAAAGGATACTAAAGTAGATTGTGGCAGTTTCTTTCGAATTCGGGTGTGTGTTGATATTTCGATACCTTTGTGTCGGGGTCAAGTGTTATCAATGGAGGATGGCGAAGAATGTTGGGTATCATTCAAATATGAACGTCTTCCCAATATTTGTGGTTGGTGTGGATGTCTGGATCACTCTGATAGGGACTGTGCGAGATGGATTGAAAGCGATGGAACATTAGACAGTAGGGAGAGGGAGTATGGTCCTTGGATTTGGGCAGCACCAACCCAAGTAAGGAGGAAATCTGTGGTGGTGGTTCCTGGCTACTATGAGGCTAGGAAGAAGGGTTGTCTTCAGTACAACACTCCGGTGACTGAGATGCAAAAACCGGTAAGGAAAGAGTGCAGGGGGGTAGGCCAAACATGCCAACTCAGCGGTGGAGAGGGTAGCAGTAAATTCAGAAGAGGAAATCACGGAAGAAATTAACGTGCATGAGAATTCTAGACCTGACACGGTAGAGGTGTTAACTGAGAATAATTGCGGCATTTATGGAGAGAATAATAGTGAGAATAATGGAGTTATTGATGGACATAATGGGGACCCGTTGGAGGATCAGATTCTAGAGATTGATAGAGAATTGAATAGCGTTGAAATCACTGAAAGAATTGAAAGGGGGGAGGCGACATTAAATAAGGAGACACACGAGGATAGCCCTAACGCTGTTTCACCAAATAAGATACCAGAAATTTTAGAAAAGGGTTTGGAGGCAGATGCTGGTCACGTGGCTTCTTTAAGTTCCTTAACTGATGAACCTAGAAAAAAAAACAGAGCCGTTACTCTAGGAAGGGCTTCTAGCCGTGAGGGAGAGGAAGGCCAAGCAAAAACTAGAACTGTTTTGCTCAGAAACTTGGACACGGGTACTTCTAAACGCTCTTTCATGGAGATTGATGGTTGTGAATTACCAAACAAGAGGAGATTGGTTGATCATGTCAGTCAAAAACAATTTTCAATGGTGGAGGTTGCTGGCCAGCCTCACCAGGAGCAATGAATCTCTTATGTTGGAACTGTCGAGGGCTGGGAACCAATCGACGGAACAAGAGCTTGGGAATATTATCTGGGCACAAGATCCCTCAGTTGTGTTCTTAGCCGAAACATGGCTAGATAAGGCTAGGCTAGAAGATATTTGGGTTAGACTAAACTTTGGTGGTATGATTGAAGTGTGTAGAGATACAAGAGGAGGGGGGATAGTAATTTTTGGAGAAAGGAAGTCGATTTTTCTCTAGGTACCTTCTCTCCAAATCACATTGATGGTGTTTTGAATAAGGGTAAGGAGGATGAATGGAGGTTCACGGGGTTCTATGGAGAATCTGAGACTAGTAATCACTATTTATCGTAGGCTTGTCTAAGGAGACTAAAGGGCAGAAATTCAATCCCATGGCTGTGTGCAGGTGATTTTAATGAGATTGCACGGAGTCATGAGAAACTTGGAGGGAGGCAAAGACCAGCTAGACAAATGGAAGAGTTTAGAGATGTTTTGGATGAATGTGGATTCTGGGACCTTGGTTTTATGGGAGGAAAATTTACATGGTGTAATGGACATTCGGATGGCTTTACAATTTGGGAAAGGCTGGATAGAGCGGTTGCTACAATGGAATGGCTAGATAAATTTCCTGCAACTAAGGTAATTCATTTGGAATGTGGTTCATCTGATCATAAACCTATTCTTATTTGTCTCAAGGGTATCCCTAAAATTTGACAAAAGCCGTGGCGTTTTGAGCATATGTGGTTGGAGGAAGAGGGTTGCAGAGATACGGTAGAAACTGCTTGGCTTTTCAATGCACCTGGTCAAGCTATGACTAGGGTGGAGGGGAAGATATGTCATTGCCAAGCACAACTCAAGTGGTGGAGTCGGGTTGCAATTAGGAATATTACTAGACTATTGAAGGAAAAAAAAGAGTTGCTAAGAAAGGCGGAAGAGGAGGCGATAAGGGGAAGGTCTATAAACCGGGTGACAAGGTTGAAAAGAGAGATAAATGATTTGTTATCAAAAGAAGAGAAAATGTGGAAACAAAGATCTAGAGAATTGTGGCTGCATGAAGGAGATAAAAATACCCGGTATTTCCATAGTAGAGCTACTCACAGGTATCGCCAAAATAAAATTGAGGAATTGGAGAACCATTTGGGTGAGAGGTGTGTGGATGAGAATGGCATAGCAAATATTTTGGTGGATTTTTACCAAAATTTATTCGCTTCATCCTCACCAAATCGGATTGAGGAAGCTTTAGAAGCAACACCATGGGTGGTAACGGAGGAGATGAACCTTGAGCTTGTTGCTCTTTTTGGGAGAGCCGAGGTTGACACTGCCTTAAATTAGATGGACCCCCTGATGGGATGCCTCCATTGTTTTTCCAACAATTTTGGTCGGTTATTGGTGATGAAGTGGCTAATGCAGTTCTCACATGCCTCAATACAGGTTCAATCCCACCTTCAATAAATCAAACTTTTATCACTCTCATCCCAAAGGTGAAAAGCCCGATAAGAGTTTCTGAATATCGCCCAATTGCACTTTGTAATATTCTGTAGCTTATTTCTAAAGTTCTAGCAAATAGACTTAAGAAGATTTTACCTAGCATTATTTCAGAATCTCAAAGTGCCTTTCAGTCTAGTAAAGCAATCTCTGATAATATTTTGGTTGCCTTTGAGACTCTACACCATATGAAAAACCAAAAATCCAAAAAAATGGGTTTTATGGCCTTGAAGTTAGATATGAGTAAGGCGTATGACCGGGTGGAGTGGAGTTATTTAAGAAAGATTATGGAGAAATTGGGTTTTTGTGAAAGGTGGGTGTCTCTTGTTCTAGAGTGTATTAGCACTGTGTCCTATTCGATTATGGTGAATGGAGAGCCTAAGGGAGATATTAGGCCATTAAGGGGTTTAAGGCAAGGAGATCCTTTGTCTCCATACCTTTTTTGTTGTGTTCAGAAGGCTTGAATAGGATGTTGTAGCAGGCAGCCTCCAATGACAGAATAAGGGGATTCTTGTTATGTAAAAGGGGACCAAAAATCTCACACTTATTTTTTGCAGATGACAGCCTATTATTTTGTAGAGTTTCTTTGGTAGATTTACAAGCAATCTAAGATATTCTGTCACTGTATGAACAAGCCTCGGGTCAAAAGCTAAACCAGGAGAAGACAACCATCTTTTTTAGCAAGGCAGTGAATGAAGACACAAAGGCCCAAATCTCAGATATTTTACAGGTACCGGAGGTGAAAGAGTATGAGAAGTATCTTGGCTTGCCGGCGGTGGTGGGAAGGAATAGGAAAGCAAGTCTAAATTTCATCAAAGAAAGGGAGTGTAGCAAACTTCAAAGGTAGAAGGAGAAGCTATTGTCCCAAGTGGGTAGAGAGATTTTACTTAAAGCGGTGGTGCAAGCGATTCTTACATTTGTAATAGGTTGTTTCAAATTACCGGTGGGTCTTTGTCATGAAATTGAGGCATTAATCCGGAAATTCTTTTGGGGACAAAAGGGTGAGCAGCGGAAAATTCATTGGAAAAAATGGGAGGTTCTTTGCCAGCCTAAATCAGGAGGGTTAGGCTTCAAAGACTTGGAAAAATTCAATGATGCAATGTTGGCAAAACAAGTGTGGAGACTATTGAAGGACCAATCCTCTCTTTTTTATCGGGTCTTTAAAGCGAAGTATTTTCCCAAGGGGTCCATTTTTGAAGCCTCAGCAGCCACTGTTTCTTATGCTTGGCAGAGTATTCTTAAGTCAAGAGAGGTGATTTTGATGGGTATGAGATGGAGAATAGGAGATGGGAAGAGTATAGATATATATGGAGACAATTGGCTGCCAGGGAAGGGGTCTGCTAGGATTGTTTCTCCACAGGTAGTGGCATTAGAAGGAGCTCAGGTTGCTGCCCTCATAAATCCAAACACTCGGTCTTGGAATATAAATCTGCTCAACCAGCATTTTTTGAGTTTTGAGGTTACTAGAATCAAAGCAATTCCACTGTGCTGGACTAAACAGAAAGATCGCCTTATTTGGCCAGACAGTCACGATGGGGAGTATTCGGTTAAGGCGGGGTATCAAATGTTGTGTAAGGAAGCAAATTCCAGCGTTGCATCAAGCTTGGACTCGTCGCACAGATCAGCCTTCTGGAAACATCTTTGGAAGCTCCACGTCCCTAACAAAATCAAGTTTTTTCTTTGGAGAGTCTGCTCCAATGCCCTGCCCACAAATGATAATTTGAAGAAAAGAAAAATTCTTGAGGATGCGAGGTGTAGTGCCTGCCTTCTAGATCAGGAAACAACGTTCCATGCGCTGTGGAGTTGCGAGACACTCAAAGAAATTTGGAACCCTTGTTTCAGCTGGGTCCGAACAGAGTTTCCCCATCTTCAGGACATGCAAGAGTTAATAAACTTGGTCGGACAGAGGGGAAAAGGACTGGAGCTGTTTGGGGTGGTGGCTTGGTTTATTTGGAATCAAAGAAACAAGCTGAGGCTGAATGAGAAAGGGGTGCTGAGAGATAAGCTTTTTGAAACAGCTAGAATATACCTCTCGGATTTTCAATCAAAGATCCAAGAGACCAAGGTGTAGCAACCAAAGGAAAATATAAAATGGATACCTCCAGGGGATGGAATGTATAAAGCAAATTATGATGGTGCCGTGTTCGCTGAGTCGGAGGAAGCAGGGATAGGGGTTATAGTTAGAGATGGTAAGGGGGATGTGATTGCTGCCTTAGCTAAAAAAAATACCTTACCCGGGTTTAGTGGAGGTGCTGGAAGCATTAGTTGCAAGAAGAGCAGCAAAATTTGTTGTGGAATTGGGCTTATCGGTTTCTTAATTTGAAGGCGATTCTGAGGTGGTCTGGAGGGCTTTGAAGGCAGCGGATGGGGCTCATTCAGCCATTGAGGAGATTATCAAAGACACAATGTCTATTGTAGGTTCGCTTAGAACCTTTTCTTTCTCTCATACTAGGCGGCAAGGTAATTGTGCAGCCCATGCTTTAGCTAAGAGAGAAATTGTTTCTTTTCCTTTATTAGTCTGGATGGAGCATGTTCCAACAGACATTAGTCATGTTGTTATTTTTGATTTTCCAGCATCATAATAATAATACTCTGTTTTGACTCTCAAAAAAAAAAAAAAAAAGTGGTAGTGAGTTTTAATCTCCACATTTTATTTAGTTAGTGGGTGATGTAGTAGTTTCTCATTAAAATAAAATGAGATTTTAATTAAAAAAGTATTGGAAGTAAGCCAAACCCCCTTTTAACACACATGTCAAATTTTGTGTCAATCATATGTTATTTATTATATAAACTATAAGTTTTTATTTTTTATTTTTTTTATTTTTTTTATATATAATTTGATTACAAAAACTAGCAATTTAAACAATTGATTGACATTGCTATTGATTTTTGATATTCTAGAAATTTTGTAAGCAGGGAAGATATAAGAAGAAAATGTATTTTATTTTATTTTATTTTTTTTTGAGGAAGAGAAGAAAATGCAATCTAATGGTGGATTTGTCAAAATTCACATCAAATAAAAAGATATTAAGTGAAGTTATAACCTTAAACTACAATTAAGTTTGTACCCAAACTTTGTCCTTAATATATAACTTTACTTTATGTTGAACGTGTCTATTGACGGCCATTTTCAAAATGGCCAAATATCATCATTGGCTAAATACTATCATTGGCCAAAATAATTAGTGTTCTACTACTGATTGCGAAATATTTAGCAATCTATCACATTTTTAAAACTCGAGTTTGACATGTAACTCAAGTTTCAAAAAATCAAGTTTCATAAAAAAAATGCTACGGTGGCACCTGCCAACCTACAATTTAAAATTAATAAGTGGAATATGAAACTCGATTTTACCATAATCGAGTTGCTTGTTTCTACAGTGTAGTGTTGCAGTGTAGCTAAAGTGTAGCAGTAATCAAGTGTAATGTTGCAATGTAGCAGTAGTTACAGTAACTGTAGCAAGTTCCAATGGACTAAACGACTACCACTTTCTATTGGACAAGCTTAAACTGTTACTGTTACTTTAAAAAAAAAAAAAAAGTTACACTTCGGTAGTTATCCAATTCACCTACGCTACACGTTCACTTGTCCCACAGGCAATTACCTAATATATATTTTTTAATTGATAAATATAATACCACATTACCACCCACCATTTTGTCACTTTGTTTGTATCATTAATGTTGCTGTTCCACCTACCCCTCACTTGCTTTCATTACTCTTCCATAAGTCATTTGTAACACGGCAATACTACCATTCTCGGATCCTCTCTCTCTCAAGATCTGTTGGATACCACTCCACACCACACGTTCTCTCTTTGAAGATCTGTAGCAAAAAAACGTTTTTGTCAAATTTTTAGTGCCAGTTTTGGTTTGACTTTAAGGGGCTAAAACGTGTGTTTTCCAGCCAAAACTTAAAATGCGTGTTTGGTAAATTTTTTCAAAAGTGCTATATACAAAAGTTCGTTTTCCAGCTCAAAGGATTACTATGTTTTAGTGTCGGCAGCTTTCAGCTGCAGTTGCAAAAAACAACAAACGCGTTTTCTCAAAACAAAAATATTACCGTTGGTGGGTCTCTCTTTTTCCTAAATTGCCCATAGTTTTTTCTGCTCCTCCTCTATGCTACTGTGATGCGGCATATCGTCTTCTTCTTCTTTTTCTGTGCTGCTTCTTCTTCTTCTCTTCTCTATTATTATTATTTTTTTGGATTTACGTCTTACATATCTAATCTCAAAAAAACTTTTTGAATTCGGTACATTTTTTATAAATGGAAAATATGGAGCAGAGAGAGGGAGCGAGAGAGAGACCTGTGCGTGCATGTGGCTTTGTATGAAATAAACTCCCTTGTGTTGGTGTGAGCTGTCAATGATTGGAGAAATTATAGGCCATATTGTTTAGAATCCCTTCTCTTAAGGGTCAACCATTATAGTAGCCATGATTTGTGTATAGCCTAGTTTAGCTTCTAGATCATTCTCTTTGTACTGCTATATAACCATACTTGTCTCTGTACAGAAATATATGAAATATATGAGAAATCTTTTTGACATGGTATCAGAGCAAAATCCTAGGACTTGCTCTACAACCAAACCCAACCCTAAACACTGATCTGCAGCCATGGTGAACCTAACTGATGTGGTACAAACTGGCGGCAATTCCACAGATTCTATCCTAGAAGATTTGACGGCAAGAATGACTGAAGTCTTGACCAAAAATCAAACCCAAACCCACCTACCGACCTATGATGCTTCCGCTGCACAAATCGGCATTAAGTTGGATGGCACCAACTATGCCCTCTGGTCCCAAGTTGTTGAGATGTATATCTCGGGCAAAGACAAATTGGGATATATCAATGGTGAACTTCTGCAACTTGAACCTACAGATCCGACTTTCCGACGATGGCGAACTGAGAATGCAATTGTCAAAGGGTGGCTGATCAATTCTATGGACTCGTCCTTGATCAGTAATTTCATTCGCTTCCCAACTGCAAAACTGGTATGGGATTCTGTTGCTACTACTTATTTTGATGGAACTGATACTTCATAGGTATATGATCTAAAAAGACGGGTGACTAAAATGAGACAAGCCGGAGGATCCATTGAAAAATATTACAATGATCTTCAAGGCTTGTGGAGAGAAATTGATTTCTGGCGTCCTAACCCGATGAACTGTGCCACTGATATACAAAAATATAATACAATCCTACAAGAAGACAGAGTTTATATCTTTCTTGATGGATTGGACGATCGGCTGGACAAGATTCGAAGTGATGTGCTACAGATAAGTCCTTTCCCTACCGTAGAACAAGCCTATGCTCATGTTCGACGGGAGGAGATCCGGCAAGCGGTGATGCTCACGAGTACAGACACGACTGGAGCTTTTATGGCATCAAAAGGAGTCAAGATAGGACAACAACAACCACCCTCTCTTCAGTTATCTAAAAATGGCTTTACGGGTGGTGGGAAACTGAATACCAACACCAAAGCTAAGGTTCAATCAGAAGGAGGAGGCTGTACTCATTGTGGGAGCATGAAACATACCCGTGAAACTTGTTTCAAGTTACATGGGTACCTAGACTGGTGGAATGAGTACAAGGCCCGAAAAAATCGTGATGCTACCTTTAATGAAGGGCCTGGTCGGGCTGCCTTGGTAACTGCAGCACCTCAGTTAT
Source organism: Notholithocarpus densiflorus (assembly GCA_030021035.2). NCBI lineage: Eukaryota > Viridiplantae > Streptophyta > Magnoliopsida > Fagales > Fagaceae > Notholithocarpus > Notholithocarpus densiflorus. The sequence continues at coordinate 261,285 of JARYZH020000036.1, read as the reverse complement.
CTCTTACCTCACAAATAGAGTCTTCGAGTGATGAAACTCATCTCAATGATCAAGGTAACTGTGGTTATGCCCTACTTAGTTCTATCCAGAATGGTGACAATGGCTAGATAATTGACTCCGGGGCCACAGATCATATGACATTCAATTCAGATGATTTTATTGAAGTTACCCAACCAAGGCGAACTGATATTGTGAATGCTAATGGGGTTACATATCCAGTTACAGGGGCTGGAACTATTGCCTTATCACCATCTCTTTCTTTATCTAATACTTTATTAGTTCCATCCCTCTCAAATAAATTGATGTCGGTAAGACAAGTTACTGAGGAACTAAATTGTGTTGCACTAATGTATCCTACCTTTTGTCTTCTTCAGGATATTCTCACCAAGGAGATCATTGGGCGTGGTACTAAGAAGGGGGGGTTATATTACATGGATGATTTCAGCTCTGGTCAGGCTCATCATATGCACCACACAAGCATTAAGGAGAGACAAATTTGGCTATGGCATCGACGCTTGGGGCATCCGTCATTTAGCTATATGAAATACTTGTTTCCAAATTTATTTTCCAAATTACCTGACTCTGGCTTTAAATGTGATACTTGCATTCTAGCCAAAAGTCATCGTGTTTCTTATTCCACAAGTTTGAATAAAAGTGATATTCCTTTTGCTTTAATTCATTCAAATGTTTGGGGGCCCTCTCCAATTACCACTTCTTCTGGCATTCTCTGGTTTGTGACATTTATCGATGATTGTACTTGTATGACTTGGCTATATCTGTTGAAAAATAAGGATGATGTGTTTAGTGTGTTTCAATCTTTTCATACAATGATTCAAACTCAATTTTCAGCTAAAATTCAGATTCTTCGCTTTGATAATGGTGGTGAATATGTCAATAAGAAGTTTCAGGATTACTTTGCGACCCATGGCCTTCTTCACGAAACGTCATGTGCTCAAACACCTCAACAAAATGGGGTTGCCGAAAGGGAGAATCAGCTTATCCTAGAAACAGCCCATGCTCTCTTGCTTGGGGCACATGTGCCGAGTAGATATTGGGATGATGCTATTACCATGGCAGTGTATCTCTTAAACCGTATGCCTTCGAAAGTGCTGCAGTTCAAGACCCTATTGCAGGTTCTTTCTGATCATGTTTCCTTGCCTACTATTTTGCTACTTCCACCACGAATCTTTGGTTGTGTCGCTTTCATCCATCTCCATAAAAATCAACGAACCAAGCTTGATCCGTGTGCCGTTCGTTGTATTCTTTTGGGGTATGCTACACACCAAAAGGGATATCGTTGCTACCAACCAGCCACCAAGCGCACCTTGATCGCATTGTGCTTGCTCCGTATGCATTACAAGTTTTCTGCATACAATGATCATATTGTGTTGTTGTCTTTTAGGAGATACTCGTTCTTCTGGTTCAAGAGCTACACAGATTCTAGAGTTAGGTGTGAGTGAGTTTTGTTTAATTGTTCCCAACTCACATGTTAAGTCTAGAGTTTGTTTTAGGGTTTTGTCACAGAATAGCCAAAGGGAGAGATTGTAAGGTTGAATTTAATCAACCATTTTGTTGTCTTTATTCCGTGCCAAATTTGCTTGTAATTCAGCATTTAGAAACCCTGTATTTAGGTGAAAATCATGTAAGGGTAGTGTGTGAGAAAGTGTGAAGAAAAGCTTAGAAGTATGCATTTTGCATGGACTCGCAACTGGATCTTGCGGGTGGCTCGCGGCTATTAAATCGCCAAAAGCAGGCACACGTGTGAAGCATGCAGGGGAGCTGAAGAGTCATGCCAACTGTTGCATTAAAGGACAAAAGTCCCAAGCTGGCTAGGCCGTTAGCTCGCGACTTGAACTCGCGACTCAGTCCAGTCGCGAGGCCAGGTCGCCAGACCACTCTGTTGAGGAAAAACTGAACTTTCGCATTCCAAACACACACCAGTATAAATACCCCTTATACCCACGTATTGTAGAGAGATTCAAGAGAGAATTTTGAGAAAGAAACCCTAGAGAAAAACAAGATTGACTCATCCACAATCTTCATCTTTGTTTCTCCAAATTCCTCTACTCTCACCCTCTCCATTGACACATCCTTGAGAGGTACATTAGCCAAAACCTTTTCTCACCATACCCATATCTGTGAGAAGGCTATTTGGTGCTTGGGAAGCAATTAGGAAGGGATCAATTGACATTGGTTGATGCTATGGGCTATAGCGGGATCCGGTAAGCTAGAGAAGACAAAGGTTCGGCATAATCTCGTTGGAGCAAGAAGCTTGGAGGGCTTAGGTACACTGGGTAGATTAGGCTTTGAGGGTCTTTTGCTGTTCATGTATCCCAACTTCATTCTTTAGTGGATTATTGACCGCTTGGAGGGCGGCAGAGAGGTTTTACGCTGAGGACTTCAGTTTCCTCTTCGATAACACATCGCTGTGTTATCTTTGTGTTTGCATCTCTCTTCCTTTAATCTTTACCATTTAATTTCTGCTGTGGTTGTGATTTTATTTGGTTTAGATTGTTTTATCAATTCTGTTTTAAGCTTATGTTCATATTCCGCACATACATTGTTTGATAATAAGCTTGAATTGGTAATTTGTAATTTGGGGGTTTAAACGTTTAAGGTGTTTTATACACTATTTGAACATTCAAAAACATTGAATCAAAGAACACTAATAAATGCATCAAGCGGATTCTTAAATTCATGATTTGAAGAAATGTATATTTAGCTAAGGGTAATTTTCACCATTCTATCACCTATAGAAGCACCATAGTTTAGTTGTTGGATGCCTGAACGATTAAGTGCTTCCTTCCCATCAAAATCCATGTATTTTATTTTCACTACTTTCGTTATCACACACCACAAATGGTTCCTAAGAGCACACTACTGTGCAAATGGCTTAAATGCAATAAAGTGGAGTAAAGCTTAATTAACTTGAGGGTTAGGGTAATATCATTCTATCATTTATTGCATCTTCTCTACAACAAATTAAAATGATTACATTTTGATTCAAACCTCATAAAAATTGAAATTTCTATTAGGGGCTGGCAAGATGAATTAGAAGGTATGCTATCAATATCAAATTGTAATAAAAAGAAAAAAACCCTCAGGTATCAAACACTTTGCATGAATGTAACAAAAATCAAAATTTACGGGAGGGAGAAAGAGGGGGGGGGGGGGTGGTTTTTTAGAGATTATAAGCAGCTTCTTATGTAGCAAATACTTATTTGATATTCAATTAAACAACAGAACTATTTAAAGAATAAAAAGGACAAAAGAAAATAAAAAGCAGAAAATACCTTGAGTTTTGCCAAGAAGAAATGAAACATAGATCAAATTTGGATTTGGGAAATGGGAATATATAAAATTACAGGTTTTAGAACATGCAAAGCAAACATTAATGGGAGAAACTCTTTTGATTTGAGAAAAAAAATAAATTTGTAGTGGAAGAGTCCAATAAGTTGGAAAAGGGAGTGCAACAATGATATCACAATTTCGTGCAATGCATAATTGATAGAAAGAATATGGGGGAAAAGTGACTAAACTGAAGTCCAAAAGACCAAACTGAAATCTCTTAATCTTCTGCATTTATCTGATCACTATAGTGAGATCGCAAATCATTACTTTGAAAGGAGATGAACAATGTATCAATAGCTTAGGCAATGTATTTGGGCTTGGGCTTTTTATGAAATATGGTCTTTGAGTTAAAATATTTGGCTAATATAACGTCACGTCAACCCAGATTTTGGAGAACAAAGAAGTTAATGTGGAAAGTAGAAGATTCACAAAACAAGATCTCTATGCTATTGCCTCTACGTTTTAAACTGCAATGAACCCTTCAAACAACCTAAAAAGAAAAATGAAACAGCAAGGCCAAACCTTTAGATTAATAGGACCTTAGATTTTACCATTATAAGCATTACATGTTTCAACCTGCCTTGATACAGCTATTGCATTTTGGTCTCTAAGAGTTGAACCTGAAACAAATAAATTGTTTCATCATTGAATTTAATAACATAACCATATAAAAACAACTATAAAATTGACACAAAAAAGAAGAAGATAAAATTGCAAAGCATATAGAAATCTCAATCACCTGTGTCTTTAAACTCATAAAGGATCTGAACCTTGATTATTGCAGGACATTTCTCAAGGTCAAGAGTTGCATTGTCTTGCACTTATCTAGAAGTTCTCGATAGTAAAACTAAAAATGAAAAAGACAGTAAATAGCAAAAAACAGTAATTATAGGAGCAATGTGATCAATAAAAAAGTGTGGGCCAATTTTGTCCCTATACATTTAATTGTGTCACTTTTGTCCTTTAAATTTTAAAATCAAGGTCCCTTAACTATTAATTGTGTCAATTTCATCCTTCAACTTTCAAAATCAAATCAATTGTATCCTTAAATGTTGACTTGATTTTGTAGGTTGAGAAACAAAATTGACACAATAGAATGTGTAGGGGTGAAATTAGAACCACCCCCATTGTTAGAGGACCAAAAGTGTAGTTTGTTTTGCTAAAAAAATGTTGGTTTGAATTCAGGTAAGGTTTGGCAGTGAGGGAATTTAGGTTTGAATGCATGCTATCTTTGTGGTTTGTTTCGCGATGTAGAAAATAAGTAAGAAAAATGGTCAAGGAGAATCAAAGATAAGCATAACCTTTTTTCCCCCTGTGAATGAATGAATTTTTTAAGTAAACAAACTATACAAACAAAGCAAGCAGCAAACTAAATAGCAACTGAAACCAAACTTACAAATAATCGAACTAACATTCCTCAATTACGGCTATCATACAAGATAGTGAAATGCAACCCCCCTCCCTCTCTTCCAAAGAATAACAACATAAGATTATTCACTAACAAATTTTTCATTCTCATAACAAACTCAACCTAGGCCTTAATCTTTCTTCTAATCAAAAAGCAGGATAGCCTCCTCAGACTTTTCATTGCCACCACATACAAGAGCATTTCTTTGAAGCCAAATATAATAAACCACCATAGACCAAGTAAGTTTGCATATGGTGCTTTCAAAACTTTTACCCTTCAACCTATCCATACCCTACACTCAAAACCACTTAATGCAAGCTTCATACCTAGGATTTTATGGAACATCGTGACTTAACTAGCTCCCATAGTCTCTTTGAGAGAGGATACTTAAAGAACAAGTGGTCCTACTCTTAAGGAAGCTCCTGCAGAAGACACACAAAACATCACCATGATAGCCCCATTTATATGGCCAGTTTTTAGTGGAATCATTGTTGACAAAGGTAAGGGTCATTGAAGATGAACCCAAATCAAATGCATCATTAAATCCCAAACCTGGCCAACCTATAGGTAAGAATACTCACCAGAATAATGATCACTAAAGCTAAACCTAAAATGTAAAAAGAAATAACAAAGCTAAACCTTTAGACTAATTGGACCTTTCAAGATTTTATCACACTGAGCATTACATGATTCAACATTCCTGGATAGATCTATATCATTTTGGTCTCTGAGAGTTGAAATTGAAACACCTAAATTTCTTTATCATTAAATTTAATATCTTAACAGTAAGATACATTAAATAAAAATGCAAATATAGAAAATGAAAAAAAAAAAAAGGGAAAAGGGATTGCGTAGCTACAGTTGAAATCTTAATCACCTTTGACTTTTAACTCTTAAAGGATATGAACCTCAACTGTTGTTAAACATTCCTCAAAAGTTTCATTTTCTTACGCTTTTTATCCAAATTTGGAACTTCTCAAAAATTAAACCACAAAAAAGAACACAATAAATGAAAAAAAAAAAAAAAAAAAGCTATAACCACAAGAGCAATGTTACCAATAAAAAAAGTTAATTTAGTTAGAACATTAAGGTTTGGTTGCAAGGGAATTCAGGTTTGAATGCACACTTTCATTGTAGACTATTTGGCAATGTAAAAACTAAGTGAGCAAACATAATAGAAGTCCTTAAGGAATATCATAGATAACTGTAACCTCTTTTTTATTTACTTATTTATTTTTTTATGAATGAATGAATTTATCAAAGAAACAAACCATATAAATCGCAAACTCCAGCGGCTAAAAGCTGCAACATCTAACAACAAAAATAGAGCAAGCAGGAAACTAAATAGAAGCTACAACTATCCTTACAAAGAATTAAACTAAAACCCTTAATTACGCCTATGATCAAAATCAGAGAAATTCCCTCTTCCCCCCCCCCCCCCCCCCCATTACAACATGACTATTCACTAACAAAAAATTCTCTTTGCAACCTCAAACTAGGCCTTAATGTCTCTTCAGACTTGACACTTGGTACCAGGTATAGACCGGGAATTTTATTAGACACCATGACTTAACTGACATAGCCTCTTTGAGAAATGATACTTGTTAGAATATGGTTAAAGGATTCAATTGACCATTTTCTAATAGTTTAAGCTTTTGGAGAATTGGTAATTTAACATGGTAATATATCACGATACAATCTCAATATCATCATAAAACTTCAACCAAGTTGAATTCTCATTTTTCCTTTTCCAATCAAAAAGTGACAATATTCACATTCAACATAGATAAAAAATGTTAAACATTAAGAAGTGATTCACCAAAGAATCAAAAAATGGATGCAAAAAACAAAAGCAAAATTTGAATATATAAGGATATGGTACAAAACCCAACCATAAAAATCAAGAAAGAGAGAAATAGGACCTTAGTGTTCGCCGTAGAGGTCTTGATCTGTTCAAGAGCACTGAGGTTATTGATATGTTTCAAAACATCAGAGGCAACAACCTTGAACCTTACTGAGCAAACAAATTAGATCAATGAAAAACAAATATTATAAAAATTGAACACGAAATTGCAAAGTTGAATGAGAACTTGGGCTTACCAATTACTTCAACAACAAAAATGCTAACCAGCTGCATTAAAATAAATAAATCAAACACTTATTTTATAAATAATAATTAGAAAGCCCAGCATCTTGATTTCCCTTTGAATTTAGAGAAAAAGAGGAAAGAAAGTGACAAAGGCACCAAAAGATGTAACTAAAGAGGGAGGTATACCTTGGAAAAGAATTGTGTCCTGTGTCTATGGGGACCATAAAACTTCTTAAAAAACTCTAGCTGATAGGCCAAGAATGTATTGACCCCTTGTGATAAATTAACCAATTAATTAGCCAAGTTAATTAATTAATTCAATTAGCATGCAATACGCGTGGTAGCACAAACAAATCACCAACTAAGTTAAATGCAGCGGAAAATAAATTTGACACGAGTGATTTGTTTACGAATGGGGAAAACCACCAAGGCAAAACCCCATCGGGTGAATTTAAGGTCACCACTCCCGAGAATCCACTATTATCAAAACAAGTAGTTACAAGTAAAGGAATCCCAGTACCTTATACCAACCTACAGTTGAACCCTTACCCCAATACCCAATTGGACTTGTTCTGTAGTGACAATCTCTCCTTGTAATGCACGGCTCCCAGTACGTGACGAACCAATCTGATGCGCAGATCTCAGTACGCAGCTTACTCTTTTGCATGAATCCAAGTACGTGACTAACTCCACAACAACCCTTTGATTGTTGTAGTTGATTTGTAGCAGCTTCACATAGAAACACTAATAAGATCTTCAATGTTGGTGCAAGAGACTTGGCTTGGTTACAGAACCCAAAGGCGTACAAGAAACACAGCAAGAACTCTTTCTTCTGTAGGAGGAGGCTAGGGTTTCAAAAAGAAAACCTTATGAACCTCTTTAGGGTTAGGTTTTTCTTTTTCCACCTCCTTTAAATAGGAGCTTAATGGGCTCTCCTATTCCAAATAGGTTTACACAAACCTTGGGCTTTCCTAGTCCAATAAGGATTATACAAACCCATAAACCTTGGGTTTTCCTAGTCCTATAAGGATTATACAAACCCATAAACAATAGTCTTTTAGAATAAAAATGTTGTTGGTTATAGTCTGAATCCCGTAAGCTCGATAGATCGAGACGTGTGTCGAGATTTAATGAATCTCGACAAATCAAGCTCTGTCGAGGAGGTATCAAGACTTGTAGATTGCACTTTTCTTGATCAGTTCTTGAGTAATCTTCATGTCTTCAATTTAACCACTTGTAATGATCATCTTGAACCTTCTTAGATTTACCCAAATACAAGTAAGGTGCGTTTTGTCAAAGGATATGCCAATTACATAAAAATATGTCCTTAACACTAGCAAAACCACCCACAAATTGTTTTGCCTAGTAATTTTATTCCACCATGTCTTTGAGCATTCTTCTTCAGCCTTCTGAGCCTGATATGTTGCTCTAACTTGATCATCCTCACAATCCACTTTGGTTTTCCAATTTTAAACATAAGATATCCTATCAATGTTCCAAATATCACTCCACATCCATAACCCATCGATACAGCTTGCCAACCAAACCCATTTTTAGGCTCTAAATTGTCTTCTTGTTGTGAGGTCAATGGTGGTGGTTTTTTTGCGTCATGGCTATTACACATTCTTGACAACGAAAATCCACATAATCCCAGGTTTTCAATGTACGAATCATTATCAAATGTATTGAATTGCTTTCCTGAAGGTATGAGTCCTATAAGTTGGTTATGCGATAGCTTTAAAACTTCAAGCAATGGTAGATCTGCCAATTGCCTAGGAATCTCCCCGATAAGTTTGTTGAAAGAGAGGTCTAACCATTCAAGACTGTGCAAATTTCCATATGATGATGGAATATAACCTGTAAGGTTATTGTGAGAAAAGTTGAGCCCCTTGAGTGATTTTAGCCTCCCAATTATCTTTGGCATTTGTCCTCTAAAATTATTGTGAATGTTCAAATAGTGTATAAAACACCTATGAACGTTTAGACCCCCAATTTACAAATTACCAACACAAGCTTATAATCAAACAATGTATGTGCAGAATATGATAATAAGCTAAAACAGAATTGGTAAAACAATCTAAACCATAATTAATCACAGCCACAACAGTAATTAAAAGGCAAAGATTAAGGGAAGAGAGATGCAAACACAAAGACAACACAGCGATGTGTTATCGAAGAGGAAACCGAAGTCCTCGGTGTAAAACCTCTCCGCCACCCTCCAAGTGGTCAATAATCCACTAGAGAATAAAGTTGGGATACATGAACAGCAGAAGACCCTCCAAACTTAATCTACCCAGTGTACCTAAGCCCTCCAAGCTTCTTGCTCCAATGAGGTTACGTCGAACCTTTGTCTTCTTTAGTTTACCGGATCCCGCAATTAGCCCTTTGCATCAACCAATATCAATTGGTCCCTTCCTAACTGCTTCCCAAGCACCAAATAACATTCTCACAGATATGGGTATGGTGAGATAAGGATAACGTACCTCTCAAGGATGTAACAATGGAGAGGGTGAGAGTAGAGGAATTTGGAGAATCAAAGGATGAAGATTGTGGATGAGTCAATCTTGTTTTTCTCTAGGGTTTCTCTCTCAAAATTCTCTCTGGAAGCTCTCTACATTTTGTGGGTATAAGGTTATTTATAGTAGGGTGTGTATGGAATGCGAAAAGTCAGTTACAGCCAATCAGGGTGTCTTGGTGACTTGAGCTCGCGACTGGAATGAGTCGCGAGTTTGAGTCGCGAGCCAGTCGCGAGGCTCTTCTTGATTGCACACTTTTGAGCTTTTCTTCACACTCTCTCACACACTAGCCTTACATGATTCCCACCTAAATACAGGGTTTCTAAATGCTGAATTACAAGAAAATTGGCACGGAATAAAGCCAACAAAATGGTTGATTAAATTCAACCTTACAATCTCCCCCTTTGGCTATTCCGTGACAAAATCCTAAAACAAGCTCTAGACTTAACATGTGAGTTGGGAACAGTTAAACAAAACTCACTCACACCTAACTTTAGAATTTGTAAAACTCTTGAACCATATGAACAAGTATATCTTGAAAACAACACAATATGATCATTGTAAGCAGAAGACTTGAAATGCATATAGAGCAAGCACAATGCGATCAAGCAAAGTATTTAAAAAAGTACTGTGCAAACCCATATTAAAATTATCCAAACATAGCAACAAAAACCATAGACATCATAAAGTAAAATTAAAATGCTTAAGGTTTTGCTTCTCCCCCTCAAAATAGTGCTCCCCCTCAAGAGCTACTTTTCCCCCTTTTTGACAGAAATGGCCAAAGGGCTACTGCTGAGTAGTGAAGTTGTCAAACTTTGCTGAGAGAAGATTCATTTACTTTTGGATAGCAGCCAGCCTCTCAGATTGCTCATTCTGGACGACTAGAAGCCCGTCAATCCGTTCAAGGATGATCTGAAATGCATCTAGAGGTACTGTAGAGGATGATGAAGCTTGGCTCCTTTTGCCACGGCCTCTTGAGCTTGAGGGTTGACCTTCAGCTTCTGTCTCAATATCCATAGGTTCTCCTTGTGCTTGAATACCTTCCTCTTCATCACCCGGAAGATGAACCTTGATTTGTGTAATGGTTAGAGCATTGATAGCTGAAAGGGTAGGCATGAGACTGATGTTTTGAGGAATTTCCACGCCCTTTGCTCGAAAGAGCCTCATAAGTAGACTAGGGAAAATCAGCTTTGCCCTTGAAGTGGTTCTTGTTTCATCAGCAATAATGCAGAAGATATGAGCACTAACATCAATGTAAGTGTTCTCCCGAAGCTCTATGAGAAAAATGGCTCTTGCATTATTGATGGTGGTTATCTTCTTTACCGAGTACAGGTTGAACATCATTATGTATGTGAGACATCTAAGGTCCGGTGGAAAGGCAGTAGTGTTGAGGCATCTTCCTTCTCTAACTCCACCAATGTGGGATTGAACAGTTTCGATGGAGAGCATTCTGTCCTTGTAGTGTGTGAAATCATGGTCTAACTCCTCAAAACCAAGAACTTCATCAATGTCCTCCAAGTCAATGTTGAATTCATGGCCTCTTATCCAATAGTTGATCTTATCCTCTCTTAAGACAACATTGGCATAGAATTCTCTGATCAATGGTTCACATACTCCGGGCAGATCATTAAGGAGCTTGTCCCAACCTCTGTCCTGAAAACAACTAGGAATGAAGAAGTCCTTTAAATCAACCAAATCCACAAATCTTTCTTGGATGATGGGAGCCTTCATATAAAACTGATTGTATCTCTCAAAATGTTTGGTAGACCTGAACTTTGTACTATCCATTTTCTTCCTCTTGTCAGCCTTTTGAGCAGTGGTCTTCTTCTTTGGAGTCATCTGCACAAACATAGCAGCAAAGACCACAAAACAGGGCACAACATATGGTAACACCAAAAATTAGTATCACTAAAATGGACAAAGGGTTAGACCAAAGATTCAATCTACAGCACAGTTCATACACAACTTGTCATGAGAGAACACACAACAACAAAACACAGTAGAGTTGTAACATGAAACGCTTCAAACAGATCACAATGTGGGTGTGTGCTCTAAAAATTTCATGAACAACTTAGGGCAAAATGCAAAACACATAATCAGTGATGCAATAAACAATTAGTGTGAACCAAAGACACCCCCTTAACATTGTATTAAAAAAAAAAAATACACAAGAAAATGTCCACAAGACATTTTACCATGGGTATGAGATGCACAACACAACTCAGATCAAGTATCATACTTAAAACTGAGAAACAATCACGAAAACATGTGAAATAAGCATCATACTATCAATATCAACAAAACCCATATATCAAACTCAACTCAAATAAACCCAACCCATATTCGAACATCATATATCTCAAATCTCAACAACAACTTAAAAATCAAGAAATCATAAACATGAAATACTTTGAGTAAAATAGAAAACCCATACCTTTTCTTGAAGATTGAAGTAGAGATGATGAAGAACAATGGTGGATATTGAGAGAAACACGGTGAGTTTGTGAGAGATATGAACAGACAAGACAATGAACAGTCAAAGTGAACGAGGGAAAACTGAAAAGTTTTTTTAAAAACTGTCCTTAAAATGCAAAACACGCAATTTTTGCGACTGTATTGAGTCGTGAACAAGTCGCCAAAGCAAGTCGCTAAAAACCCTTGTGACAAAATTTGGAAAAATTTGTCCAAGTGTTTTTCGCGACTGGAAGTTCCACTCGCAAGTAAGTCGTGACGAGAGTCACCAAACTTTCTAAGTAACCCTCGCGACTGATCCTTCCACTCGCAAACAAGTTGCCAACATGAGTCGCAAAAATTCCAAAAACCCAGATTTTTGAAATTTTGCTAAGTCTTTTTCGCGACTGGGACTTTGACCCACCAGAGTCGCGAAAACCTTCTGAATTGGGGTATGCAAGTGGATAGACTCGCGAGGCAAGTCGCCAAAATAGGGTTGCACAGTTTTTGAAATTTTTGAAATTTTTCAAAACAAAAATACTTTCCAAAAACAACTAAAACACTCAAAAATATTTTTGTGTTTGATCAACATATAATTGAGCATGTGCAACAAATTTAGTCAAGTACAATCACACAAATGAATAAGGCATTCATTGAACATAGACATGTGTGATGTGTGTGGGTACCAAAAATGAGATAGTCCTTAGTCTAATGTGAAGCTTCAATGATCAATTCAACCAAGTCATACACAATTAGCACAAGGAAAAGTGACCCATCTCAATTATAGAAGTATGCATATATGACCTCCCATATAAACTTGATTACTTAATTTTGAAGTTTCTCATTTGGCTTCATATACATCATATCATTTGATCTTTTTGAATGATTACATCTCATTTTGAGATCGATGCCTAAAATTTTTGATATTTCAATTTGATGAACAAGCCTTTGGCTTTTTGGGCATCATACATTTTCATAAAAGTCGCTTTCCCTTTTTCCTAGTCAAATACTAGTATGTGTGACGGCTTTTGCAGCTCAATATCTCTTTTCATTTTGAGATTTACATTTGGTGAGCTCTTTAAGCAAAAAATAAAATAAAATAAAATAAAAGAGTGGGAAGATATATAGGCACAAGTCTACGCAAGTTTCAAGATCAACAGAACCATTGACTAATCATTAATGACAAGTTTAAAGATCTATTTACAACAGTCACAAAGATGTCAAGATTTTTCCCACAATGATATGAGTGCATAAAGAACAAGCTACGCTCTTAAATGCACAAAGCCATTAGTACAAAGGTACAAGGCAAAATATGCTTGTGACAATACATAAAAATGCCAATCAAACTTTTGGATTTTCTACTTTTTATGTGTTTTTGGATTTTTGACATAAAAGCAAGAAAAGATTGATAAAAAACAATGTAAAAACATTTAAAGAAAAAAAAAACGCAAACAATCACAATTTTCAACACATGCTGGAACGATAACAAAAAGCATACAACCAATTAAAGTCACAAAGCATAGGAAGTATTAATGCATGAACATGTTGTAATGCTTATACATGAGTACCCTTCTTCACCCACACGACACTTGCGTTTGGGGTGATATCTCTAGGGGATTGGGTACGATCGTTGTGACTTTCAAACCTTCTGGTGAAGCTTGCCAAACAGGTGGTGAATGCATTAATCATCCACATCACATCCCTTACTCCGGGATCACCTTCTTGACTTTTTGATTGCTCAGCAGTCCAATTCCCCTTGCCATGTCTTGGTCCTCTCGACCTTTGAGCACTTGAATTCTTCAATGCTTTAAGCTTATGACAATTCGGTTTGGTGTGACCTTGAATTCCACAGTGATGGCAGAAGTGTTGGGTTCTCGGACCTCTTTGTGACTTTGGGAGTGAGTTCCCTTTACCCTTAGGTTTGACCACTGATTGGTTAGGAGGCTTAGTCATAAACCGTTGGTCAGTCACATTCCTCTTCTTCTCCACCTTCACTTTCTCAGCAGTAGTGGTGACTACCATTGGTTCCTTGGCTTTCACAAACTTCCTTTCCTTGGATGTATTTGCACTCGAATTGCTCTCTCCAGTGTATCCCAATCCGCTTTTGTCGATGAATGGTTTTTGACGAGCAAGTACATCATCAAGCTTCTTGGAGGAGACCCGCTCTACTTTAGCATTCGCTTGAATCACCTCATGCTCAAGGAATTTAATTTTTGAATAAGCTTCGGTTAACTCTCCGTTCAGCGTCTCCATTTCACATTTGGTCTCCTTGTATCACACTAGGAAACTTCTATAATCTTCCTCTGCCCTCTTCATCTTTTTAATGGCTGCGTTAGCCACTTTTCCATATTCACCGGTCTTCTCAAGGAGGGAATTGTAGGTCTCTTGCAGTCCCACTGTTCCGTCATCTTCCTCATCATAAGATTCCTCTACTATCCCAATTGACTCAAATTCAGTGTGCTCATCTAGCTCTTCCACTAGCGCACCCAAATCATCCGAAGATTCCACATGAGCAATGGTCATGAATGCAGAGAAGTTTCCCTCTCCATCACAGATTCCATCTGAATCTGAATTAGAGGAGTCTGAATCACTAAGAGTAGTGGCATACAATTTGCCCTTCGCTCTCAAATAATTGGGACAATCTTTCTTGAGATGTCCATGTCCGTTGCATTCAAAGCATGTGATTCCTTGAGAGGATTGAGAGTCCTTCCCATCTTTCCTCTTGAAATCCTTTTTCTCCTTTCCGAAATTTGGGAATTTTCCCTTCTCCACAAACTTTCCATTCTTCTTGAACTTCAAGAACTTTTGGAAATTCTTCACAAGATATGCCACATCTTTATTGACTTCATCCTCATCCGATGAGTCGTGGGCTTCCACCCTCTCATTAATTGTCTTAAGAGCAAGGGATTTGCTCTTCCTTTATGATGGCAATGACAGCTCATATGTTTGAAGTGAGCCAATTAGTTCTTGAACTTTGATATCATCAAGATCCTTACTCTCTTCAATTGCTGTAACCTTTGCACGGAAGCTCTTCGACAATGATCGAAGGATTTTCCTCACTATCTTTGAGTCCTCCGTTTTCTCACCCAAGTTGAACTTGCCAATAACCACCTCATTCAGCTTGCCATATAATGAGTCGAATGACTCATCTTCATTCATTTTCAGCTTTTCAAACCGAGTGGTTAGCATCTGCAACTTAGTATCTTTCACCTTTTTTGTTCCTTCATACGTGGTCTCCAATATTTGTCACGCCTCCTTGGCAACAGTTACGTGAGAAATCCTGTGAAACTCATCTAGAGAAACACCACAAAAAATTGCATTCAAAGCTTTACTGTTAGCGTTAGCTGCCGCAAGGGCTGCCTTATCCCATATGGATTTAGCAGCCTCCGGCCTAGTCCATCCAACATCCACCGCATCCCAAACAGTTTCATCAATTGAACACAAGAATGCCCTCATCCGGACTTTCCAAAAGGCATAGTTGCTACCATCAAAATATGGTAGAGAATTTAGAGATTGAGATCGATCCATCTTAAACGGGGTCAAGGATCGCACTAAGATAATTAAAATAAGCAAGTGCACCCGCTCTGATACGAATTGAATGTTCAAATAGTGTATAAAACACCTATGAACGTTTAGACCCCCAATTTACAAATTACCAACATAAGCTTAGAATCAAACAATGTATGTGCGGAATATGATAATAAGCTAAAACAGAATTGGTAAAACAATCTAAACCATAATTAATCACAACCACAGCAGTAATTAAAAGGCAAAGATTAAGGGAAGAGAGATGCAAACACAAAGACAACACAACGATATGTTATTGAAAAGGAAACTGAAGTACTCGACGTAAAACCTCTCCACCGCCCTCCAAGCGGTCAATAATCAACTAGAGAATAAAGTTGGGATACATGAACAACAGAAGACCCTTCAAGCCTAATCTACTCAGTGTATCTAAGCCCTCCAAGCTTCTTGCTCCAACGAGGTTACGCCGAACCTTTGTCTTCTCTAGCTTACCGGATCTCGCAATTAGCCCATTGCATCAACCAATATCAATTGGTCCCTTCCTAACTGCTTCCCAAGCACCAAATAACCTTTTCACAGATATGGGTATGGTGAGATAAGGATTTGGCTAACGTACCTCTCAAGGATGTAATAATGGAGAGGGTGAGAGTAGAGGAATTTGGAGAATCAAAGGATGAAAATTGTGGATGAGTCAATCTTGTTTTTCTCTAGGGTTTCTCTCTCAAAATTCTCTCTGGAAGCTCTCTACATTTTGTGGGTATAAGGGTATTTATAGTAGGGTGTGTATGGAATGCGAAGAGTCAGTTATAGCCAAACAGCGTGTTCTGGCGACTTGAGCTCGCGACTGGAACGAGTTGCGAGTTTGAGTCGCGAGCTAACTGCCTTGCCAGACTGGAGATTTTGTCTTGTAGTGCAATAGCTGGCGTGACCCTTCAGCTCCCCCTGCATGCTTCACACGTGTGTCATTTCTGGCAACTTGCCAGTCGTGAGATCCAGTCGTGAGGCTCTTCTTAATTGCACACTTTTGAGCTTTTCTTCACACTCTCTCACACACTACCCTTACATGATTCCCACCTAAATACAGGGTTTCTAAATGCTGAATTACAAGCAAATTGGCACGGAATAAAGCCAATAAAATGGTTGATCAAATTCAACCTTACATATTGTTTGAAAAATCAATGGTTGTGAAGACAATTTGGATTCTCACCAACTCAATATACAACCCTTTCATCATCACATTCAAAGAATCCTGATAATACCCAACTCCCATATATTTCAACCCAACTTTTCTTTCATCCACATTTGTCATGGCTTTCAAATATTTGAAATACTTTATTGGCAAACCATTAAACTCATTGTTAGAGATGTCTAGGATTTGCAAATTTGGGAAAGGAAATTTGGTCTTAGGATTGCCTATATGACCTTGAAATTTGTTTGATCTTATGACAAGAACCTGTAAATTTAAAAGACCTACCAACCAATAAGGGAAGGTTCCATTTATCTTTTTTAGGGTCATAATATTTTGTAATTGGCTAATCCTTTGACAAAATGCACTTTACTTGTAATTGAGTTGATCTAAGATGGGTTTAGTACTTCAAGAAATATGTTGTTCAAGTTAAGTATTAAAGACATGAAGATTGGTCCAAGAAACAAGTGAAGAAAAGCTATTCATTAAGTCTTGACAGATAGCTCGATAGATGCCTACTATCGAGACTTGATGTGAAGATCGATAGATAGCTCGACAGCAGCTCGATCTAAATTCGGCCCAGTCTTGTATATTTTTTTGGGGTTTCTTTTCTCACAACCTTAGACTTATATAAGGTTTATTTTTAAAGGTCGTCAGATACGGATACAGAGACCAAGAGACTTATTTTCTCTGTGTGAAGCTACTGCGTTTGTACACCATAGGGTTTTGTAACCGAGTGCTTCCTGATCTTCATTGTTGATGAAGTGAAGAAATTTGCAACCAAAAACATTTGTTCAAGTTGTTGGAGTTAGTCACGTATTCGGATTTGTGCAAAGGGTTAGTCACAAATTGGAGGTTTATGCATCAAAGGAAAGAAAGCTACTACAAGATCACGTCCAATTGGGTATTGGAGCAAAGGTTCAACTGTAGGTTGGTATTTCGGGATAGACATGGTAGTTGGTAAGATTCCTTATACTTGTAACCGCTTGATTGTTGATTAGTGGATTCTTAGGAGTTGTGACCTTAAAATCACTCGGTGGGGTTTTTGCCTTGCGAGGTTTTCCCTATTTGTCAACAAATCACCGTGTCTAATTTATTTTCCGCTGCACTTAGTCTTTTTTGTGATTTGTTAGTGCCTTCATGATTTGCATGCAATTGAACCTAATTAATCAACTTGGGTAATTGAATTAATTAACCGGGGTCAAGCTATCTTAACCCAACAATCTTATTACTTCCAAGATTTAGAACTTCCAAGTTCCTACAATATGACAAAGATCGTGGTAATGGCCCTTCCAATTGATTGCCATTAAGGTTAATATTCCTAAAATGATTTCTTGTGGAAAATGTTGCAGGGATGGTACCATGAAGGCTATTCATTCGCAAATCCAACACTAAGAGGGATTTAGAGTGTACCAAACACTTAGAAATCATGCCACTTAAGTTGTTATGAGACAAGTCTAGAACTTCAAGGGAACTTGCATTGCAAATTAAGGAAGGGATTTCTCTGGTTAATTTTTTATTGGAGACAAAGATATATCCAAGGTTAAGAACACTTAATGTTGGAAATGGTCCTTGAAGTAAGTTGGCACGAAGATCAACAAATTGTAAGTTCTTCCAAGGAATCTTATCTATACTTGTCAAAAAGTTGTGAGAAAGATCAAGAAAACTTAATGAATCCCTCCCCACCTTCCCCAACCATATTGGAAGTTGGCCATAAATTCTATTCTTGGAAAGGTTTAAGTATTGTAATATTGTTGTTGTTCTTAAGAAAATTGGGAATTCACTAATGTTGGAAGAAGACAAGTTCAACTGTTGAAGATTGGGCAGGGTATATGTGACATTATTGTTGATGCTAACTAAGTTATTTGAACATTCAAGATATTGGAGATTTTTGAGCTTTGAAAACATTTCTGACTCCAAAATAATACTCAATTTATTTGATGAGTGTGAGAGACCGCAGGGGTGCTCTCAGAAAAGAGATTTGGGTGCTTTGGGCACCTCTCTTTTCGGGTAAGTGTGTGGAGTCACCACTTATTTTTTTGTACAAAAAAATAAGAAAAAATAAATACAATTACATATCCAAAATACCTCAAGTGTCATTAATTGATCAAAAAGGTACAAATTGGTAGAATAACCTTACAAGACTTTGGTCCTAGTTACAATCTATGCAAAGTTACAAAGCTTTGATCCTAGTTACAATCTACCAAAACTAAAGACAAAACACTAATCTACTAACCAAAATCCTAAGTTTGGGGGCTAGGTTACGGAATGGGAAGGTGTTAGGCACCCATTCCGTCCAGACAAAGTTTGGTCTTCTATACTCTAATGACCATTATATATCCTTTTGTATGATGTTGAATGATATGTTGTAACACACATGACAAACACTTGGCAACAATTAATTTAAACAAACTTGTCTTAGGAATATGACCTCCTTTCAAAGAAAAATCAGATATGTTTTGTAAGATTAAAATATGGGGTTTGATGAATAAAAAAAAAGTTCTGTTTTGGTAGAGAAAAAAATGAAATTTGATTTGTAAAAAAAAAAAATCAGATCTATTTTGTAAAGAATAAAAAAAAAAAAAAGGATTTGATTTGTAAAAAAAAAATCAGAACTGTTTTTTGTAAAGGGTAAAAAGAAAGATTTTGTTAAGAAAAATCAGATATGTTTTTTGTAAAAGAGAAAAAGATAAAGAAAAATCAGATATTTTTTTTTTTTTTTTTTTTGTAAAGTTAAAAAAAAAAAAAAGAGATTTGCAAAAGAGGACTCATATTCATAATTCAAATCTATTATGCATGCATCACATATTTAAAAAATCTTTGACCTAACTCTTAATTCATTCTTTGAAATTTCAAAATCTCCAATTTTAATTAATAAGAAAAAAAAAACTATTTCAAAAAAAATTCCAGATCTGTATTTAATGAAAATACAGACTATTTTGTTACCAGAAAAAATTTCAGATTTGTATTTAATGAAAATACAGATCTGTTTTTTGACCAGAAAAAATTTCAGATCTGTATTTAATGAAAATACAAATTTGTTTTGTGACCATAAAAAATTCCAGATTTGTATTTAATGAAAATATAGATCTGTTTTGTATTTTAAAAAAATGTTTTGGTGATTATTAGCAGATTTTGAAATCAAAGAAAAAATTAAAATAGACTATCAACTAAAGAACATGTTAAAGAAAATTCCAACTAGTATAAGCATGGCAAATATGAATTAAAAACAAGACATAATAAAATCAAACATATTAACCAAATTCATGCAATGAACAATCACAACATATTAATTAATGGAAAAGAAAAACAGACAGAAAAATGAAACTAAATACCTCTTGCATAAGCGTGCTCTTCAATAGAGGAATATTTTAGAAATCAAAGAAAATTTCAATTCTTTGAGGTCTAAAATACCTTACTTACAAAAAAGAAGTTCTTAAAGCCAAGGCTTCCAGAACGTCTTTAACATAAGGGAGCAGAAAAAGAGCAGCCCCGAATTTTAATCTTTTTCCTCTATTTATAGAGGATGGGATGCTTAAAAAAAAGCTGAATGAGATCAGATACGAATTGGAATGCGTCCTTATCTCTAAAATTCCAAAAAAGATAAATTTGATCTCAATCAGGAGGTTCCCGGGCCGAGCCACACATTTGGGCCAATCGGCACTTGGGAAGTGCCGATTAGCACATGCCATGTGCCGTTCGGCATTCCAAGAGTGCCAACAGGCCCTCTTGAGTGCTAGGCCTGCGTTTGAGTTTTGGATCGATTTGGACTCCTTTTTAAGGATTTTTTAGCAGAAAATTGCACTTAGACGCGTTTTTAATCCGTGTTTTAAAATTAATCCATTTTTCTTGATATTCAGGTCTTTAAAGTGATAATTATCTTATAGATAAATATTCTAAAAAGACTTAATTATCCACAACTTCTTTGTTATCTGATTATCCACTTTATTCCCACGCAAGCAGGCTTATTTTTTACACTAACCAACAACCAATCACAAAATTATTTAATTAATTTTAATTGTTTAACCAATCAAAATTAATTTAAATTATCACGCGTGGTTGGTTCCACCCAAACAAAATGCATGCGGACCATGAAAACTTGATCATGTGATATCTTTCAATCCGACGGCCCGATTTGGAAATCGGACATACCGTCACGACCGTTAGAATCTCAAGATCATTTTTATGATATTAAATGAATGAATTAATGCATGTAATGAAACTCTAAATTTTGGGTATATGAATGGTCACTCTAGCCATTTCCTAAGATTAAATTATGGGTGCAAAATTGAGTATCTACAAAATGCCCCTCATTGATAGAGCTTGTAAAGCGAATGTTAATGTAAAACAAAGACACTGATTTTAGCAGCCATGATTTAATCGAGGTTGATTTTTCAAAGATTGCCTAGCCCTAGAACCTGGGACATAGAACTAGTGTTTTATTGTCTTGAAAAATGAGAACTATGAATACTTGATCTACTTGATAATTGATAAGCCTGATGTGATTCTTGAAACCTGAGGTGACTGAGAGGTTTCTCTATCTAAGTCTGAATCTGGGGTGATTGAGAGGCTTCTCTATCTCAATCTGCATGTGGGGGGTGACTAAGAGGCTTCTTTATCTTGATCTGAATGGGAGGTAACCAAGAGGCTTCACTATCTTGGAACCTGAGATGATTGAGAGGCTTCTCTATCTCAATCTAAAATTGTGGTGACCAAGAGGCTTCTCTATCTTGATCTGAATAGGAGTGACACTGGAGTGTTCCAAGATCCAGCAAGCCCAACCTAATATTAGTCCAGGCCCAAAAAGCTTTCCTTGAACACCAGAATAATAGCCCATTGTTTTAAAACTTTTTATTATTATTAATTAAGTCAATTTGTCTTTATTTAGTGTCTCCTAGGATGAATTAGACTTTATGTTTTATTTCTCCTAGGCCGACAGGTAATTTATTGTGTGTAACCAAAAGGCTTCTCTATCTTGGAACCTGAGGCGATTGAGAGGCTTCTCTATCTCAATCTGAAACTGTGGTGATCAAGAGGCTACTCTATCTTGATCTAAATGGGAGGTAACCAAGGGGCTTCTCTATCTTGGAACTTGAGGCGATTGAGAGGCTTCTCTATCTCAATCTGAAACCGTGGCAACCAAGAGACTTCTCTATCTTGATCTGAATGGAAAGTAACCAAAAGGCTTCTCTATCTTGGAACTTGAGGCGATTGAGAGGCTTCTCTATCTTAATCTGAAATTGTGGTGACCAAGAGGCTTCTCTATCTTGATCTGAATGAGAGGTAACTAAGAGGCTTCACTATCTTAGTACCTGAGGTGATTGAGAGGCTTCTCTATCTTAATCTGAAACTGTGGCGACCAAGAGGCTTCTCTATCTTGATATGAATGGGAGGTAACCAAGAGGCTTCTCTATCTTGGAACCTGAGGCGATTGAGAGGCTTCTCTATCTCAATCTGAAATTGGAGGCGATTGAAAGGCTTCTCTATCTCAATCTGAAACTGTGGCGACCAAGCGGCTTCTCTAACTTGATCTGAATGGAAGGTAACCAAGAGGCTTCTCTATCTTGGAACCTAAGGCGATTGAAAGGCTTCTCTATCTCAATCTGAAACTGGAGGCGACGAAGAGGCTTCTCTATCTTGATCTGAATGGAAGGTAACCAAGAAGTTTCTCTACCTTGGAACCTGAGGCGATTAAGAGGCTTCTCTATCTCAATCTAAAACTAGAGGCGACCAAAAGGTAACCAAGAGGCTTCTCTATTTCAATCTGAAACTGTGGCGACCATGAGGCTTTTCTATCTTGATAAGAATGGAAGGTAACCAAGAGGCTTCTCTATCTTGGAACCTGAGGCGATTGAGAGGCTTTTCTATCTCAATTTGAAATTGGAGGTGACCAAGAGGCTTCTCTATCTTGATCTGAATGTGGTTTTGCCTGCAAAAAACCAAAGTTTGGGATTAGCTTTTAAATGATAGGTGCTTTGTTGTTCCACTATTTTGGGATGTGTGATTTTTCTCTCCCTTTTTTTTAGACTTGAATTTCCTCTTTTGAAGGAAAACCATTGATTTTTTTTGAAGTCCTTTGAAGAAAATTTTTCCATCACTTATTCTTTTTTGAAATTTGAAATTTTCTTTGAAAAATGACACCCTTTGTTCTTGATCATCCTTAAAAAAAACATTTATTTTTCCTACTTCAAAATTGATTTTTTTTTTTTTAAATTGATACCATTTGTCTTTGAAAATATTTGAAAAGTTTTTTTCTTACATTATCATATTTCATCTTTTAGAAAATAAGAAAACAAATTTTTTTTGGGTGAGTTGACTCAGCAACTTAGGTGTGTCTAAAAGGAGGGGGGCGAATTTTTGGCCCCCTTTTGTGCTTGTTTCCATCATTTTTTTTTTACTTCTCCTTCTTCACTCTCTCTTCTTCCTCCATTGTTACTATTCACAAGCTTCTTCCTCTTGCATTTTCTTCATCCTCACACCTTTTCTTCCTTAGAAAATCACTTCTTTAGGCTTCTAAACTTGGTTTCATCCACTTCCCTCAATATCTTTTCAGATCTTTGTGTTCTTGACCACCTTTGCAACAAATCCATTTTCTTGAAACCCATCTTCAAACCTCCATTTTTTGCACTTTCGTGGCATCTTCTAAGGGGCCATCTTTTCTTACTTTCAATGGGAAGAAATATCATCCATCCCTTGAATGGAACAAGGAAGAGGGGCTCCTTCAAGACCCTAAAACCTATGCTTCACACTCTAAAAAGGACTTCAAGGTGAGCTCATTTTTGTTTTTTTGTTGGCAAATTTGTTGATTTCATGTTTTGTTGAGAGCTTGATGGTAGGACATTGTCATTTTGTTGTTGTTTGTTCTTGTTGGAATTTTGAACATTGTATGATTTGGTTGGAAATCATTCTGTGATCATGTTTTTTTTTTTTTTTTTTTTTTTGGGGCATTTTTGAATTGTTGAAATGTTTGGTATTATGAAATTTGGACAATGTTGATGATTCATGAAGTTTGGCATTGATAACTTGACTGCCGATGTTGTAAGTTTTTTTTTTTTTTTTTTTGGTGGTGTGTGGTTTGGTTTCCTTTCATTCTGGGTTCTTTGTGATTTTCAGATGTCTTTGGATCCTTGGCTTGGATGTGAGGAGCATGCTGAGTGTGAATGGGCTCAAGAGCTGAACGGTCGTCAAGTACTATTTGAGTGTGGCCATGGGAGATATTGGTATCTTGATGACCAGGTGTTGGCTCAAGTTCAACATATGTACCCTCCTAAGACGATTCCATTTCATCCTTGTCACTTCATCTGATTTGAAGACCTCTTAGCTAATGAAGAAATTGCTCGTGCTCGAGCCGGTCATATTGTTTCGGGGACACCAGGAGACTATCTTGAATTTGTCCAGACTCAATTGTAGGGTTTTTTAGCTGGCATTCTTGTAATCTTGGTAGCTTTCTTTCTTTTCAAAGTTAATTTGCATCATGTCTTGCATTTCTTAAACTCTTTGTTTCGACTTTTGTGAAAATATCTGCATGTTGCACTTTTAGGCTTCATCCTCTAAAGAGGAGGAGAGTCCTCCTCCTAGCCATGCCGACGGCTCTTTTAGTTCTTTCATGGAGACATATCCTCATTTTCCCACATGGCAATACGAAGTGATGAACCCTGAAGGGTCATACAACTTTATGAATCTAAACCGGCCAGAGTACACCCCAACTATCCCCTGGAATAACCCGGTATATTCCTGAATCCTTCGGTCTTCTGTCCTCATTTTGCTCATTGAGTTATTTTTGAACTTGTGGATTTGTGCTTCAAGTTGGTGTTGATCTTGTAGAAAAAAGCATGTGGATGATTGGAGGTTTGCAATTGGTGGCACGCATTCAGTCTTCTCAATATGTGCTCAACAAAATAAGCTGGGTAAAAGATGACGCTTCCTTAATGCTTCTGCTTGAACTTTCGTGATAATGGATTTAACACTTGTCTCTATTGATTTTTCAAAACAACCGAATGGCAATGGCTGACGCTAACACCAGATCCTTGGAGGAGAGGATCAGAAATCTTGAACTTCAAAACCGGCAACAAGAATCTCATTTTTATGCAAGTCAGGAAGGAGACACTGAGGGTGGCTCCTCTAGGGGTGGGTCTAGGAGATCTTCCCGTAGGCGGATCGAAAGTCCGATTAATGCTTAACCTGTATTTTAATTTTCTTGCAAAGACAAGAAAGTACTCCTTAGACGATTTGTATTAATTTCCGCTCTTAGCTCTTTATCTTTGGGTTGCTTCTGATCTTGCTGAAACTCAGACGAGACGAGTTTAGAATTCACCTGATGAAGTCTTGTAGTAAACAATTTGAACTTTCTGACCACCTTTGATGTGATTTATACTCACCTGAATGAGGCAGGGCAGAATGCCCCTAGTTTGGAAACTTTATGTATGATGACCTTTTATTTTTTAAAAAGGGTTTCTTTCTTCTTCTTTTTTGAAAAGGGGTGAGTGATTTTTACTTGTTCCAGAGAAAGGGAATAAGGCATAGCTGAATGCCCCTAGTTTAAGAGATAAATGCATAACTTTGGGAAACCTTGACTTGATTAATTTTCTTTTCCCTTTCTTTTTTGAAACCAGTGATGCAGGTGATTTTTTTTTTTTTAAACAAATGGACAAGGCATGTCTAAATGCCCCAGTTTGACAAACCATGCAAACTTTTGAGAACTTAATTGCGCAATCAAAATTTTTTTGAGTGAAAAATAGAGTCAAAACGGACCCGTGAAGTGCCTGAAGACACAAAACAAGGTAATTGGGACATGGTTGAGCTGGGTGCCAATTGGCACTCTTGGAGTGCTAATCGGCACTCTTAGAGTGCCGACTGGCACTTTGGGGTGTCGACTGACACACCCAATTTTGTCCCAATTCCTCACGTTTTTCTAACACGTTTTTTATGTTTTTGAGTTTTTTGAAAAATATTTTCTCCGTTTGTGACTGTGCAACACTTTCCCAGTTAGCTACAAACTCTTGAAACCTATTTAAACTTGGTTAGGGACTAAGGTAGCTTATTTTAGCATCTAACCTGCAAACAAATCTCTGTATCAAAGTTATCAAGAAACAACAATCGCATGCAAGAGTTATATATGGCTAACAATTAGAATTTTCCTTATTCAACCATTCATGATATCAATAGATGGGTTTGTAGCTTTGATTTTGGCACCAAAACCAATTTCACAGCCTACAAACTAGAGGGAATCAAGGCTTTGAGGGATGTCAAGATCAAGTGGGATTTTCTTTGTGCCGCCATGAAGTTCTGGGATACTGAAGACCATGTATTTCGGTTTTAAAATGCTGAACTTTGTCCCAAAATTGAAGAACTTTTAGCTATTTTGGGTTATGATCTTGGCAAAAAATCCGTAGCAATTTCTTATGATCCTAGACATAGAGAGGTTTTGTTTGGTGCTCTAGGACTTCCTACTTCCATTACCAGTAGCATGATTGAAGGCCACATGGTGAATCTTCATGCAGTTGTTTCAAGATTTATTAACAAACGTACCTATGGAGTGACAATATGCAGAAAATTTTTGGCTTAGCTATTTGCTTCGTGGGAGAATTTTTGCTTTGCTTTGGAAGGCCTGGTTTTGTGGATGCTCGATCTATAGGTATCGTGAGTTAAGTTAAAGATGGTGATAATCCTGCTTCTCTGATCTTGGCAGAAACTCTCTTAGGGCTGGACTCTGTATTTCTTAATGGAGAGTCACAACACTTTCTTGGGAATCCCTTGACTTTGTAGATATGGTTGATGGAAAGACTGGACATGATTGTCATGCCTACTGTTGCTGATTATGGTCCTAGCAATTTCCTCAGTAGGATTGTCCTCAAAACCGAGTGTCAAACTGAAAGCAACTGGGTGAAATTTCTAAACTAGAAATCCAGTGTCTCAATTCCATGGAATTGTTATTAGTGGAAGTGCCCACCCCCTTTGTTGCGGTCCCAAGGATCAGATCACATCTTCATAGTTGGATTAAGGAGGGCTACTGTCTATAAGGATTGAAAGCTCGAAAATGTGTTAAAAACACAAGAGCTGTTTAGACCCCCAAATTAAAGTTACAGCTCGATAGATTTTACACTAACTTAATACTAAGTGCGGAATAATGTAAAAGCGAGCGGATAAACAAACAAGCTACTCTAATCCATATTAAAAGAAACACAACAGTAAAATGGAAATATAAAAGAGTATGGAAGAAAGATGCAAACACAAGATAACACGCCGATGTGTTATTGAAGAGAAAACCGAAGTACTCAACGTAAAACCTCTTCGCCGCCCTCTAAGCGGTAATCGATCCACTAGACAATCAGTTAGGATGCATGAGTTAGCAAGAGACCCTCCAAGCCTAATCTACTCGATGTACCTAAGCCCTCCAAGCTCCTACTCCAATAGGGCTTCTCGGAATCGTGTCTTGTCTAGCTCTCCGGATCCTGCAGCAAGCTCCATGTTGCATCCGCCAACCTTGGCATCTTCCAATGCTTCCCAGCAACACCAAAAACACTCACTACACTCTGAAAATGTGTGGATTGTGTTTGGGTACAAATCTCCTCTCAAGGTATGATAATGGGAGAGGGAAGGAGAAGAGACTACAATGATTTCCCACTAAGGATGAGTAGCTCTCTCTCTAAAAGATGGGTGTGTGTGTTCTAGAAAACCTATCTAGGGTTTTTCTCTCTGAATCACCTCTTATGCATTTGTGGGTAATGAGGGTATATATAGTATGGGTAAAGGGTATGAAAGTCTCACTTAAAAATCCTCCAGGCTGAATGTTTCGTGATTGTCTCACGGGAAGGCCTTACTTGCGAGACACTCGCGAAAACGACAGCCTGGCATGACTCTTCAGCTTCCAATCATGTGCTCCTCACGTGCTCTTTCGTGGCTTAGCTTCTCGCGAGCTTCTCGCGAAATTCATTGATTCTTTATTTAAGCTTGAGTCTTCACCAACTTAATACTAAACCCAATACAATAAAATCTCACAAAATACAAGGAACAAAATTGAAGCAATGACAACACTTTTTGTCATGGAATAAAGCCAACATAAAACAAAGTTGTAAATCATAACTTTACAATCTCCCCCTTTGGCTATTCCGTGACAAAACACCCTATAACAGACTCCAGACTTAAACGTGAGTTTGGGAACAATGGTAAAACTCACTCACACCTAAATCTAGAAGCTGTGTAGCACTTGGAACATATATACCTGTAACCTGAAACACTTGCACAAAACACATTAGACCCTCAAGGTAAATGAAGTGATAAAAGGACAAGTAAAATGTGATCAAGTAAACTTCATGTGAAACATGTGAGCAACTTGACCATACACCAAAACAGTCATATAGAAATGACTATAATGATCATATAGCAAAGCAAATGATCATCCGAACATGCAACTAATAAAGCACATTAGCATAAGGGTAAAAGCATGTCCAACACACGACCAATGCAAAATACACGAAGTATATGCATCTAGGAACAATCCTACTAGGGCACAAGTTTGAAGTACTCAAGACATATTAGCAATATCTTAAAATTACACAAAAAATGCTACAAAAGCATTGAGATAGTCACAAAAAACACGATGCAAAGAGAGTAACAAAGCATAGATACTAAAAGTAACTCAAAGCACCAAAAAAACAACGAGAAAACAAGCATAAAGTAAAACAAGGTTTTCAAAAAAAATCTTCTCCCCCTTAGTATATGCATTTCCCCTATGGCTTTCTTCCACTATAAATGTGCATGAGGTAGAATTACTCCCCCTAAGAGTGTGCACATGAGTCATATAGAAATGACGATAAAAACCGGTATACTCTCCGGTAGACACTCCCCCTTTTTGTCATGAATAGACAAATCAATCAAGAGGAATGAGGGAAAGAAAAGAAGATATGAGCAAGGGTATGATGTGATGCATGAGGGGTGCAAGATGAATGAGAAAATGAAAAGTAAACATGACATGCTAAGGATGATGGAACATGATGTAAACCTAGGCATGACATAGACACAAGAACATGTTATAAGAGCTAAAAGGTCTAAAAAGACTTAACTAGCATGAGTGAAGTGCAAAACATGTCAAGTGTTAGAGTGTGTGCAACAAAGGTGCATCTAGTGTGCATGTGAGATGCATGACCAATGCATGAATAAGCACTCACGGGGCAAAGTGTATAAAACACACACCACCAATCATCAAAACATGATAAACATGAATAATTATGGTGATCCCCATAATTTGGTACTCATAGGAGTCCAAAATAGTGAGAAAATGCCATTTGGGCATTTTATCAAACACTTAGAGTGCACACACTACACATGTATGTATGAACAACACTTTTTGTCATGGAATAAAGCCAACATAAAAAAAAGTTGTAAATCATAACTTTACAAGGATGATAGACTTTTGAGACAATTTCAATATGAGCAAGGAATGCCTGGTAGAAGAGGAAGAAAACCTTTCACTCCTGTGGATACCAATCCTACTTCTATAAGGAACATGTTGTTGGGCTTGGAGATGGCTGACCGAGTGGATCAATCTTTTGTTAAGGTTCACTTTCACAGGATGACTACAGAATATTCTAACTGGTTGGTGAAAAAAATTGCGGATAAGGAGGCTGACACGGCTGCTTTCTTAGAGACAACCAAGAAAGACATGAGACCAATAACTATGAGTTTAAAAGGAGGGACAAAGATGACAAAGTATTTAGCACAAAGGGAACCAATGAACAACCAAAGGAGAAAAGACTGAAGAAAAAATGATCTTCTTATTTTTGGCATTGAACATGTTTATTTTAAAAGTTGATGTGAAACTCTTAGGTTTAGGAATTATTTAGGACTTTTAGGTTTAGGGTTCTATTTAGGGTTCAGGTTTTTAGGGTTTGGTTTTTTTTAGGTTTTGGTTTAGGGTTTGGGTTTTGAATTTTGTGTAATGACATAGTTTAATGGAATGGTTGAATTTTGAAAACAGATCTCTTTCTTAATGGGTAAATGGTGGGTTTGGGGAAGTTGTGACCAGACCAATATATGGTTGCCTACGTACGTCCTTGGCAGAAGGATCAGGTCATCACGTAGTTCATTTTATTTGCCTTAACTTTTGTCTAGGCCGCCCTTTCAGGTTTTCAACCTAGCAAGCTTTCTCACTCTCTCTTTTTTTTTTTTTTTTTACTTTCCTTTAGCATAGATTGCCCTTTCGAGTTTTTAGCCTAGCGAGCTTTTTTTTTTTTTTTGCCGAACCTAGGAAGGGAAATAACATAATTTACAACCACTTCAGACGTGGTGTTTTCAGACTACCACCTCAGACGTGGTATTTCTTCAATTGATCCATATTAGTTGGCTCAGTAAAAGGGTTTGCATCTAAGTCCATCAACCTTACTGCTCCCCCAGAGTATATTTGCTTGACAATATATGGACCTGCCCAATTTTGCTTGAACTTCCCGTTTGTCTCTTGAACCAGGGCTTAGATCTCTTTCAGCACTAAATCTCCCAACTTCAAATCTCTAGTTCTTACTTTCTTGTCAAAAGCTTTCCTAAGTCTCCTTTGATAACCTTGTATGTGATACAAGGCATTGAGTGTCTTCTCATCCATCATGCATAATTAGTCATATCTACTTTGCAACCAATCTACTTTAGGGATTTCACACTCTAATACTGTTCTCAATGAACGAACACCCATTTCAATGGGAAGGACTGCTTCCATCCCATATACCAATGAATAAGGAATGGCTCCTGTGAAGGACCGAATTGATGTCCTATACCCCCAAAGTGCATAGGCTAATTGTAGATGCCAATCCTTCTAGTTCTTCATGCTCTTCTTCAAAATTCACCTTATATTTTTGTTTACAGCCTTAACTAATCCCATTAGTTTGAGGACAGTAAGGTAAGGATTTATGGTGCTGAATATTAAACTGTCGAAGTAGCTTTTCTGTTTCTCCCTTGAAATGCAGCCCATTGTCTGAGATAATTTCATGCGGTACTCCATATCTACAAATGATATTAGTCGAAATAAACTGAGCAACTTTCTTTGAGGATGCTGCTGGGTGAATCTTCCCAATAATATCTATTCCCCATGTAGAGAATGGCTAGGGTGAAGTCATGGTGTGTAACGGCATAGGTGGCATGTGCTTCAGATCTCCATGGACTTGGCATTGATGGCACTTCCAAACATGAGCTGCGCAGTCTGCTTCCATAATAGTCCAATAATAACTTTGTCTCATTATTTTTCGTGACAGCATGTGTGCATTCATATGTGGCCCATAACTTGACTCATGAACCTCTTTAATTATTTGATGTGCCCCTCCTTGGCAGTCACGCAAAGGAGATGAATTTCGTCACACGATCTTCCATAAAGCCTCTCACCACAAATAATATAATTAGTGGACAACATTCTAATGGTCAATTGGTCATTCTTGTCTACAGACTTTGGGTATGTCCCATTCTTGAGGTACTGTAGAATGTCTGAATACCATTCACCTTCTCCATTCTTTTCCTCATCTTCTTCTATTGACATACAATAACCTAGCTCTTCTTTTTGTTCCACCATTATTGGTCGAGCTTTGTCCTCCTTAGGTCCATCCATCATGGATGCCATTGTTGCTAGAGCGTCTACAATCTGATTTTGCATTCTTGGCACATACTGGTACTGAATCTTATTGAATTTCGAGGCCCACTTCTGAAGGCATTCATGATAAGACATTAGCTTTTCTTCCTTGATCTTCCACCTATTCTAAATCTAAGAAATTATCAAGGATGAATCACCATATACTTCCAACTCTTTCACTCCAAGACCTAGGGCCGCTTGTAACCCCAAAATGCAAGCTTCATATTCAGTGTCATTATTAGTGGTAGGAAAGTTGAGCCTACCAAAGAACGGGATGTGTGTCCCTTTTAGAGAATTTAAGAGAACTCCAATGTCACTCCTATTTTGATTAGTGGCTCCATCAAAATACATCTTCCATGATCCTAGCTTTATCCCTATGATATCCTCATCTGGAAAGTTTCCTTGGATTTCTTTAGCTTCTTCAGGTGAACAGTGGGCTAAGTGATCAACAATTGCTCTCCCCTTCACAGACTTCTGAGTCACATATTTAATATTGAATTCTGACAGAAGCAGAGCCCATTTAGCTATCTTCCCATCTTGCACTGGCCTCTCCATCAAGCATTTCAATGGGTCCATTCTTGCAATCAACAAGACTTTGAAAGCAAGCATAATGTCTAAGTTTTCTGGTTGCCCATACAAGTGCTACATATGTTTTCTCAAGTGGTGAATACTTCTTTTCATAAGCCAGAATCTTCTTGCTAATGTAATAAATCACATTCTCTTTCCTAGTCTCCTCTAAGTAATGAGCAAGCAAAGCCCCTATTGCTGTATTCGTAGTTATGAGATACAACAATAATGGCTTTTTAGATACCGGTGGAACCAGTATTGGTGGCTTCATTAGATAATTCTTAATCTTCTTAAAAGCTTCTTAGCACTGTTCATTCCATACTGTGGGAACTTCTTTCTTGAGCAGTCAGAAAAATGGCTCACATGTCATGGTGAGTTGGGCTATGAATCTGCTGATGTATTGTATCCTCCCTAAAAACTCTCGGATCTCCTTCTCAGTCCTGGGAGGCTTCATCTCCATGATTTCTTTGATTTTGTCAGGATCTACTTCAATTCCCATCTGACTTACCATAAACCCCAACAGCTTTCTGGATGTTATGCCAAAAGTGCACTTCTTTGGATTTAATTGTAACTTATAGAATTGGATTCTTTCAAAGAATTTTCGTAAAGCTGGTATGTGCCCTTCACGGTCTTTGGACTTCACTATCATGTCGTCAACATAAACTTCTACTTCTTTGTGGATCAAATCATGTAACAGAGTAGTGGCTGCACGTTGGTAAGTAGCACTAGTATTCTTAAGGCCAAATGGCATGACCTTGTAGAAGTATGTCCCCCATAGAGTAATGAAGGAAGTCTTCTCCATATCTTCTAGAGCCATCTTTATCTGATTTTATCCCAAAAAACCATCCATAAATGACGGCAAGACATGTCCTGCTGTGTTATCAACCAAAATATCAATATGAGGCAAGGGAAAATCATCTTTCGGGCTAGCCTTATTAAGATCTCGAAAATCTACACACATTCTCACTTTCCCATCCTTCTTTAGCACCAGAACCACATTAGCTAACCATTTTGGGTAGTTGACCACCCTCAGAAATCCCGCATTGTATTGTTTCTCAACTTCTTCCTTGATCTTAAGAGTCTACTCTGGCTTCATTCTTCTCAACTTCTGCTTGACCGGCTTCATGGTTGGATCTGTTGGAATGCAGTGTTGCACTATGTCTGTATCAATCCCAAGCATGTCTTCGTATGACCATGGAAATACCTCTTTGAATTCTATCAGCAGTGCCACTAATGTATCCTTCTCAGAGGAGGTTAGGGTGTTGCCTATTTGTATCATCTTAGGTTCATCATCAGTTCCTAGGTTAACAGGTTAGGTTTCTTCTTTTATAGGTTTTATATGCCCTTGTTTTAATTCCTCATTATTTAGAGTTTCTTTACCAATTTCCGAAATAAAAACATTCAAAGCCAACAAATAAGCAAAATCAGAAACAGACTCTATAGGAATACGATCACAAACAGACTCAACAGGAACATGATCACAAACAGACTCAACAGGAACAATAATACTAGCAGATACAGACTCAATGGGGATAGAAACAATGTTTTTGGCAGGAGTGATTGGTTCAACGGTCTTGATCTTCTCTAGAGAGTCTTCCATGGGGTGGGTGGCTCCCTCCCATGCCCAATTCTTCAACTCGGTTGTGGCTTTAACAATGGCGGGTGGCCCCCAATGAGTTCCTTCTTCCCTCAACATCAGTACCATGGGATCTTTATCCATATAATCTGTGCCTTCAGCATCAATCTCCATATCTGTGGGCTTGTCAGACACATAAGCATCCAGACGCTCTATGCTATCCATCCACTCCCCAAACAGATCTTGCTTTCCTTTGTTACTTAGGTGGATGTATTGGGGGAGGTATTTTGACTCATTCCCCTCCATTCTCTCATCTTCACCTTCAAGACTCTCCAGTGTTAAGTTTCTGAAACTGTGGATCATCAACTTTCTATCTAATATGGCCAACCTAGCATCTATGTCATATTCTTCCTCGGTGTATGGGGTCAGTGAGCCAAGTTTTGAATTATGGAATGACCCTAACTCAGGAATTTCTCTGCCATGCTTGTCATATCAAGGACCTAATCTTGAACTAACATCAGTAATGCAGCTCCAATCCGAGGGTCGCCCATAGGGGTAATCATCATAGTCTATCTTTAGCTTCTGTAGCCCCCACTTCTTCATCTTCAACTTCTACATCACCTCATACATCTTCACCTTCAACTTCTAGATCATTTTCTTCATCTTCAACTTCTGTACCATTTTCTATATCTATATCCCCAGCTTTGGCATCATCCTCTATATCTCCATCATAGTAGTCCACGTCATCATCAAAGTGGTCTTTATAAAAATGTCCTACATCTTCATCCTCCCTATCACTAGGGGGTTCTCCCAAATCATTGCCACTATATTGGCTATCATAATCTTCACTATTGTTGCTATCACTATCACTGTTGCTGTCGTCCTCACTATCTCCACTGTCACTGCTACTGCTATCACTACTACTATCACTCTTGCTGTCGCTACCTTCATCATCATCACTAGGGGCTTCTCCCCTTTCTTCATCTTCATCATTTTTTCTTGTTTCATATGAGCTTTTCAATGCATGTTGACAAGCTTCCAGTACTCTTATTCTTCTATATTGCAGATGGCATCTCCAAGAAGCATAGTCATTGCATCATGGTCCATGTAATCAGCCTAATCAAGTGAGACCTAATTTGTGTCTTCCTTCTTTAGCTCTAGAAACTTGTTGTTACAATCAAAGAATAGCTCAAACCCAGGTACCATTGTTTTCAACTCAGGATTGTATCTCGGTTCAGGGAATCCCCAATAGCGTTGACTATCTCTAGCTTTAACAAACTTTCCATTCAATGTGGGAGTATAGGGCCTTAGGGGTTCTGGGGGAGAAGGAAGTCCCTTTGTTTTGGCCTTTGCACGGGCCATTCTTCTCACCTCTATTTCTAGAAAGTCATCGTCAATAGGCTTATAACCTAGCCCAAAAGGTGGTGTGGCAGTAGGGACTATCGGAACTTAAGAAATTACCTTTTTCACAGTCTTCCCTAAGTTCATCCCCGGAAGATAATTCATTTTCCTCATCATTGCAACCACATTGTTATTGTTGTAGGGAACAAAGTCCATGGGGATCTTTTCTACCTCTTCTTCTTTTCGTCCAAAACTAGGCTTCTCAATTTCAAAACCATCCAAGATTAATGGCTCCTTCTCAGAATCAATACCAAAAATGGGCTTTGGTATGGTCAAAGTATTGCCATATATGGTAACTATGGCTCCTTCATGCGGAAACCAAACCTTTTGGTATAGGAATGAAGGCACGGCCTCTGTATCATGGATCCATGGTCGCCCAAGGAGCATATTAAAGCACGAAGCTATATTCAACACTTGGAATTCTACTTTCTTGATCATTGGCCCTATAGTGAGCTCCAACATCACGGTTCCCAAGACCTCTCTTCTACTATTGTCATATGCTCTGACATGCTGATCGGTTGGCACAAAATCCTCAATGCTTAGACCCAGGCAACTTGCAGTCTTTAAAGGACACACATTTAAGGCACTTCCATCATCAATTAGGACCATTGGGATCCTCTTGCCTTTGGCATCTACAGTAATATGCAATGGGTCATTGTGGTGCTTCCCTTTCTTTGTCAAATCTTTGTCAGAGTAGGAAATAGTGAGTTCCCTACTTATAGGCCCAATCATAGCATTCAGATCTTGAGAGGTAGTGGTTGTAGGGACTTGGATTTGATTGGGAAGGTCTACCAGATTTTGGCGGTGCTTGCTTGTATAAGGCTATGAGTAAACCCCATAATGATATATTGGCTTGCGTCTTCTGCAACTGCTTGAGGACCTCATCCTCTTCAGTGAGTTTTTGTTGGGTAGATTTGTTCAAGGCCTCTATTGGGTTATCTGTTTCCAAGTGTGGGGGTTTGAAGTGTCTCCCCCCCTTATGATGTGGGAAATTTTTGATGGGTCATTTAATTCAGTATCTTGGGGTTTGAAATGTCTCCCCCCATATGCAGATGTTGGGTCGTTTAATTGGGGTTTGAAGTGTCTCCCCCCATATGTGGGTGTTGGGTTGTTTGATTGGGGTTCGAAGTGTCTCCTCCCCCATATGTAGGTGTTTGGTAACTTGATTGGGGTTTGAAGTGTCTCCCCTCATATGTGGATGTTAGGTAATTTAGGGTTTCTGTAACATCTTCACTCCATATATCATACCCTACAGTGGATATCATACCTATCAACTATTCCCATGTCATCATAAAGCATTCGGGTAGGTCATAAATCAATTTAGACAGGTCCTTTTCTCCTTCGTCTTCAGTCATCAAGCAATTAATCCTCGATCCTCTCCCAAAATTGTGGTTGGGTAAGGGATTATTAGTGATGCTAGGCCTTGTAGGCGATGCAATCACCTTAGTGTCTATCAAATCTTGAATTGCATGACGAAGGCCAAAACACTTGTCAGTGTCATGGCCGGGGCCTTGATGGTAGGCACACCTCTTACTCACATCAAATCTTGCAGGTAATGGGTTTGGGATTGGTCTTAGGTCTAAGGGTTTTAGCAACCCTTTTACTTTTAGTTTTTCAAACATTTGACTTACGGGTAAATACAACTCATGAAATTCTCTTCTATGCCTTGGGGGTGGCCTTTGTGATATTTGCACAGGAGCAATAGGGGCAATAAGTTGGTAAGAATCATTTTTGTATATATGAGAGACTTCTGCAGTTTTAGAACTAGATCCTAAATTCTTTTTAAACCTTGGTGCATCCTCATTCTTTATAGTGCCATTATTTATTGCATCCTCAATTTGGGTTCCAGCAGTAATCAAAACTTTAAAATTAGGAAAATATTTAGCAAACGAATACTTATGGTACATAGGTAACAAGTTTTTTACAACCATGATCAATTTTTCTTCTTCACTTGGCCTATTCATCATCTGTGCAGCTTTGGACCTCCATTTGGTAATGAAGGTAGAGAAAGATTCTTTTGGTTCTTACTTAGTGGTCTCCAAATCTCTCCTTGTCACATCCACCTCTATGTTGTACTTGTATTGATTGTGAAATTCGTGGCAGATGTCCTCCCAACTCCTTACTCTAGCATCATCTATGTTGGGGAACCACTTAAGAGCAGCTCCAGTCAAGGTATTTTGAAACATTTGAGCAAGTAGTTCTTCAGTTGCTCCTAGGGGCTGCATGGTCCTCATGTACATCTTCAAATGGGACTTTGGGTAGCCAGTCTCGTCGAACTTGTCCAAGGTTGGCATCTTGAACTTGGGCGGCAATCTCACATCGGGGAAAAGTGAGAGTGATTGGTAGTCCATGAGGTCCTCCATCTTACAGGCTCTTTTGATCATCTCTTCCACCTTATTTATCCTCTCGTTAATCTTCGTTTCACCTTGGCATCTTCAGGTTTTGAAACTGCTGTATGATAAGGTTCATGTCTTCTCTTAACTGAATTTGGCTTGCTACCATGGTGTTTAGTAGCTCTTAAGTGTTCATGGGTTCTTCAGTGTTTGGATGCTCTCCCCCTTCTGCCATAGTGATGGAGTCTTTGGACTTCTTGTAGCTTGGGTTGTCTTGTAGGTCGAAAATAGGATTGTGATGTTGTAGCAGTGGAATGTCTTCTATGCTCTCGGGCTTCAGTACTGTGATGGGCTTGGAACTGGAACTGCTAGCTTGTGTGTCATTTTTGGGCTTTCTTTGGAGTCTTCCCTCTGATCTTGACCAAATTCTCCCCTAAGAAAAGGCTTGGTTGGGTCAATTAAAGCTAGGTCCCCACTACATCAATCTACCAACCAAACAAACACATGCACAATGCAATGCAATTTTAACATGGACCGGCTTAAGGGTAGGTTCTAAGTCGTTACATTGTAGGGTGGGTTTGTTGTTTCATTGTTTCCCATAGCTAGCACGTTACACCTCCCAACTTGTAATGTAATGAACATTATGTTGGTCCGAACGGCATGGTCTATCCTTTATAGTTAACAAGAAATGATCTAGTGGCTTTGGGCTATGAGTTGGTGAGTTCGCCACTGGGTACCCGAATCTAATGAAGATCAGTGATCCATGGTTACTACCACCATATGTTGAGATGGGTACATGCATATTTGTTGTTTTGATGGCATGCACTATGATAGTTAGGGAAAGCTTTTAACAATTAACATGGCAACACAAACAAAAAATATCATACAAACATCTCTAAACATAGACAATCAAACAAACAACAACATCATACAAAAAAACAAGGGCATATAATTGGTCACTTAAAGTCTAATACGAAGCTTAGCCCTCGATATCCCCAGTGGAGTTGCCATTGTGAGAGACTGTAGGGGTGCTTTCATAAAAGAGATTTGGGTGCTTTGGGCACCTCTCTTTTCAGGTAAGTGTGTGGAGTTGCCACTTATTTTTTATACAAAAAATAAGAAAAAATAAATACAATTACATACCCAAAATACCTCAAATGTCATTAATTGATAATAAAAAAAGGTACAAATTGGTAGAATAACCTTACAAGGCTTTGGTTCTATTTACAATCTATGCAAAAGTTACAAAGCTTTGATCCTAGTTACAATCTACCAAAACTAAAGACAAAACACTAATCTACTAACCAAAATCCTATGTTCGGGGGCTAGGTTACGAAATGGGAAGGTGTTAGGCACCCATTCCACCTAGACAAAGTCTGATCTTCTAGACTCTAATGACTATTATATCCTTCTGTATGATGTTGAATGATATGTTGTAACACACATGACAAACACTTGGCAACAGTTAATTTAAAGAAACTTGTCTTAGGAATATGACCTCCTCTCAAAGAAAAATCAAATCTATTTTGTAAGATTAAAAAGTGGGGTTTGATGAATAAAAATCAGATTTGTTTTGGTTGAGAAAAAAATGAAATTTGATTTGTTAAAAAAAAAAAAAAAAAAGATCTGTTTTGTAAAGAATAAAAAAAATAGGATTTGATTTGTAAAAAAAAAAAAATCAGATCTGTTTTTTGTAAAGGGTAAAAAGAAAGATTTTGTTAAGAAAAATCAGATCTGTATTTTTTTTTTCTAAAGTTAAAAAAAATGAGATTTGCAAAAGAGGACTCATATTCATAATTCAAATTTATTATGCATGCATCACATAGTTAAAAAAACTTTGACCTAACTCTTAATTCATTCTTTGAAAGTTCAAAATCTGCAATTTTAATTAATAAGAAAAAAACTATTTTAGAAAAATTTTCAAATTTGTATTGAATGAAAATACAGATCTGTTTTGTGGTTAAAAAAAATTCAGATATGTATTTAATGAAAATATAGACTTGTTTTTTACTCAAAAAAAATTCCAGATCTGTATTTAATGAAAATACAAAACTGTTTTGTGACCAGAAAAAATTCCAGATCTATATTTAACGAAAATACAGATTTGTTTTGTATTTAAAAAAAAATGTTTTGGTGATTATTATCAGATTTTGAAATCAAAGAAAAAATTAAAACAGACTATCAACTAAAGAACATGTCAAAGAAAATTCCAACTAAGTATATAAGCATGGCAAATATGAATTAAAAACAAGACATAATAAAATCAAGCATATTAACCAAATTCATGTAATGAACAATCACAACATATTAATTAATGGAAAAGAAAAACAGACAGAAGAATGAAACTAAATACCTCTTGCATGAGCGTGCTCTTCAATAGAGGAATATTTTAGAAATCATAGAAATTCACTTCTTTGAGGTCTAAAATACCTTACTTACAAAAAAGAAATTCTTAAAGCCAAGGCTTCCAGATCGTCTTTAACGTAAAGGGAGCAGAAAAGTCAGAAAAAGAGCAGCCCCAAATTTTGATCTTTTTCCTCTATTTATAGAGGTTGGGATGCTTAAAAAATAAGCTGAATGAGATCAGATACAAATTGGAACATGTCTTTATCTCTAAAATCCGAAAAAGATAAGTTTTATCTCAATCAGGAGGTTCCTGGGCCGAGCCACACATTTGGGCCAATCGGCACTTGCCATGTGCCAGTCGACACTCCAAGAGTGCTGGCAGGCCCTCTTGGGTTCCAGGCCCGTGTTTGAGTTTTGGATCGATTTGGACTCCTTTTTAAAGGATTTTTTAGCCAGAAATTGCACCTAGACACGTTTTTAATCTGTGTTCTAAAAATTAATCCCCTTTTCTTGATATTCAGGTCTTTAAAGTGATAATTATCTTATAGATAAATATTCTAAAAAGACTTAATTATCCACAACTTCTTTGTTATCTAATTATCCACTTTATTCCCACACAAGCAAGCTTATTTTTGACACTAACCAACAACCAATCACAAAATTATTTAATTAATTTTAATTGTTTAACCAATCAGAATTAATTTAAATTAATCATGCATGGTTGGTTCCACCCAAACAAAATGCATGTGGACCGTGAAAACTTGATCATGTGATATCTTTCAATCTGACGGTCCGATTTGGAAATCGGACATACCGTTGCGACCTTAAGAATCTCAAGATCATTTTTATGATATGCAATGAATGAATTAATGCATGTAATGCAACTCTAAATTTTGGGTATATGAAAGGTCACTCTAGCCATCTCCCAAGATTAAATTATGGGTGCAAAATCGAGTGTTTACAATGAGGGAGATAGATAAGTAAGGTTAACAAATCAAGATATTGACCTAGGTATAGAGCCCTATAGCTTATTATTACCCAAATCTAGATACTCCAATGAATTTGACTTGAATTCACCAATGAATTGATTACCATCAAGACTTAACCCCACCAAAGACGACAAATTGAGCAATCAAGATGGCAATGTTCCATTTAGGAAATTTGAACTTAAAGAGAGATCTTTTAGATTCAAAAGCCCACTTATGTGATTAGGAAGGGGACCAACAATTTGATTGTCGTGAAGGTCTAAACTTGAAAGATTAGGCAAGTTCAATAGTGACCTAGGTATAGAGCCATGTAGTTTATTATAACCCAAATCAAGATACTCCAATGAATTAGACATGAATTCACCAATCTCACTAATGAATTGATTATCAGCAATGTTTAAGCTCACTAAAGATGGCAAACTGAACAACCAAGAAGGCAGTGTTCCATTTAGGATATTTCAACTTAATGAGAGTTCATTTAGATTCAAAAACCCACTTACATGATTCGGAAGGGGACCAACAAGTTGATTGTTGTCAAGGAATAAAGTTGAGAGATTAGGCAAATTCAATAGTGACAACGACAGCAAACCTGTTGAAATATTCCCCAATTATTAAAACAAATTGTTAGTTCATGCGTATGCCAAAAACAACTACTCCCTCCATCGCAATTTGTTTGTCCTATTTGAAAAGTCAATTTTTTTAAGGAAACATCATTTATTGTCTTATTTGCCTTATAAAAATGTATAAGTTTACAAAACTACTTTTAAATAAATTTATCAGCTTTTAAAAAAAAAAAAATTTATTCTTAATGAGGCAACTAAAAAGGAGCCAATTAGATTGATTTTTTAAAATATTTGTTAGTTTTCTTTCAAATAGTTTTGAAAATAAAGTAGGGGTATAATAGGAACATTAGTAAATTAATGACTTTTATTTTTAGAAACAGGACAATATTTTGGAACATTCCAAAATGGAATAGAGGACAAACAATTTGGGATGGAGGGAGTAAAATTTAAAAGTGGCAATTGAATCACACCATTGAAACTATTAGATGACATATCCAAAGAAGTAAGTTTTGTAAGATTCCCAAGTGATGTTGGAATTGACCCAGTAAACTTGTTTTCATGTAGATACAAGTAAGTAATTTGTGTGATATTACCAAGTGACGTTGGAATTGACCCTGTAAAATTGCAATTATCAAGAGCCAAAACCTTCAAGGACTTCAGACTGCTGATAGAATCAAGCAATTCTCATAAAAAGCTTATCGAAGAGAGATCTAAGAACTTTAGAGAACTATTGCTCCAATTACACTTTGGAAGAAAACCCAAATCAAGATTCCAATTTACCCCTAGATCAAGGGTTTGTATACTGGGAAGGCAGAGAATGTTATTTTCGAGTTTTCCCTTCAAGTTATAGTTATGGAGACTAAGAATTGTGAAAGAGGAGGATAGATTTATCAAAGAATTAGGTCTAATTGAGGACGTATCTGTGGAATCCAAAAGAAGTTCTCTTAATTGAGTAAGGTTATGAATGACTATTTTCCATACTGGTGTTTCAATTAAATGCTCACGGTTGCGTGAAAGATCAAGTGAAACCAGCGAAGACAAATGAGAGATTTCGTACGGGATTTTGCCATAAAACATGGAATTAGAAAGGTTAAGATGAGTCAAAGTCTTAAAGTTGCCAAACTCAGACGAAATTAGGGAGAAATTAAGTCATTCCCAGCAAGATTCAAGATCTTGAGATGGGGAAGAAAGAAGAGGGTACTGTTGGAATGAATGGGCCATTAAGCCAGCTGCAGCTAAGGTCGAGGCTAATAACATGGCGTGTGGTTTGGTCATAGACGAGATGACACCATCCCAAGTAAAGCAGTCCTTATCCTCCTTCCAAGAGGCTGTCTTTGGATAAGAATTATCACACATCTGAATTCTAGGTGTATCACCGGATGAATGAAGAGAAAGAGAGTGATTGAAATGGAGTAAAGCAGAACAGGGTGAGATTGAAGACAAGGAAGAAGAAAAAGAAGATGGAGAATGAAAGAGGAGCAAGGAGAGTAGACACAAAACTTGATACTTCCAACCTAAACACCCCATTTTGATTTTGAAGGTCTGAAAATATATCTGATTTTTTTTTTTTTTGGCTGAATAAAAATATATCTGATGTTAAGAGGGGAGGGAGGCTTGGGATGGGGATGAATATTTATAGTGCTTCCAAGTCATTCAAAGTCAATTAAGCAGAGCAAGTTTTTGGAAAGTGCTTTTTGTCCCTAAAGGCACGTTTGGGTATCGGACCAGCTGAGGTCCAAGTCCAATACAAAAATGAAATAGTAAGAAATTGAGGGAAGCTGTTATTATCCCGAAGTACCCTTAGTTTTATTTCCAAATCCCAATTTTACCCTTAAGTTATATGACATGGGGATGAAGTTGCTGCAATATTTTTAAAACTGCAACACAAGCTTCAATATTTGTAATTTATTCCTTAAGAATAATAAAGGTTTCCTATCCTTTAACGTCAAATCCACATATATATATATATATATATATATATATCATATACTATATAATAACAGTTAGGTTTAGAAGCC
The DNA here is from genome assembly GCA_030021035.2 of Notholithocarpus densiflorus. Lineage (NCBI taxonomy): Eukaryota > Viridiplantae > Streptophyta > Magnoliopsida > Fagales > Fagaceae > Notholithocarpus > Notholithocarpus densiflorus. The sequence continues at coordinate 218,364 of JARYZH020000036.1, read as the reverse complement.
GTGGTTATGTCAAGTGGTTTTACCAAATTGCAGAAATTTTTTTAAATTTTTTAATAAATTCATTCACTTAAGTTTTTAGATAAAAACAAAAAGCTTTTGATCTTTATCAACTTCTTTGGATAAAGTAATAATAAGTGTTCTAATGAACTTTTTTTTTTTTTTTTAATTTTATAAAGTAACAATTTTACTAGCTTACTTTAGTTTTTTTTTTTTTTTTTTTTGGATAACAATTTATCCTACATCATCTATTTCTTAATAATAAATTAACAAATTTAAAAGTATTATTTTTTCTTCTCAAGATTTTTTTTCTTTTGGAATAAATATAAAAAAAATAGCTAATATTTATTAACTTTAACGTAAACAAATTTTTTTTTTAATAACAATCTAATAACATTAACTTTTTTTTGGGATAAAGTTAAAAAAAAAAAAAAAAAAAAAAAACTAATATGTAATTAACATAAACTTCTTAATTACGTAAACTCCTTTTTCTTTCTGTTCATATCAAGTTATCAACTTCTTCACAACTTAAAATTATCTAATATAAAAGTGGGGGTATACATATGGTTTGGTATATTTTTCCCTTTTCCTACCATACAGTTTCTTGATGTATTCTTTCCTTCTCGTACTTACCTTAACTACGAAACTTGCAAATATGTATTTGCCTTCTTCTTTTGTTTTTTCATAAAATTCCCTTCTTTATTTTTTTTTTCCATTAAATTGAATATGTTTTGTGTGCGGGTTGCCTTTTGTTTAAGTTATTTTTGTTAACTTTGATCTAATTTATATGCTTATTATGGTCTTCAGAATCAATTGTCTATCTTCCATGAAAACTAACAGATTGATTTTAACAAAAATCTTATTCTCTTTTTGAAAGATCTGTTTTCCAATATGTGTAGATCCTAGAGGTAGTCATGAGACCAAGATTTGAGCATCCAAAACCATGATAATGAACATCACTCCACAAAGAATGGAGACAAAAAATTGATTAAATATAAAAAGGGTGATGTAAGAACAATGGATATTTAAGGTGATGTGAAATCTCCATGACTTCGCTGCCTCCCCCTTGCTGTCAAAGTTAATTCAATTTTCATGTGAGTATCTTTACTTTAACTCTAATTCCAGATTTTTTTAATGTTTAGAAATTAATATTATTTGTAATTATTGAATTCAGAGTTTCTTTGTGTCTATATATTTATGTGTGTGTTATTGTGAATTTTGCTTTCAATTTTTTTTTTTTAATTTTATAAATTTGGGTAGTTTTAATTTGTAAATTCGGGATGATTGCTTGGGGTTAAAGTAAAAATACTAGGTCAATTTTAATCATAATTCATGCAATAGTAGGGTGTTAGATGTTGATATTAATTTTATGCTTATTTACATTAATTAACATAAACATCTTAGCATGTTTAGTGTTGATATACCACCGCGCATCCTTGGTGTGGTGGTCACTCCACCAGTATAAATGCTTGTGGAGTGTGGGGGGCAAGAGCCGGGGTGCAACTTTCCAGAGGGAGCTTCACACACATATACACTTAGATTAGGCTAGAGTAGAAATTATATCTTGTATATAAAAAAAAAGTGTTGATATTAATTTGACACTTTGAGATGCAAGCGCTTCATTATAATTAAATATAAATGTTATTATGCCAGTATGTTATAATTATTATTTGTTGTTCCTCACCCTACTTCACTTTAATTGTTATTTGAATAAGTAAAAGTTATGTCTTAGTCTGACTGGGTATAGCATTTCTCTTCAATCATTAATTGGTGTTTCTCAATAAAATTATTCATGTTATAAGTTTATGACCAAAACCGTGCAAAGCTCGACCTGTTTACTACTAAAAGCTTTTAGAAATTTAAAACTTGCCATAATCTTTAAAATATTTTTACTATTTTATTTGTTATTAAATTTAATTATATTATCAAAAATTATATATTTTTTACAATTTATATATAATTATTTTATTAAGCCATGCATCGCACGAGCATAATACTAGTGTATATATATATAGTCCGTACTTATCTTCCTCTACCGTTTGTTATATATTCATAAAAAACTTATACATTTATTTATTTATTTAATATTAAGTTATTCTATTGCATTTTATATTCAAATTTGATAACACAAATTTGCTTATATAGTTATAAATTGATAATTGAGAATGGTAAATGAATGTGTAATTATTAATTCCCTAATTCTTTTTGAGGAAAACATTAATTCTCTATTCTAAAAACACTAATTGTTTTGTTTTAAATTATCATATTGTACAATTAAAACTTAGATTATTAGTATGTATTTGAATTTTTTTTCTCATTATCATTTTGTGCTTCATGATAATGAAAATAAATAAATAAATAATTACAATTGATAAGAAGTCGTTAATAGTAATAATTAATAATTAATAAGTCAAAAACTATATGATAATAATAATAATAATAATAATAATAATTATTATTATTATTATTATTAAGAAGGTGAAATCATCGTATAGTATGAAAAACTCATATATATAAATATATATATATATATCCTTTTATTCTTCTTGTGCCTTTCCCCCGCAGCTTTAATTCTTTCTATCTAAAGTAGGACTCTCTTTGCTTGATTTCTTATCTGTTTTTGGAATCATACTTTCATGCATCTGCATCTTTCTATCATGCCTTCATGCAAATGCATCTTTCTTTCATGCTTTCATGTTGTTTGTCTGTTTTTGTTTGGTTGTTTAGTCTTTATTTTATTATTATTTTTATTTCAAAATAAATAAATAAAAAGGGAAAAAACCAGAAAAATACAAAAACAGTGTGTGTTTGTGTACATTGGTACTTGTGTACCTTGGATGGCCATTGAAACAAAGTTTTCTAAACTTTGTATCTTTTGTAGTTTAGATGAGCATCTCTATGCACAACTAAGCAAGTGAGCTTTGTGGCTCGTGTTTGTGATGAGTAAGGTTAAGTAATCTCTTGTACTTAACACTCATATCACTCTTTTTTATGGGAAGGACTAGAAAATCCTAAGAGAAGGACATAAATAACCATCTCACCATTGTTGCCTGCCAATCATGAAATGACATTTGTATGCTTCGGCATAGCAAAAGTGGAATGTCAAATGCTTAACATCATTGGGTAATTCTTTTCTATCTCTTATATGCCCATGCATGATTTGCTTAAAAGAAAAAGATGCAAAGAAAAATAAAAAGCAAAAAGAATCAAAATGCTTTACATAGGATTGCAAGCGTGTATTCTAGGAGATGTGGGAGTTATAGGATGTACCTCGAAGGTGATAGTCCCCATCAAACAGTTATGATTGTGTGTGAGTTAAAGTGATTTTCTCATATCTTAAATCGTCATAACACAAAGACACTTATGCAATCTTGCAATGTTTTTCACACACAACACACAATATTCTTTGCTACTTTTGATACATATGCAAGTACAATGTGATTTGGCCATTACAAGGAATACATGTGTTAATGTATGCTTACTAAACTGTCTTGACTTGTTTTTGAAATATAAAATTGGTTCGACTTGTTTAGTGTGTGTGTGTGTTTTGGATCTAAATGCTTGACATTTTTCTTGTTGAGAGATGTTTTTGAAAGTTTAATATGTTGTTTGGATCTTTGGTTGAGTTGCTTGCTTAATTGCATTCTTTTCTGTGTGTTTTTCCTCTCTTTGAAAAACTATTTTTTATCAAGCTCGACAGCTTCTCGACAGATTCTCGATCCATCGAGGTTGGCTTCTGCTCAATAGTTGCTCAATAGCTTCTCGATCTGTCGAGATCCTCTTGCATGCATTGTTTTTCACATGTTTTGCATTTTTCTATTATCTTGTCATCCATAGCATCTTGTTTCATTACATTCATGCATTTATATGGATTCTTTGTACCCCCTTGATCATCTTTATGTTTCTCAGGTGAAGCTTTATAGCTTCTTGTACCCTTTGTCAATCATGACAAAAAGGGGGAGAAATTGTGGAGAATATGTGGTTTCTTTTTAAGACTTTACATGTTAAGGGGAGAAATACATGCCTTTGTAAGGGGGAGATGTGTTTCATCTTGTTAGGGGGAGTGCTTACTTCCTTCTTCTTGTACACCGGTCTTGTGACCATGTTTACATACATTGTGCTTATCTTTGATATATATATATATATATATATGATGATGTATGTCTTCTTCACCTATCTCTACATATGTTGTTTATTTTCTATCTTTATACACATGTTTCTTTAATGTATGCAATCTTATATTTCTGTTTCACACTAAGATGCCTTGATGAGTTTTGTTTAAAGTGTTTCAGAAATACAGGTTGTCAAAATCTTTCATGCCATAAACTCTCTTCTTGCAAAGTTTTTCAAGAGTTTGTGTTAGGATAGATTTTATTGTATGCAACAAGTGAGTTGAGTTGAGTGTTTTATAACTTCTCTTATATGTTCATTTGTTTGTTGTGGTTTTGTCACGGATTGCCGAAGGGGGAGATTGTTAGGACATATGTGTTTCAATGTTAGGAACATATGTCACTATTTTATGTAATTGGCTAATCCTTTAACAAAACACACTTTACTTGTATTTGGGTAGATCTAGGATGGGTTTAGTACTTCAAGGAACAAGAGTTCAAGTCTAGTATTGAAGCCATACAAATCTGTCCAAGAAACAAGTGAAGAAGTACTGATTCAAGAAGTGTTGATTCATTAAAACTCGATAGCTCGCAAGTGAAGAAGTGCTGATTCATTAAAACTTGATAGCTAGCTCGATACCTCTCGGTAGCTCGCAACAGATACGAAAATTAGTTTTTCAGATCTGATTTTCGACCCATGCTTATGTATTTGTGTAGGGTTTCTTTTCAAACAGCCCTAGTCATAAATAAGGCTTATTTTAAAGGCCGTCACATAAGAGAATAAAAGGAGAACACATGCAAAAGGTGACCGATGCCTTATTCTTTCTAAAAGAAGCTACTGTGTCTTTTGCGCCTTAGGGTTTTGTAACCAAGTGCTTCTTGATCTTCATTGTTGATGAAGTGAAGAACTTTGTAGCCAACATCCTCTTCAAGTTGGTGTGTTAGTCACGTATTGGGAGCCATGCAAAAAAAGGTGGCGTTCATATATTGAAGAGTTCAGAGGTTCTGAAGCGATAGAAGGTTTTTGCTTTAAGTTCATCTATGGGGATTGCAGAGTCTAGGGACAAAGATTTTGTACTAGATCTGAAACTTCTCTTTATTATAATGGATTTCTTTTCGGGAAGGTTTCCCCTCGGGATTTTTACTGTGAAACTAGTTTATTTCATTAATTTTCCTAGGTCATCATATCTTGTCTTATTTATTTTTCCGTTGCACGATTTTGACATGATATTGATGTTTGTTTGTTTTAACAAGATTTATTCATAATAAATCTAATTAACAACTTGGGTTTAAAACTTGTTAATTCTATCAACCGGGGTCTAAATTTCCCAACACAAAGCTTTTTTATGGTGTTTTGTTTCTTAGTATGGAATTAGTTTATTGTGCAAATGAATTGTAGTTGTTTATGTTAAGACTCATTCTGTGGCTACACCATTTTTATATTAGTAATTATGGATGATTTGAAGTTGGTTTTAGTGTGTTTACAGAAATGATTAAGCACTTTGTTTTGACTGTCATTCTTGCGTTGATGAAGAAGCTCACTAACATAGTGGGTGTGTGTTCATGTTTTGGGAACAAGGATGTGCTGCCCAATTTTGCTAAGCTTCTCCTTGCCTAGTTGTAGTTCTTTATGTTAAACTCCTTTTGTGGCTACATCATTATTATGTAAGAATTTCTAGATGATATGCAATTTATTTTTAGTGTGGACCAAAATGATTTGCATTGTAATGAAGATGCTTGCCAACGCAGTTCGCAGTTTGTGTGTCTGTTTTGTGGACATGGATATAGAGCGGTTGTACTTGTATAATGGGTCTAATATCTCAGGAAGTTAAAAGGAGAGAACGGGGAGGGGGGGGGCGGTTTATAGAAAATTGCATACTAAATATTACCATCTAATAAGTGCTTTGCAAAGGGACTTGATCACCCAATTGGTTGAAAAATCCTTTGAGATCTGTTTAGGCTCCTCAAGTTTAAATGTTTTTCACCAGAGTGAAGTGTTTTTAAATGTTGTAGTCGTAAATGTTGTTGGTGTTGCAAACATTCCTAGATAGGCTCATATCCTTGGTGGCCTTGTTTTAAGAGGCAAATTGCATATATAAGGCATTAGAATAAGCCACATGCTTCATTGGCTTTTCAATGGTTTAATAATCTTGAGAAATACAATAGCAATTACATGTATATATATATTTACTTATCAAAAAAAGACATTAGCAATTAAATGTAGGCTCCTACGATTAGCTCCAACATCTATAGGGTGTGTATGCATGATTGTTATCCTAGCATTCTTCTCTCATTTTACACTTTTCTTCTATCTTTTATTATCTTCTATCAATTTGGTCTCATAATGACGCCATTGCCTTTGAGTAGCACCCATTCATTAAATGAAGTCCACCAGATAAAAACACAAAGACTTTATTTTTCCCCTTTAATGATTGAGCATTATCGGTTTAAACATATGAAATCTATGTGCTTCTGGTCTTCTTGATAAATGCAATACACTTCTTTGAAAGGTAATCACTTCATTGTTTCTTATGTTTCATCTAATTGCAAAATAAAATTTGTCAAGTGTTTTTTCATTTCAAGAGGGATTTTTTAGCCTAAAGCCAGAGACCCCTAGAAGTGATATAAGAATACATATTTTCTCTTTTGCTGCTTACTGACATTAGTTTTGCATGAGTAAGAAAGAAAGTTGTTCCTTTTAAATCCTTGGTAGTAAAACTCATCTTGTAATATATAAGTTATTCCACATACTATGTCAGAAATTCATCTATAAGTAAATTTATTGTCCTTGAAAGCTCGAAAATGTGTTGAAAACACAAGAGCTGTTTAGACCCCCAATTAAAAATTACGGCTAGATTGCTTTTACTCTAACTTATCTAAGTGCAGAAACAAGAGTAAATGAAACGCAAACAACCGATACTACTCTAGTGCATAAATATGAACAACAAACAATAAAAGTAAAGCACAAGAGTAAGGGAAGAGAGATGCAAACACAAAATAACATGGCGATGTGTTATCGAAGAGGAAACCAAAGAACTCAGTGAAAAACCTCTCCACCGCCTTCCAAGCGGTAAATTGATCCACTAGACAATAAGTTGGGATACATGAATAGCAAAAGACCCTCCAAGACTAATCTACCCAATGTACCTAAGCCCTCCAAGCTCCTACTCCAACAAGGCTTCTTGGAACCGTGTCTTGTCTAACTTTCCAGATCCCGCAATACGCCCGATTGCATCCGTCAATGATCCACTAGAGAATGTAGTTAGGATACACGAATAGTAGAAGACCCTCCAAGCCAAATCCACCCAGTGCACCTAAGCCCTCCAAGCTTCTTGCTCCAACGAGGTTACGCCAAACCTTTGTCTTCTCTAGCTTACCGGATCCCGCTATAGCCCATAGCATCAACCAAGCCTCACCGGCTTCTTTTGGCAATTTCCAAAAGCTTCCCAAGCTCCAAAACACTCTCTACACTCTGAAAGGGTGTGGTAAGTGTTTGGGTACAAATCTCCTCTTAAGGTATGACAATGGGAGAGGGATGGAGAAGAGGCTACAAGGATTTCTCACTAAGGATGAGTAGCTCTCTCTCAAAAAGATGGGTGTGTGTGTTGTAAAAAACCTATCTAGGGTTTTTCTCTTTGAATGGCCTCATTTGCATTTATGGGTAATGAGGGTATATATAGTATAGGTGAAGGGTATGAAAGTCTCACTTAAAAATCCTCCAGGCCGAATGTTTCGCGACTGTCTCGCGGGAAGGCTTTACCAGCGAGACACTCACGAAACTGACAGCCTAGCACGACTCTTCAGCTTCCAGTCATGTGCTTCTCACATGACTCTTTTGCGGGTTAGCTTCTAGCGAGACATTCGCGAAATCCACTGATCTTTAAATAAGCTTGAGTCTTCACCAATTTAATACTAAACCCAATACAATAAAATTCCACAAAATATAAGGAACAAAATTAAAGCAATTACAACACTTTTTGTCATGGAATAAAGCCAACATAAAACATAGTTGTAAATCACAACTTTACAGTCCTCTCCATTCTCTAACAAGAATGATCATATATATTTTCATACAAACACTCAAATTAGTTAATATGACAAAGCAAGGCCACAAGAAGCAAACTTTTTATGTCAATGGAAGGCAGAATGGTAACACTATATTGTTGTAAACTATATTTACCTCGTATACTGTGTACTTGCAAATTGTATTCATGCCTCCCTTTTCTTTTTTAGTGCTGGGCCTTTCGGTATGGTGTTATTGTTCAAGGGCTAGACTTGAGTCTTAGAAATTCTATCACAGTGAGGGCCCATATCGAGGGGTTGTATTCCGATGATGTGAGTTTGAATTTCAATGCCTTCCATTTTGTTTCTTTTTTTTCACATACTTCTAATGTTTTCCTCCTAACCTCATGCATTTTTTACAAATCAACTGGAACTCATGGGCCGGCGTTCCTCCAGCTGCAACTCCCGACTTGAAGGCATCTGCTATTGTTGTCTCCGAGATCACCCAGCCTTTCGAGGGTGCGGGTTTGAGGGTGCTTTACTTGGCGGAGTGGGTGATCTACCAATTGGTGGGTGAGGATGCCCTATAGGTCCCTATGGATCCATTAGAGTTCATGCTTGCCCCGCTTTACATGACTGATGCCGAGTATGCCTTGTGGAGGTCCTGGTGTGGCCTATGTCAACCGGCTTAGGGAGGAGTTGGACTATGATGAGTTCAATCGTACTTGCCTCATGCCTTCCCTTATTGTTGAGGTATGTGCTCTTTCTTCCCATCTTTTCCATTCCTACTCTCTTCTTTTGCATTCTTGTACATGGTGACATTCAACTGAAATACTTGTAGCAAGATGCCCCTGCTCCTAGTGTTCCCATTAACCCTCCTCATCTGCCTTGGACAGTCTATGCTTACGGCCCTAATGGTTTTGCTAAGGAGCGTCCCGTGCCTCGTAATACCAATGTCATGGGTTACCCTTTTCCGAACGGCACACAAGCGGTGAGTTCTCTTCCACTTTTTTTTTCTTTGCTTCTTCTTCTCTTGCATCTTTCAACTGCTCATTCTAAACATGTTTTCCTTCAAATTTCAGCCCACTATCCAAGAGCAAGGAGTTAGTTTGGCTGGCTAGAAATCTCAAGCTGGAGGTGACTCAGTATTCAAAAGACTTATACGGCCCCAGAGGACTAGCTTATCCTGGTAATGATGATGATGATGACGGTGATGGTGGTGAGGACTCGAAGGCGACCCCTAGTTACCAACCAAGGAAGAGGCGCTTCTGGTGATCCTTGCATGACAGACAGACAGACACACAGCACACAGCATAACATAGCATATCTTTCTTTTCTTTTCTTTTTTGTGGCTTTTATTATTATTTTCTCCTTTTAGCATACATTTTTGCACTTTGGATTTGATTTGAGACATTAGGTTGTATTTTAAGAACATCTTTTACATTCATGCTTTTTATTCGGGATATGTACTTAATTTACAACTTATGGAGATAAATGCACAATTCTATGCTTTTTTGGTCTTTGATGCTTGAAAATCTGAACTTGTGTTGTGTCTTGAATAGTCCTTCGGGCCAAAGGATTCATAGGAGAAGCATTTGGAAGAACCATATGCAAAACAGGGGAAAAACAAGTCTCTGTCCCTCACTGTGCGTGCGTGTACATGAGCCTACGTATGCAACCTTGACCCTGCATACATAAGTTTGACTATGCGTACGCATGCCGCGGGTCAAAAAAACCCTAGCCGCCCTTCTTTAGTATAAAATAGCTGTTAGGGACTCCCAAACCTCACCAAACATATTTTCCTCCTAGAAAACACTGCTTTAAGGCTTTCCAATGGCAGAATTCTCTCCTTTTGAAGTCTTGACTTGGATTAGGAAGCTTGGCCCTAATTTTAAAGAAGCTGTCATTCCTTATGGTCTCTCTTGCATTTTTCCATACCATCAAATCAAGGTGGATGAACCTCTTCTTTGTGCTGCCGCCAATTATTAGATCCCTTCTCGACATGTTTTTCAATTCAACGGTGTAGATATATGCCCCACTCTAGAGGAGTTTAGTGCGATCATGGGTGAACCTTTAGTGAACGTCCTTGTCTTTCCTACCATGGGTAGTGATCTTCCCACCTTAGGTGTTCCTCTTGAAAAGGCAAAGCAGTTGTGTGTTTTTGGCAAGTTGAATATTCGTCTCATCTTTGCATACTTCTCTCAGTTAGCTATCCCAATGACTGATATACCGCGCTCCTGGTTTCTCAATGCCTTTTGCCTATGTATACTTGCAAGATACTTCTTGGTTCATGAGACTTATTGTGTAGATCACAGGATGTGCTTGGTGTTTGCCGATTTGAGGAATAGGAATCTTGTAGGCATGATCTTGGCTGAAACCCTCAATGGCTTAGATGCATTTCATAGGAAGGAAGCAAACTTCTTTGTGGGGAGCCCTCTCCTCCTTCAGGTATGATCCCTAATTTTTGCCTAGGTTTCCAACCTAGAGGGATTCCTCTAATTTTTGCATGGGTCGCCTTTCGGTTTTCAACCCATCGAGGCACCTTATATCGTCTTTTCCATTTTTTTATTTTATCTTTTTTTTTTCACTCATGCTCTCTCTTTTTTTCCTTTCTTTCTCTTCTTTTGTAGATATGGCTATCTAAGAGGCTCCGTTTGCTTTAACCTCCTGCTGTTCCTTCTAGTTAATATCTATCCAAGAATTATAGTGACCGTAGGCCCAAGCGTGCTAAGATGAGCTTTGAAGAGTTTACTAAGCTTATGGAGCGTATTAATGCCACAAACATCCAATGGGTGGCGGAGTGGTGGCGCATCTCAAGCATAGCTCATCGTAGCCTCAAGGACAACTGTGTTCCCTTAGTGGGACTTCACTATTGCTCTTACTACTCCACATGTTGCATTGCCAGACAGTTTGGTGACTGCCAAGGGGCTCCTAATAATGATGGCTCTTTCCATACCTTGGAGTTCACTAATAGGACTTTAAGCAGGATCCGTGAGGCTTGGCCACGATGGAGGGTGACTAGAGACATCTACCCTCCTCAATTTCTTCATCCAACTTCGAGGTACCAAAAGTGGCTACAAGATGACATGAAATCGGTCCTCATAGATGAAAAAGCTTACAATAAGTCCAACAAAAGGAAAAAAGGCTGAATGAAAAACTTGATATGGCCCAAATTTTACTTTTCTGCACTTTATGATTCTCATGTCTTTTCTTTTGAATTTAATAAAGGATTGAAATGTGCCAAATCCTCTATGGAAACAATTTATCATCTTTTAAGTTGAGCAATAAGAGAATCATTTATTTATTATTTTTGCTTATTGTCTTTATTTTTCTTTTCTTTTTTACATACCATGTAATTTTTGCCCATGACGTCCTTGAAGGAATTTTCGCCATAACCATGGTCTTTCCCCTATCTTTTGCCTAGACCGCCCTTTCGGGTTTTCAATCCAGCAGGGTCTTTTTGCCTTAGCTTTTGCCTAGGCCGCCCTTTCGGGTTTTCAACCTAGCAGGATTTTTTCTTTTCAAACGTTGTATTTTCGGAGTCTATCCATGTTGATTGGGCGAAGCATCTCTTCCCCCATTCAAATCTGTAATCCTTGTAGCACCCCTTAACATGATCTTCTTAATAATAAAAGGACCAGACCATCTTGGTTTCATCTTTCCTCTCGGACCAAAAGTTTCATCTCTAAGCACTTTTAGGACCAAGTCCCCTTTTTTAAGATTTCTAGGTTTCACTTTTTTGTTAAATGCTCTAGTAATTCTCTTTTGGTACCCTTGTGCATGGTATTGTGTCCTAGCTCTCTTTTCATCTATCAAAGCCAATTGCTCATATCTTGCTTTCACCCAATCTTCTTCTAAGACCTTGGTTTCTACTAGCACTCTCAAAGATTGTATCTCCACCTCAATTAGAAGTATCACTTCACTACCATAGACCAAAGAGTAAGGTGTTGCCCTAGTTGATGCACGAATAGAAGTTCTGTATCCCCATAAAGCAAAGGGAAGTTTCTCGGCCTAATCCTTGTATGTCACTACCATTTTGGCTAGGATGTTCTTGATGTTCTTATTGGCTACTTCTATAGCCTCATTAGTCTGCAGTCGGTATGGTGAAGACTTGTGATGCTCAATGTTGTACAACTCCATAATCCCTCGAACCTCCCCCTCGAAGTGGGAGCCATTATCCGAAATGATCTCTAGGGGTACCCTATATTGGCAGATGATGTTATTCTCAATGAACCGAGCCATGTGCTTGGCTTTCAACACAGAGTAGGAAGCCGCTTCTACCTACTTGGTAAAGTAGTCAATTGCCAATAGGATGTACTCGTGTCCATTTGAGGCTTTAGGGGATATTCTTCCAATTACATCTATGCCCCAAACTAAGAAAGGCCAAGGAGAGGTCATGCTGTATAATTCACTAGGTGGTACGTGGTTCAAGTTTGCATGCATTTGGCAGTCGTGGCAACTCCTCACAAAGTCCACACAATCGGTTTCCATCGTGCTCCAATAGTACCCTACCCTTAGAATCTTCTTGGCTAACATTCTCTCATTCATATGAGGACCACAAATCCCTTGATGAACTTCCTCCGTAACTCTTTCTGCTTCTTTTTTCTTTAGGCAACAAAGGTGTATACCATCATAGAACCTCCTATAGAGCTGTCCCCCACATAGGATGTATTGCATTACCATCATCTTAATCGAACTACGCTCCCTCTTGTCGCACCATCCAGATATACGCCTAACTCCAGGAATTTCATGATGTCATAATACCAATGAACCCCTTCTTCTTCCATAACCAAGACTAAAGCTTCACTCTTCTCCTTGTGCACTAACTCATAACTCTGTTCAATCTCTAAAGGTCGTGTCCATACTTGCTCGGGTATTTCAACTATGGATGCCAAAGTAGCTAAAGTGTCTGCAAACTGATTTTGAGCTCTAGGGATGATTGTTTATTCAATTTTGTCAAAAGTTTTGGTCAAATCCTCTAGATACTGTTGATAAGGTTTCAAATGTTCTTCCTTTACCCTCCACAACTTTTGGGCTTGAGTTATAACCAAGGTTGAATCTCCAAACACCTCTGCCTCTTTTACCCCTAACTCTCAGAGAATTTCCATTCCGGCGATACAAGCTTCATATTCTACCATATTATTAGTTGCCTCAAAGTTCAATTTGACAGCCAAAGGCACATGGGATCCATTGGGGGTGATTAAAAGTGCTCCTATCCTATTCCCATATTGGTTTATAGCTCTATCGAAATACATTTTCCATGCCCTTAGCTCAATATCCAAGATGTCCTCATTCGAGAAGTCTTTTTTTCCATCCTCTCCCTCTATAGGATTCTTGGCCCAAAAATCAGACATGGCGCTCTCTTTGATAGTATTCCTTGCCACATACTTCAAATCGAATTCTGCTAATAGGATCAACCATCTTGACAGTCTTCCACTCAAAGTTGGTTTCTCAAATAGGTACTTCAAGGGATCCATTCTAGCTACCACCCATATCTGGAACAGTAGGATGATGTGTCTCAACTTCTATACGGCCCACACGAGTGCAAAGCATGACTTCTCTATGGGAGTGTACCTAGTCTCATAATCATGGAATCTTTTGCTCAAATTGTACACTGTCCTCTCATTCTTATCGTCATCTTCTTGTACAAGCATACTCCTAACTGCATCTCCTATGATAGAGAAGTATAGTAGTAAAGGCTTTCCTTGTTGTAGAGGTACTAGGACAGGTGGATGGAGGAGGTATTCATTGACAAGTTCAAAGGCTTTCTAACATTCATCATTCCATGTGTGGGGTTCATTCTTTCTTAGGAGTTTGAAGACGAGCTCACAAGTGGAGGTGAGCTTGGCAATAAATCAACTGATATATTGTAGTCGCTCTAGGAATCCTCTTATTTCCTTCTCATTCTTGGGTGGAGACATCTCCAATGTGGCTTTGATCTTGGATGGATCTACTTCTATCCCTCTATCACTTACTAGGAAACCTAGCAACTTCCTAGCTGTTACTCCAAAAGTACACTTTTGGGGGTTCAACCTCAATCTATACTCCTTGATCCTTTTGAAGAACTTCCTTAAGTTAATGATGTGACCTCCTCTATCCTTGGATTTTACAATCATGTCATCAACGTATACCTCAACCTCATTATGCATTGTAAAGTTGTGATTTACAACTATGTTTTTATGTTGGCTTTAATTCTGTGTCAAATTTGATTGTATTTATGTTCAATCATTTCCCTGTATTTTTGTGGGATTTAATGTAAGGGCTGTGTGTGAGAGATTGGTGAAGATTCTGTGAAGATAAAGAATTCACGACTAGCTCGCGACTGGCTCACGAGTGCCAACCCGTGAAATGCATGAAAAGACAGTTTTAAAGGCTCAAAATTTCAGTTTTTCAAAATCCTTATCTTTTTGCACTCTGCAACTCCCACCCTTAAAAACTCATTTTCTCATCAAATCTTATCAATCTTCCTTGCATTTCATCTCCAAGACTACTCAAAGGTATTTTCTAACACATTTCCTTTATCTATTCCTTTGATTTTGTCTTAGATTACTTAAAACCTAGGGTTAGGGTTTATTTTTGTGTTGGGTTGGGAAAACTTAATTTCTTGCAAAAATTTTTAATTTTGTTGATTGGGCTTAGTCCCATTTGTGTTGATGTTGTTTGTGTTGGCATGTGGCATTTTAACATGTATTTGAGGCATATTTTCATATGTTCATGCATTGTTTTTCTTATAGGGTTATTGTATGCATGCTAAGTGTTTGATAAAATGCTCCTTAGGCATTTTTCCACTTGTTTGGACTCCAATGAGTACCAAACTTTGGGGATTGACATGTTTACTTAATTGTAACATGTTTCTATCTTCGCTTGTGTGTTTTACACACTTTGCCCCATGGGTGCTTGTTCATGCATTGCACATGCACACTTGATGCACACACCCTATCACACTTGACATGTCATGCATATTTTCATGCTCTTTGTCTAATTAAACTTCTATCATTGTTTTCATGTCTTTGTGTTCTAGTTTATGATCTTTTACTTAGTTTTTAAGAGTTGTTTACTTGGTTTTTGTACTAACTTGCATTTAATCAGGTTTGTTGCCATTTTTGAGTATGGTTTGTGTTTGTTTCCTTTTGTAGATGTCTCCTCGCAAGAAAACCACTGCCAAAAAACCTCTTAAGCGTCAACGATATGAAAAGCATTGCTTCAGAAATAGAGATACATTTAAGGCATTCACGGACTTTTATAAGGAGGCTATGATTATTGTGGAGAGAGAAGTGGACCTTGAGTCTGTTGAGAACACCTTGATACCTAACTAGAGGTGCATGATATCTTTGGTGGATTTTGACTCTTCTTCGAAGATCTGTCTCCATTTTGTTTCCTCCTCTAGTTAGGGGGGTTGGTTGTGTATCTTGTTAACCAATAAAATAAAATAAAATAAAAGGCAGAAAATACTTTGAGTTTTGCCAAGAAGAAATGAAACATATATCTAATTTGGCTTTGGGAAATATAAATATATAAAATAATTTTTTTTAGAACATGCAAAGCAAACATTAATGGGAGAAACTCTTTGATTTGATAAACAAAATAAATTAGTAGTAGATGAGTCCAATAAGTTGGAAAAGGGAGTGGAACATCACTAAAGCAGAAGATCCACAAAACAACATCTCTATGCTATTGCCTCTAGGTTTTAAAATGCAATGAACATTTCAAACACCTAAAAAGAAAAATCTAATAGCAAAGCCAAACCTTTAGATTAAGAGGACCTTAAATTTTACCATTCTGAGCATTACATGATTCAACCTACCATGATAGAGCTATTGCATTTTGGTCTCTAAAAGTTGAACCTGAAACACATAAATTGTTTCAACATTGAATTTAATATCATAACTATATAAAAACAACCATAAAATTGATAACAAAAAAAAAAAAAAAAACAATTGCACAACATATAGAAATCTCAATCACCTCTGTCTTTTAATTCATAAAGGATCTGAACCTTGATTATTGCAGGACATTTCTTAAGAGTTGCATTGTCTTACACTTTCAGTCCAAATCTAGAAGTTCTCAATAGTAAAACCAAAAATGTAAAGACAATAAAAGTGTGGGCCAAATCTAGAAGTTCTCAATAGTAAAACCAAAAATGTAAAGACAATAAATAGCAAAAAACAGCAATTATAGGAGCAATGTGATCAATAAAAAAGTGTGGGCCAATTTTGTCCCTATACATTTAATTGTGTCACTTTTGTCCTTCAAATTTTAAAATCAGGGTCCATCAACTATTAATTGTATCAATTTCATCCTTCAACTATTCAAAATCAAATCAATTGTATCCTTAAATGTTGACTTGATTTTGTAAGTTGAGAAACAAAATTGACACAATTAAATGTGTAGGGATGAAAATAAATCCACCCTATTGTTAGAGGACCAAAAGTGTAATTTGTTTTGCCAAAAAAATGTTGGTTTGAATTCAAGTAAGGTTTGGCAATGAGGGAATTCAGGTTTGAATGCATGCTCTCTTTGTGGTTTGTTTCGTGATGTAGAAAATAAGTAAGAAAAAATGGTCAAGGAGAATCAAAGATAAGCATAACCTTTTTCCCCCTATGAATGAATTTTTAAAGTAAACAAAATATACAAACCGAGCAAGCAGGAAACTAAATTTTCTATTGAAACCAAACTTACAAATTATCAAACTAAAACTCCTCAATTACAACTATCATACAAGATAGTGAAATGCAACTGATGAGAATCAACAAGCATTAAAGGATCCATTGCATGTTCCAGTTGAGCCTATTACTAGAGCAAGATCCAAGAAGATCAAAGAAGCACTTAATGGGCTGATTCTAACACAGGACATTCCAAGCTTGGCCCAAAAGAAGATGAAGGCGTAAGAAATTTAATCTAAGCTATTGATAGGGCTGATCTGGCTTAATTGAGCGTGATTTATGGTGTGGATTAATGGCTGATTGACTTTCCAGCTCCATACCAATTAATAGCTATTTTTCCTATTTGGAGCTGCTAATTTCAGACCAAATCTACCTTAATTTTAGGCTTCCATTATTTAGTACGCTTTTTTAGCTATTTTCCTATTTCGGAGCTACTAATTTCAGACCAAATCAACTTTAATTTAGGCTTCTATTATTTAGTACATTTTTATATATTCCTATTTTCAGTCATGTCTTATAAATAGCATGCACTCATTGTAATGGAGGATATTATTGAATAAAAATAAGAAAAAACGTGAGGTTTTGCTTCTTCT
Source organism: Notholithocarpus densiflorus (assembly GCA_030021035.2). Classification (NCBI taxonomy): domain Eukaryota; kingdom Viridiplantae; phylum Streptophyta; class Magnoliopsida; order Fagales; family Fagaceae; genus Notholithocarpus; species Notholithocarpus densiflorus. The sequence goes on along the minus strand of JARYZH020000036.1, from coordinate 201,000 downwards.
TTTGGTTCTTCAAGAACTGTGAACTTATCAGGGATTCTTCTTTGTGGCGTTCAAATTTTATACCTTTTGTTCATGATTCAATTATAATCATTAGGTCGAGGTCTGTTACTTATACATTTGGTTCACGTTTCATTTATAAATGTTGGGTCGGGGTTTCTATCAAAATTTGAATTTTATCTTTCTTGGGCAAGTATTCCAATATTATTTGTTGGGTCTCAAAGCGTGTCGATTGAGGTTCGCATCAACAACTCCCCTCCCTCTCTTCCAAATAATTACAACATAAGATTATTGACTAACAAATTTTTCATTCTCATTACAAACTCAACATAGGCCTTAATCTCCCTTCTATTCAAAATCAGGATAGTCTCCTCAGACTTTACATTACCACTACATACAAGAGCATTTCCTTGAAGCCAAATATAATAAACCACCATAGACCAAGCAAGTTTGCATACTTAGCCTCCAAAACTTTTGCCCCTAAACCTATCCATACCCTGTTGAACCACTTAACACAAGATATATACCAGGGATTTTATTAAACATCATGAATTAACTTGCTCCCATAGTCTCTTTGAGAGAGGATACTCAAAGAACAAGTGGTCCTACTTTCAAGACAGCTCTTGCAGAAGACACACCATGATAGCCCCATTTAAATGGTCTGCCTTGAGTGGAAAGTCATATCACTTTCTACGACTTCATTTCTGGAGATATAGTTCTTATTTACTCCAAAGCTTATTTACAATAGAACTACAAACTTAATTTCTACGCACAACATGACTCAATGCATTATTTATTATTCTTTAAGTAGAAGGGAGAAGATGTAACTAAAGAAGGAAGCCTATCTAGGCAAGATGGAGGCATATTTCTCCGAATTTTGATTAATATGTTCTAATTTTCTTTGAGAATGGATACAAACTGGAGTTGGAATCATCGTTGACAAAGGTAAGGGTCATTGACTTTTAACTCTTAAAGAATATGAACCTCAACTGTTGCAGAACATTCCTCAATAGTAGCATTTCTTTCGCTTTCTATCCAAATCTAGAACTTCTCAATAATTAAACCACAAAAAAGAACACAGTAAATGGAAAAAAACTATAACCATAGGAGCAATGTTATCAACAAAAAAAAAAAGTTAATTTAGTTAAAACATTAAGATTTGGCTGCAAGGGAATGCAGGTTTGAGTGCGCACTTTCATTCTAGATTGTTTGGAAATGTAAAAACTAAGTTAGCAAATATAATCAAGGTCCTAAATCACAATTTTGTGCTGTCTCCATTGTTTAAAAAATGAAGAAGAGAGTGAATCAGGACAATGAGGAAGTGAGTGTTTAGAGAGGCTTCTTCTTTAGCCTAATCCAGCCACATGGACATAGCTAGATGAGAGCTCTGCCTTCTACTGGGCTTCGCCATTTGTGTCAGAATCTCCTCCTTGGTTGAAAACCCCATGATCTAGAAATGAGGAAGACCCACTACAGATGCATTCTACATAGACTCCGTACCATTTTTATGAAATCAAAGTGGTTTCCAAAAATTACAACATAGTACAACATGCCTTTAAAAGCTTCTTAAAAAACTCTAGCAAAACCACCCACAAATTGTTCTGACTAGTTGTTTTTTTCCACCATGTCTTTGGACATTCTTCTTCAGCCTTCTAAGCATGATATGTTGCTCTAACTTGACCATCCTCACAATCCACTTTGGTTTTCCAATTTTAAACATAAGATATCCCATCAACGTTCCAAATATCACTCCACGTCCATAACCCATTGACATAGTTTGCCAACCAAACCCAATTATAGGCTCTAAATTGTCTTCTTGTTGTAAGGTCAATGGTGGTGGTTTCTTTGCCTCATGGCTGTCGCACGTTCTTGACAATGGAAATCCACATATCCCCGTTTTTCAGGGTACAAATCATTATCAAATGTATTAAATTGCTTTCCTGAAGGAATGTTTCCTGTAGGTTGGTTATGTGACAACTTTAAAACTTCAAGCCATGGTAGATCTGCCAATTGCCTAGGAATCTCCCCGATAAGCTTGTTGAAAGAGCGGTCTAACCATTCAAGATTTTGCAAATTTCCAAATGATGATGGAATATAACCTGTAAGGTTATCGTGAGAAAAGTTGAGCCCCTTTAGTGATTTTAGCCTCCTAATTATCTTTGGCATCTCTCCTCCGAAACTATTGTTTGAAAAATCAATGGTCGTGAAGATAGTTTGGATTCTCACCAACTCAATATACGACCCTTTCATCATCACATTCAAGGAATCATGATAATACCCATCTCCCATATATTTCAACACAACTTTTCCTTCATCCACATTTGTCATGGCTTTCAAATATTTGAAATATTTTCTTGAAAAAGGACCATTAAACTCATTGTTAGAGATGTCTAGGATTTACAAATTTGGGAAAGGAAATTTGGTCTTAGGATTGCCTATATGACCCTGAAATTTGTTTGATCTTATGACAAGAACCCGCATATATAAAAGACCTTCCAACCAATAAGGGAAGGTTTTGTTTATCTATTACTTCCAAGATCTAGAACTTCCAAGTTCCTACAATTTGTCAGCAATGGCCCTTCCAATTGATTGCACCATTAAGGTTAATATTCCTAAAATTATTTCCCTTGGAGAATGTTGCAGAGATGGTACCATGAAGGCTATTTATTTACAAATCCAACACTGAGAGGACATTAGAGTGTAGCAAACACTTAGGAACCACACCACTTAAGTTGTTATGAGACAAGTCTAGAACTTCGAGGAAACTTACGTTGAAAATTAAAGAAGGGATTTCTCTAGTTAATTTGTTATTGGAGACAGAGATATATCGTAGACTAAGAAAACTTAGAGTGGGAAATGGTCCTTGAAGCAAGTTGTCAGGAAGATCAAGAAATATAATGAATCCCTCCCCGCATCACCCAACCATCTTGGAACTTGACCATAAATTCTGTTCTTGGAAAGGTTTAAGAATTGTAATGTTGTTGCCGTTCTTAAGAAAATTGGGAATTCACTAATGTTGCAAGAAGACAAGTTTAGACTGCTAAGTTTGGGCAAGGTATAGGTGACATTATTGTTGATGCTAACTAAGTTATTTGAAAAATCAAGATAATAGAGATTTTTGAGCTTTGAAAACATGTGATAATCAAGTTATTTGATGATAGAAATAGATAAGTAAGGTTAATAAATCTAGATATTGACCTTGGTATAGATCCCTATAGCTTATTACAACCCAAATCAAGATACTCCAATGAATTGAACTTGAATTCATCAATCTCACCAATGAATTGATTACCATCAAGACTTAACGTCACCAAAGAGGGCAAATTGAACAACCAAGATGGCAGTGTCCCCATTTAGGAAATTTGAACCTATAGAGAGATTAATTAGATTAAAACCACTTAGATGATTAGGAAGGGGGCCAACAAGTTGATTGTTGTAAAGGTATAAAGTTGAGAGATTGGGCAATTTCAATAGTGACAACTGCAGCAAACCTGTTGAAATATTCCCCAATAATTAAAACAAATTGTCAGTTCATGCGTATGCCAAAAACAACTAAAATTTGAAAGTGGTAATAGAATCTCACTGCTAAAACTATTATATGATAGATCCAAAATAGTAAGCTTTGTAAGGTTTCCAAGTGATGTTGGAATTGACCTAGTCAAATTGCAATAAGCGAGATTCAAATGCTTCAAGGACTTCATATTGCCGATAGAATCAGGTAATTCTCCTGAAAAGCTTATCAAAGAGAGATCTAAGAATTTCAGGGAAATACTACTCCAATTACACTTTGGAAGAGAACCCAAATCAAGATTCTTATGCTCTCCTAGATTAAGGGTTTGTATACTGGGAAGGCAAAGGATGTTATTTTGAAATTTTCCCTGCAAGTAACAGCCATGGGGACAAAGAGTTGTGAAAGAGGAGGATAGATTCATCAAAGAATTAGGTCTAATTGAGGACATATCTGACCAATCCAAAAGAAGTTCCCTTAACTAAGTTAGGTTATTTCATACTGGTGTTTAAATTAACAGCCCATAGTTGTAAGAAAGATCAAGTGAAACCAGGGAAGAAATGAGAGATTTCATATGGGATTCTGCCAGAAAAACACAGAATAAGAAAGGTTAAGATGATTCAAAGTCTTAAAGTTTCCAAACTGGGACGAAATTAGGGTGCGACTAAAGTCATTCCCAGCGAGATTCAAGCTTGTGAGATGGCGAAGAAAGAAGAGGGTACTGTTGGAATGAATAGGGCCATAAAGCCAACTGCACCTGAGGTCAAGGCCAATAGCTTGGCGTGTGGTTTGGTGACAGACAACGTCATCCCAAGTACAGCAGTCCTTATCCTCCTTCCAAGAGGCTGTCTTTGGATATGAAATATCACAAATCTAAGAAGTATCTTTATGAAGAGAAAGAGAGTGATTAAAATGGAGTAGAGCAGAGCAGGGTGAGACTGAAGACAAGGAAGAAGATGGAAAATGAAAGAGCAAGGAGAGTAGAACTAGAAGACAGAACAATTGATACTTCCAACCTAAACACCCCATTTGAATTTAATACCCAAGAAGAGAAGAGAAGGCAAAACACTGTAAATATATCTGATGTTATAAATTAAGCTAGGTGAAGCATGGGATGAGATGAATATAAAATGAAGATTTTATATGCGTCCAAGTCAATCAAAGTCTTTGAACACAGTTACATAAAAATCTAAAAATCTAAAAAAATTTCTGCAATATGGTGAAGCCACTTGGCGCAAGCACGACTTCTAAGCCAACTTTTATTATATAGTACTAGCCTTATCACACGCGCTTCGCGCATAGGATGAGGCCTTTTTTTTTTTAGTGGTCCTATTATGTAGCCAAAAAAAAAAAAAAAAAAGTGCTTTTATTTTATATATATAATTTTAATTTTGAAATTTTAATTTATAAGTGGATAAAGTAATTTGAAAATCAATAAGGGCTTACCCTATTTGGATTCTTCATTTTCAGGGTTCTAAAATGCCCCTACATCCCTATGTTTAAGTAGAGACAAAACTAAAAGACAATCCGGTAAAAAGACAACTCTAACTCCTACTAAAACATTGCCTAAAAAATATGGTCACTTTCCTGTTAATTTTCAAATTGCTACTTATAAATTAAATTTTCAAAATAAAAATTATATATATAAAATAAAAACACGTTTTTTTTTTTTTTTTTGTTTTTGCTACAAAATAGGACCACTAAAAAAAAAAAAAAAAAAGCCTCATCGCACGCGTGAAGCGCGTGTGATGAGGCTAGTACTATATAATAAAAGTTAGGCTTAAATCATATACTATATAATAAAAGTTGGGTTTAAAAGCCGTGGTTGCGCCAAGTGACTTCACCATATTGCAAAAAAAAAAAAGATTTTTAGATTTTAAAATATATATATTTATATATATATAAATTTTCTTCTTCTATAATTTCTAAGTTGATAAAAATCTTAATTTGATATTGTAAAGACTGGATTTGAGTCCTAAGCCCAAAAGTTAAAAGGATCTAGGCCCAAAGAGCCCAATACAATGAATTTGTAGAGAGTGGATTGGAAAACTAGGCTCTAATGAGTTGGGTAGCAATTATAGTGGATCCAAATGACAATAAAGTAAAAATAGACTAGTTTTATCTAATAAAAATCGTCCTCGGCACAGTCCGAAGAGATCAGTTCTTGTATATAACTCTTGAAGTTGATTACCAGTACAGTTCTTATTGCTATAGTATTTCTCTCTCAATTCTCCGATCCTTTTCTCTCAGGGCCTCTCTCCTATTTTATACTATCTTCCTCCTTTCATCTATGCCCTCCACGTGTAGATTAGATTGCTAGTGTTGATCTTTGTCCCATCAGTGCCTTCCTAAAGTCTTTGGGAGTAGCTGTAAGGCTGAAAACTACTGTTTAGGTATCACTTCTACATTAATGCGGCCAAAGAGTTAGCTACAGAGCATTCAATGCGATGGTAGCAGCTTTCTCTTAGATATTATATGGTTTCTCTCTGTCCTATGCCTTCCTGATACTTATCCTCATCAGTTGAATTGTCCGGAACATTTGCTCTTAATGGTAGACCGCACCTTCTGACCTCGGCTTTGCTCAGCCGAGGAAGCATTCCTCCTCGGATCACTTTGTTGGACTCTCATGACCATACCTCACCTCTTCATTCATTAACACGGACTCCTCTGACAATGTTTCCCTATCCTCGGACTGTTTAATGTCCTTGGATTGGGCCATTGGCCCAATATATATACATATATACGTACTACTGGGCCTACCACCCCTACAATAGCCCCTCGAAATTATCCTCTCTGGCTCCTCAGGAAGAAAGAAGGATTTCAATATTACCACAATTGCCCCGCGCCTATCATACATCACCTCTGCCTACGCGGGTGCTTTTTTAACTGCTCAACGCACGCTCCTGATGCTTCGACATCCGAGACGCGCCTTCATTAAATTTCTACAGCTTCATGTTCCTCACGTTCTACGGCACGATGTGGATCTAACGGCTGAGGATTTTGTTGGAATTCGGGCGGGAATTTTCCCGCTTGTCACCCTCTCTCTGATATAAATATTGCCCAAACACTTCATTCACTTCACTTTAGCAATCATACACTGAACTTGCGCACTTATTCAATTTACTCGTGCCTTCACAAATACCAAAAGTCAGTCCGAAGAGAGTTTTCTTCTTCGCGTAAGTCTTTATAAATCTTTCCATTTATTTTTTCATCTACTTTTCTTTTCTCCGTGTCCTTTTCTCCTCGGCCCTCCTACCTTATCTTCATCTTCTTAGTATCTTCAACCCTCTTTCAGGAATGGGTAGATTCGCTCACTTGGTAGACTCAGCGGAGAGTATAGAGTGCTTTAAAGCTCAATATAGGATTCCGCTAGGAGTCTCCATTAGGTATTGTAAGGAAGGGGATTGGCACACCAGCAGGCAAGAAGGAGAAGTAGTAATCCTGATGATTGCCTTTATAAAGGGAGGGATGAGAATCCCAATGGGTACAGTCACTAGGGATTATCTTAGGGCTCACAGATTAGCCCCCACCCAATGTGCCCCAAAATATGTTTAGGATTTTAGGTAGTGTAGACGCCCTTAATGAGAAAATGGGCTTAAACCTTACCCACCACGACGTTAATTGGGTTTACAACCTCCACCACCTAAAGGGGCAGGGGTATTACTTAAAGACTAGGTACCCCGAGGTCAGACTTATCTCATGCCTTCCTGATTCCAACAAAGGCATGAACAAGGATTTCCTGATCGTTTCAGGGGAGTGGCATGATGGCCTCCCTTGCCCGTCAAGAGAGGGGCAACCAAGTGGGGTTTTAGGTCTAGGTTTATTTCTTCAAAGTTACCCTTTCTTTGCATTGACACACTCTATACCTATTTTTCTCCTTTCGTGTCATTATTTGAACTTTCCTTTGATTTGTGTCGTTCCCTCTTTTTGATTGTTTTTCTTAATGGTTTTGCAGATCATCGCGCCACCATTCCGAACTTTAGCCTTGTCAACCAGCCAAGCTTGGACAAGATACTCCAAGCCGAGGTGTTCTTTCACAAGGACGGTCAATTACAAGCAGCCCACTTAATCCTCGGATACACCCCGCTCTCATTAAGTTTCCAGGCACCGAAATGCATTATAAAAGCAAAGGACTTGCGCTTGCACTAGATAAGCGTTGCCGTTCCGGGTTTTCTCATCACCGATCCTATCTTAGAAGGCATACCAAAAATAGCATTGTCATCCCAACGCACTGCCGAGGAAGGGGCAACCTCATCCCAACCTACGATTAAGGAAGAGGAAGAGGTCGTTGAAGTTTCTGACTCGGAAGACAATTTCGAGGTCTTCAACCGGCCTTTATCCCCCGTAACCCCAACTGGTGACCCCGGCCACCTTCCTCCCATGCTAGCAAGTCATGCCCAAGAAGACTCTTCCATCCTAGAAGACATAGGGATACAACGTAAGCCCAGGGCCAGCCTTATGGAGGTAATGGAGTCTCAGGTTAGAGGCAAGGCACCCAAGGCGGCCGACCAAGCTAAATCCCCCTCCCTCCCTACTCCCCACTCCCCATGAATCTCAGCCTGATCCTATCAACAAAAAGAGGAAACGGGAGCAAAAGGGGAAGGATGTGATAGAGGAGGTCCGAGGTATACCTCTAAAGGAGAACGAGCCCCAAAAAGGGGCTAAGGTAGCCAAGACCACTCAGACGAGGTCCCTAAGTGATGGAGCACCAGAAGACAAGGGACGCGATCTTCATACTAGGGTTCCAAACTAGAATCCCCCTCTGGTGTTAGACGAATTCCCTCTCCCTGCGAACTCCTTAATTAGGGACTTCCAACAAGGGAAGGCCGGGTACGTAGCAAACGCTGTAGAGCAAGCCCTGCTACTACCCGATGACATGGCCGATCTGAGGACCATGAGGAAACACGAGGTGTTTCTAAGTTTGAAGAGAGACCTCGCTATGGTGAGTTTTTCAAGCTAAGTCTATTATTCATTAATAAATATTTTTTTTTTAACTGTTGTTTTTGTTCCCTAAACTTGTAATTCAGTTTGATCTTTTGTAAGCAACTTGCCTTTTTCTAAGGCTCAGATCAATGACAATTATAATTTTTCTTTCATAGTTGTGATATTTATATTGATCCTAACATAGTTTCTGTTTCACTTAACATTTAACCAACGTAACAATGAGATATAGTTCCATCTGGTTATCTGCATAAGTGGTAGCACAGAACAAGTTAAACCTGGTAAGTCCATGATCTTAACAACGCGTATCCTTAACCTCAAAAACATACATAATGGTAGAGCATCCATTCATGTCAAGCTCTACCCAAATCTCCACCTATCAGTAGGTCTAAGGAACTAGAGATGAAAATTAGTTCTTAAACAGATCTTAGATATACTTTCAAATGCTTTAAGTGGTGCTCATGAATGTCCATTTGCTCAAGTAACTACCATGAAGATCCCTGCCATTCAGCACAGCTGGTTCGATTTGATACTTAAACGAATAATAGAAAGTAGCACATGGTCCGAAGAGCCAAGTATGACTAAGATTCTGTTTAACACTTAGGAAAATAATAGGAAGTATTAATTTACCCAAAGTTTGTAGTCCGACAAGCCCCACATAACTAAGGTTCTGTTTAATACTTAGAAAAGTAATGAGAAGTATTAATTTACCCAAAATATGTGGTCCGAGGAGCCAGGCATAACTAAGGTTCTGTTTAACACTTAGAAAAATGTCATGAAGTATTAATTTACCCAAAGCATGTGGTCTGAGGAACCAAGCATAACTAAGGTTCTGTTTAACACTTAGAAAAATTATAGGAAGTATTAATTTACCCAAAGCATGTGGTCCGAGGAACCAGGCATGACTAAGGTTATGTTTAACACTTAGAAAAATAATAGGAGGTATTAATTTACCCAAAGTATGCGGTCCAAGGAGCCCCACATAACTAAGGTTCTGTTTAATACTTAGAAAAGTAATGGGAAGTATTAATTTACCCAAAGTATGTGGTCCGAGGAACCAGACATAACTAAGGTTCTGTTTAACACTTAGAAAAATGTCATGAAGTATTAATTTACCCAAAGCATGTGGTCCGAGGAACCAGGCATAACTAAGGTCCTGTTTAACACTTAGAAAACTGATAGGAAGTATTAATTTACCCAAAGCATGTGATCCGAGGAACCAAGCATGGCTAAGGTTCTGTTTAATACTTAGAAAAGTAATAGGAAGTATTAATTTACTCAAAGTATGCAGTCCGAGGAACTAGGCATAACTAAGGTTCTGTTTAACACTTGGAAAAATGTCATGAAGTATTAATTTACCCAAAGTATGTGGTCCAAGGAACTAGGCATAACTAAGGTTCTGTTTAACACTTAGAAAAATGATTAGAAATATCAATTTACCCAAGGCATATGGTCCAAGGAGCCAAGTATGACCAAGATTCTATTTGATATTCAAATAAATAATAGGAAGTATAACGCATAATGTAATAAATGAAAATATGGCAAAGAAAACTTTCATTAATAATAATACCTTCTCAGGTTGCTTACATTCCAGGGGCGTGGTACAAAATTTTCATCTAAATCTTCAAGATAATATGCACCTATTCCAGCCACTGAGGTGATGCGATATGGCCCTTCCCAGTTGGGCCCTAACTTTCCCCATGCTAGGTTCTTTGCAGTACCCAAAATCTTTCTTAATACCAAGTCTTCAGGTGCTAATGGCCTTAGCTTCACGTTGGCATCATACCCTTACTTGAGCTTGTGTTGATAATAAGCCAATTGGACCATGGCATTTTCTCTTCGCTCTTGGATTAAGTCTAAGATCTCCCTTAATAACCCATCATTGTTGCTTGGAGTGAAAGAACTCGTTCTCAATGTTGGGAATCCAGTCTCCAGAGGAATAACAGCCTCGGCTCCATAGGTCATTAAAAAGGATGTCTCCCCTGTTGACCTACGAGGTGTGGTCCAATATGTCCAAAGGACGTATGACAGCTCTTCCACCCATTTTCCCTTCTCATCATCCAATCTCTTCTTGAGTCCATTCACTATGACCTTATTGACAGCCTCGGCCTGTCCATTCCCCTGTGGATAAGCCGGGGTGGAATACCTATTTGTAATTCCTAGGTCACAACAGTACCTCTTAAAGGCTTTGCTATCAAACTGAAGACCATTATTCGAGATGAGGGTATGGAGAATCCCAAACCGAGTGACAATGTTTTTCCAAACAAATCTCTTGGCATCCACATCCCTGATATTTGCCAATGGTTCAGCTTCAACCCACTTAGTGAAGTAATTTGTGCCGACCAGCAACCATCTCTTTTTTCCTGCTGCCTTAGGGAAAGGCCCTACAATATCCAAGCCCTATTGAGCAAAAGGCCAAGGGCTGGACAGAGGATTAAGGACACCCCCTGGTTGGTGAATGTTTGGGGCAAATCTCTGGCATTGGTCACACTTCTTCACGTACTCTTAGGCTTCCTTTTGCATGTTCAGCCACCAATATCACTGGGTGAGGGCCCTATGAGATAAGGATTTGCCTCCTATATGGCTGCCACAAATCCCTTCATGTAACTCCTCTAGGAGTAGCTTTGATGCCTCAGGGTGTATGCATAGCAAATATGGCCCCAAAAAAAACACTTGTACAACTTTTGGTCCTCGGATAGCTAAAACCGAGAAGCCTTCCTTCACACTTTGTCAGTCTCGGACTTCCCCTCGGGCAAGATATCCTCTTTCAGGAATAGCACTATAGGGTCCATCTAACTAGGTTCCACCCTAGTTTGATGAATCCGAATCATCTCCTTCTTCATCTCAGTAGGCTTGCACAAGTCTTCAACAAGTATAACTCGAGGTAAGTCCTGTGCCGAGGAGGTTACAAGAGTGGCTAGGGAATTAGCATGTGTGTTTCCACTTCTAGGGATTTGCAGCAAGTTGAAAGACTCAAATCCTGATTGCAAGTGCCTAACCTGATTTAAATATCCTTGCATTCTCACATCCCTGGCCTTTAACTCTCCTTTCACCTGGCCTACCACCAACCTTGAATCCGAGAATATCTTCACTACTTTTCCTCCCATTTTCTGAACCATGGTCATCCCTACCAATAGAGCCTCATATTCAGCCTTATTGTTCGTGGCCGAAAAACCCAATCTTAAGGATTTCTCAATAGTGATCTTCTCAGGAGATATTAAAACCAGCTCCACTCCAGATCCTCTTTGATTTGCCGCACCATCAACGTATACCCTCCAAGATAAGGGTTCTTTCAAGGAAATCATGCCAACTGATTTTCCATCCATGGCCTGCCTCTTAGCCTCCTCCTCCAATGGGGATTCAGCAAACTCGGCCACCAAATCTGCAAGGACCTAGCCCTTGATAGAGGTGCGAGACATATACTTGATATCAAAAGCCCCTAGGATCGTACCCCACTTGGCAACCCTTCCAGTGTAATCAGCACTCCAAAGTAGTGATCGAAGCAGAAGTTGGGTTTAAACAACAATCGTATGGGATTGGAAGTAGTGAGGGAGTTTACGTATAGCATGTACTACTACCAAAATGGCCTTCTCTAGTGGTAAGTAATGAACTTCTGCCTCATGTAAAGACTTTCTCACATAGTAAACTGGCATTTGCATGCCATTGTCAACCTGTATCAGCACCAAGCTCACGGAGTGAGAAGCCACAACAATGTATGCAAACAAGACCTCATCCACCTCGGGCCTAGACATAATAGATGGTTGAGAAAGGTATTCCTTAAGCTGCTGGAAGGCCAAGGCACACTCCTAGGTCCATTCAAATCCCCTCAATTTATTCAACAACTGGAAGAAAGGTCGGCACCTGTTTGCCGGCCTAGAAATAAACTGGTTCAAGGCGGCAGTCATTTCTGTTAGTTTCTGGACTTCTTTGGGATTTCGAGGTGGCTGCAAACTGTTAATTGCCTTAACCTGATCAGGGTTGACCTCAATTCCACGATGAGTGACCATATAGCCCAAAAATTCGCCTGATCCCACACCAAAAGAGCACTTGGAAGCATTGAGGCGTAGTTTATGTTTTCTCAATATTTCAAAAATATTATCGAGGTCTCCTATGTACTCGGACACTATCTTACTCTTTACCACCATGTCGTCTATATAAACTTCAATATTTTTGCCTAACTGTGGCTCGAACATCCTGGTCATCATCCTCTGAAAGGTAGACCCTGCATTCTTCAATCCAAAGGGCATTACTTTGTAGTGGTAATTTCCAATAGGAGTGACAAAAGCTGTCTTCTCCTGATCATCCAGAGCCAGTGGTATTTGGTGGTATCCCTGGAAGGCATCCAAAAAACTCATCCAAGGATAGCCTACGGTTGCATCCACTAGCTGATATAATTGAGGCATGGGGAAAGGGTCCTTTGGACAAGTCTTGTTCAAATCTATGAAGTCCACACATACTTGCCACTTTCCACTCTTCTTTTTTACCATTACAGTATTGGCTAGCCATTCGGGGTAAAACGCCTCTTTGATAGCCCCAGCCTGCTTAAGTTTGGTCACCTCATCCTTGACAGTATTAGAATGGTCCTTAGAGGAGCACCGATGTGGTTGCTTTTTAGGGATGACAGATGGACTAACATTCAAATGATGGAAGATGAAGTTTGGATCCACCCCAGGTGCTTTGTAAGCACTCCATGCGAACAAATCAATATTCCTTTTGAGAAACACTATCATCTCTTCCTTCTCTTGAGCAGGTAGTTGAGATTCGACTTGAAAGAACTTCTCCACATCATCACCAATAGCAATTTTCTCTAACTCCTCACATGTTGCCCCTTCTGACACCGTATTTGCAAACAACATCAGAGTCCTTGATTGCTATAAGCTCCTCTCAACAGAGGCCGAGGACTTCACTCCTGTCTGATGCATTATTGCAACGACCAAGCATTGCCTAGCCACGGACTGGCTCCCAACCAGCTCCTCAATCCGGTCCCTAGACAGATATTTCACCTTCAAATGCAGAGTGGAGGAAACGGCTCCTAGGGCATGAAGCTAGGGTCTTGCTACAATGGCCGTGTAGGGAGAATTGTCCACTACAATGAAATCCACCTCTATCCTGCTTGTACGAGTAGTCGAATCTGGCCCCTTGGAATAACAACTTTCCCATCAAAGCTTACCAAAGGCGAATCATAAGCTGTCAAGTCCCCAGGTTTCAAGCCTAGTCCATTGTACAAATCAAGGTACATAATCTCTGCTCCGCTACCTTAATCCACCAATAGCCTCTTAACATCATATCCCCCTATCCTGAGGGTGACCACCAGGGCATCATCATACGGCTGTATGGTTCCAACCTTGTCCTCCTCAGAGAAACTCAACGCTGGCCGGTTCTCCACTCTAGCCCTCTCCGACTCAGGTCTAGAGTCCTCGGCAGGTGGCTAGGCTACAGACATCACCTTGGAGGGATGAGAACCAGTTCTCCCTGGGGCCGCGAAGATGACATTGATGGTGCCCAAAAGGGCTCTGGAAAAAGCGTTCCCTTGAGATCCTGATCCTGTCTGACCTCCTTGTCCATTGGGCTAATGTAGAAATTGTTTCAACCTCCCCTTTCCGACCAGTTGCTCCAAATGACTCCTCAAAGTTCTATAGTCTTCTGTGGTGTGCCCTCGGTCCTGATTGTATTGGCAATGAAGGCTTTGATTGCGCTTAAAGGGATCACCTCCCATCTTATTTGGCCATTTAAAGAATGGCTTGTTCTTGATTTTCTCCAAGATTTGATGTACTGGTTCTCGTAACACCGTGTTAACCATTTGAGTAGTAGTAGACCCCAATTGCCTAGCAAAGTCTCTCTGGGGCTGGTTATTGTTGTATCGGTCCAACTTGAAATCCCTTCTCTCCTGAGGGATAAACTTAGCCTTCCCCTTTCTTTGTTGTTGGTCTTCCTCGACCCGCTTATACTTATCAATTCTGTCCATGAGTTGACGTACAATATTAGCAGGTTTCCTAGTCAAAGACTTCCTCAAACCATGCTTGGCAAGTAGGCCGACCTTGAAAGTTCTTATGGCCACATCATCAAAATCACCATCTATCTCATTGAACATCTCCCAGTATCTGTCTGAGTACGTTTTCAAGGTCTCCCTTTCTCGCATGGTCATAGACAGCAAGGAATCTAAGGGCCGAGGAACCCTACTGCATGTGATAAAGAGAGATCCAAACGCCCGGGTAAGTTCCTTGAAGGAGTCTATAGAACCTGCTCCTAGGCCATCAAACCATCTCATTGCCACAGGCCCTAGACTGGACAAGAACACCTTGCACATCAGGGCCTCATTCCTAGAGTGTACAACCATTCTCTGGTTGAAGTGGCTCACGTGCTCCACAGGATCTGTTCGACCATTGTACATGGTGAACGTTGGCTGAGTGAACCGCCGAGGAAGTCTCCCTTCCTCGATTCTGCGCGTGAATGGTGATCTGGAAATTTGATTTAACGCGTTGCTCATAGCGTCATTTCCCAGGCGTTTGCAAGATGAATTCTTACTTCTACGCTTCCAATAGTTGTCCGCATCACACAAGAAAGACTCACTGAGGGGAGTCCTTGACCTGGGCCTGTAACTGCCATCTCTATCTTCATCGAAAGAGAAATCAGAGTTGGAAGGAGTCTGTCTTCGTCGTTCGCGGCGCAACCTCCTTTTCAAATGATCAATCTCCAGTTGCATGGCTCTGGTATTCTCCTCATGAGAAAGGTGGTTCCCGCTTCGGGACTAGCTCTTGCTGGTATAGGTGGTATGCAAACTATCCTCCCAGTCCTTTCTTCGCTCAAGATTAACAAAATGATCTTGACGTTGGGACCCCATAGATTCCTCTCGATTCGGACCTGAACCTACCATAACTAAATGTCAAAATCACCAAAGCACCAGAATTTCCCACAGACGGCGCCAATTGTAAGGACTGGATTTGAGTCCTACGCCCAAAAGTTAAAAGGATCTAGGCCCAAAGAGCCCAATACAATGAATTTGTAAAGAGTGGATTGGAAAACTAGGTTCTAATGAGTTGGGTAACAATTATAGTGGATCCAAATGATAATAAAGTAAAAATAGACTAGTTTTATCTAATAAAAATCTTCCTCGGCACAGTCCGAAGAGATCAGTTCTTGTATATAACTCTTGAAGTTGATTACCAGTACAGTTCTTATTGCTACAGTATTTCTCTCTCAATTCTTCGATCCTTTTCTCTCAGGGCCTCCCTCCTATTTTATACTATCTTCCTCCTTTCATCTATGCCCTCCACGTGTAGATTAGATTGCTGGTGTTGATCTTTGTCCCATCAGTGCCTTCCTAAAGTCTTTGGGAGTAGCAGTAAGGCTGAAAACTATTATTCAGGTATCACTTCTACATTAATGCGGCTAGAGAGTTAGTTGCAGAGCATTCAATGCGGTGGTAGCAACTTTCTCTTAGATATTATATGGTTTCTCTCTGTCCTGTGCCCTCCTGATACTTATCCTCATCAGTTGAATTGTCCGGAACGTTTGCTCTTAATGGCAAACCGCACCTTCTGACCTCGGCTTTGCTCAACCGAGGAAGCATTTCTCCTCGAATCACTTTTTTGGACTCTCATGACCATACCTCACCTCTTCATTCATTAACATGGACTCCTCTGACAGTGTTTCCCCGTCCTCGGACTATTTAATGTCCTCGGATTGGGCCCTCGACCCAATATATATACATATATATGTACTATTGGGCCTACCACCCCTACAGATACAATCCAAATTCTTCATCTAATCTATCTAATCCTTATTTTTTTATGTTCAGTGTATTAGAAATTGTTTTTAGATTATATATATATATATATATTGTTCTTATCTTTTTCTCCTATAATTTCTAAGCTTATAAAAATCTTAATTTG
Organism: Notholithocarpus densiflorus; assembly: GCA_030021035.2. Taxonomy (NCBI): domain Eukaryota; kingdom Viridiplantae; phylum Streptophyta; class Magnoliopsida; order Fagales; family Fagaceae; genus Notholithocarpus; species Notholithocarpus densiflorus. The sequence goes on along the minus strand of JARYZH020000036.1, from coordinate 184,662 downwards.
ATTACAATCGAAATTCTTATAATTTAGAAGTTGATTAAAAATCTTAATTGATAAAAAAATATAATAAAAAAAAAAAATAATAAAAAAACTCAGTACTTTTCAATTTGCCATATATATTACTTTTTTTTTAGATAGAAGATAGATATTGTATTGAGTAAAAGAGCCAAAGCCTGAAAACATATACAAGTGAGTAAATACCCTAAAAACATCCAGGGGAAAATGCAAAGAAGTTCTAATGCCCAAAGGAAAAGAAAGACCACTAGTAGCAAGACGCTGCAAGCCTAGATATAATGCAGTAACAATTAAGGTTATGTTTGATAATAGTTTTGGTTTTCTATTTTCAAAAACTGGTTTTTGGGAATAAAAAAAAAAAAAAACAATTTTCTTGTATTTTTGAAATTAAAAATATGTTTGGTTAGTTGAAATTAAAAAAAAATAAATTGAAGAAAAAAATAGAAAATACTAAAATATGTTGTTACTAGGATTTGAACTCTAATGCTAACTCATTAAATGAGACAGATTCATTAAATCAAATACATGTTTTTATTGACTTTTGAAAATTAGAAACTGAAAACAGCCTTTTGCATGTTTTCATTTTCCTTCACAAATTGAGTTTTGAAAACAATTTTTGTTTTTTGTCCATTTTGGGTTGCCAAACAAGTTTTTTAGTCTAAAAAATAGAAAATTATTTTTGAAAACAGAAAATAAAGGGAAAACTATTAGTCTTTTTATCTTTTTTAATAAAAATTCTTCTTACCAATCAATTTAATTCACTTCTTTTTTTATCCACCTATGTTTATTATATACACGGTTTTTCATTTATTTATTATCAATAATTTTTTATTTTGTTTTCTAATTAGTACATTGTATACACCTATGTTTTTACACTATTAATATTTTACTAGCCTTAGGTTTCTCTTCACTTCCAAATCTTTATTTACATAACTTTTCTTTATCTTATTATTTTTAAATTAAATAAAAATCTTAATTTCATTATAATTTAAAATTATACTAGTTAGACCTCTTTTTAAGTTGATATATCATCTATTTTTTTTGGAGAAAGAGAAACTCACGCCAATATATAAATCCCTGAATCCCCAAGACATAGCCAGTATGTATTTCTCTTCACTCAAGTTTCTTGCAATTTTTAATTATAAAATTCAAACCATTTGAAAATATGTTTGATTGAAGTTTGATTTTTTTTTTTTTTGGTTTACCATTATAGTTTGATTTGGACGATTTGCACAATTACATCCTATCTTCGTGGTTTGTTTAAAAGTTTTTTGTTGCTTGCTTTTGTAAATATTGTATTCTGATCAAAGTTGGTGCTAAATATGTAGTTGCAGGTTAGATGAAATATTTTATTAATGCTACAAGTATGTCTTATCAATAGAAATAGATTAATTTATTAGAGTATATTCTTAACAATGAATTTCTTGATTATTCCTAAATACTTTGTTAAATGATTGTTGCAACATCACATGATTATAAACAAATAAGTTCACATTAAAATTATTGATAAGTACAATTAAACTATTGTTTTTATCTAAAACATGATATTGACTATAAAGTTTTGGTGTGACAAAAAAATCTTGCATTGTATATGAGAAAATTTTATTTTTTAAAATTTTTAGTATGCATCAAGTGATTAGGTCTTTTTTTTTTTGTATATTATTTTTTGCCAATATCATGGAAACATGCATGTCTAGATGGACTTTAATTCCCATTATATTTTAAAACTTAAAATTTAATGTGCATGTTAGCTATGATTTATGTTGATTTATATTGGTGGGTATGGATGCCCTAATTTATGGTTTATAATACTCTATAACTTTTTTCTAGCAGGTTGTAGACTTAACCCACTTTTATATATATATATATATATATATATATATATTTATATATATATTTGGGCATGCAAGACCTTGCCAAAAGGTATAACTTCTTAATTCTTATCATATCTAAATGCTAATGAAGTTATTTGGGCATGCATCTCCTTTTATATTAGTTACATAATTATCTACTATCTTCCATTCAATTAATTTTGGGTTTATATATGATTTTTTTTAATAGAAAAACTTTACTTTAGTTTTATTATCTATTTTAATTTAATTTTTCTTAAATTAATAAAATATTTTCTTTAATATACACATGATTCTTGATTAAGCCGTGTATCGCACGGATATAATACTAGTATAAAATAAAATAAAAGACTTTTATTATAGTTGACTTGACCATGAGTTGTTGGATTAGAGTATCCAACACGCATGTGATCACGCCAACAACTTGGATAGGAGCGCCCAAGAACAATCAGTCAAGCTGACACAAATTACATGAATTTATTTCTTTTAATAACAAGTAATTCCTTTTTTCCTGCTGTTTATTCTCAAAAAAAAAAAAAAAAAAAAATCATTTTTCAAGAGAATCATGTAATTTTTTTTATATTATTTTAATAGTCATATCAGCATTTTATAGTGCCAACAATGCACTTCGTTTGCCACGTTAGAATTTTCTGTTAGTGGGTCGATGATAGGGACCAAAATGGACTTGAATTTTCATTTTCCAGGACTCAGGTAGGTGCAAATAAAGTTTAGGGACCAAAACAAAAATCGGCCCAAAATATAACTAAAAATGCACTTTTGCCTTTTATTTCCTTGTATTTTGTGGAATTTAATTGTAATGAGTTTAGTTTTAAGTGATGAAGATTTTCTCAAGATAATTGATCTTGTGACTGGCTCGGGACTCAACACCTGCGAAAGGTCATGTGAGGAGCACATGTGAAAGTTCAAGAGTTAGTGTATCTTGCGAGAAAATAATTTCTCTCCTTTCTCCTATGATATTTCATAATTTGTTTGAAAAATATTACACTATGATCACCTAAACTTGATAAACAACCAATCAACATTAACGGGACATTATATTTTGCATCCATAACCATATAGTATGGAACCCGAAAAAACATACTATACTCGTAATCAATATTCCTCAGAAGCGAGGTCATACCAATCACTATGATCAGGCGAGAATTATTCTCATTATTAATGCTATCATGGTAACTCTTACCAAACAAAAATAATTTTCCGCTTTTCCTTTAGCCTCTAAGTAATAATGACATAGCTCCGAAGGGAGGTTAACATTACACTTAGTCTAGTGTACACCATTGCCTTGAATCAATGTGAGTCACCAAGTAACTCCACGGAAGCGTGGTCGTTCTCAATGTAAAAACACACTTCATCCATCATTAAGAAGTTTAACCTATAGTACCATGAATTAAACACCCTCTGAAGGGAGCAAGGCATATACGCTAAGGCGAGATGCCTAATCACACTACTATAAACCGGCAATGGAGGCCGTGAGATCCAACCCTTGTATCTCTCTCCCACTAGAAATTTTAAAACAAGTGGATTGCCATGAAATCATTGTGATCTAATCACAATTTTAACCCTACACATCAAAGTGTTTAATTGTTTAAATTCAATGTGATATAACTGAGTCACGTCACTATGGCGTAATGAACATTTGCGCAATCACAAAGAAGTTTAACCTTGTAATTCGTGAAATAAATACCCTCCGCATGGAATGCAAGACTCGAAGTCAAGACAAGGTATCTATTCACATTACAATAAACTTAACAAAAGAGTTATTTCAGCACTCCCACTCGTTATTGGGGTTTTTATTAAATAATTGTGATCCCATCACAACTAATAACCTTGCACTTGAAAAAAGACTCTAATCTCATTAGAATCACTAACTAAAATGGAAGTCCTAAACTATTTAGGATTCCTTAAACACTAATGAATCAAAAATTAGTTATATAGAACTCTATCCTTAATTTACTAGATAAAGTATTCTAATCTCATTAGAAACTATATAACTTTAATTAGAATTTTAAACTCATTAAAAAAAAAAACTTCTAATTAAAATAAATTAAGGACTTTTAATCATAAAACAATTTAGGATTAAGAGTTCTATTTAACTAACATCTTTGATCTCATTAGGTCTTTTAGTTAGAACCATGTGTAATCATATCACACATTGCCTTACACCTTATACATTTGAAAACATTTAGAAAATATTCAAAATTCCCTCCAAATGCATTTTTGTGAGAATCTCGCGACTATATTAAAAAATAGTGAAAATACAAAATTCAGACAGAAACTTTCGTTACTGTCTCGCGGGTATCTCGCTACTAAGTGCGTCCCGCAAAAACAAGTAAAGCAAAAAAAATTGAAAACACAAAAAATTAGACAGAAACTTTCGCTACTATCTCGCGACTGTTTCGCGAGTAAAGCTTACCCGCGAAAAGTTTTTGTCTTCAGAATCATTTTATCATTTTTCGCGAGTAACTTCGCGGGAAGCTAACCCGCGAAAAACCCGTGTTTTCAGTTTTTCCAGAGCAATTGCAAACAGTTTTCAACGATATTTTATGAACAAACAGCTACCATATGAACATAATAGACAGAATTCGATGTCAAAACTGAATTCCATTGATGTTATAGCCTTAAACTTGAATTTAACATACTTGAATTCAGATTTAAACAACATCATAACATCAAAATCAATTTTCATCAAACCATAGTTTCAATAACCATACAGAAAATTAAATACCTATATAATCTTCTAACATCATGAAACTATTATTTCTGATTCCAAAACTTACAAAACATGTTACACAGATTCAAAATGAAGACCACTCTGATACTATTTGTTGGAAAAACACATGTTTGTATCGCATACAAAGCATACGCAACGGAAAAAATTAACGGATCTACTTCATTCGCAATTGATAACATGTACTATGCAAATTTCAGAATTTGAGAACAAGAAAGCGTACCTTGGTGTGATGAAATTCAAAACCGAAGATCAGAAATTCTTGGGAAGACTTTTAATCTTCACTCCAATTCCACTTGATACCCAAAATGTGTGGTATCTCAATCAGTTTCTAAGAAGAGAATAGAAGAGTGTCCAACACCCCACATACAAACCATTTCATTCCTTATGTGATCTTAATGAAAAATCACTATGAAAGTCTTATAAAAACCTTCATCTTTTCCTTATGAAAAAACACTTATGAAATTCTGTATATTTCTCTCCTTATATACAACTGATTATCTAATCGGGCTAGCCTTTTGGGTCATTCCAATTGGGCTCTAGTATGTGGCTTGGAGTGGGACCAAAAGGGACCAATAAGACACTAGCTCCAATGGGCCTTGGGCTTTTCTGTTAACTCTTGACAAGTCCAAAGTTACCATTAACTATATTTAATACCACTATATAAATATAGTTGCACTCTAGGCCTTATCTATAAATTATATCCCAAGACTTTATTATACATGCAACTCTTTCATTAAAATATTTGTAGTAATACAAAGTCAAGAATGTAGACTGTCACTTTGAAAATTACTACATCTTAATCCTTGAGTACCCGGTTTAATCCTTTATGTTATTCATCATATATTTATGAAATCCAATTTCATAAATATATACTTTAGTAACAACTTACTAAAGTAGTTGGGCCCAACTCTCTTGAATAACCAAACTCATTAAACTTATTTCAAGAGAATATTTTATGTCTCCGTTAAGAGATTATGAATTTCATCTTGAGAATATATGTTCCATCAACACTAAATGCGGCTGCCCAACATACTGAGGTTTTGACCGTGACTTATAGATCTCACTCCTGATATATTAAAGCAACCTACATCTCATGATCAAGTTCATTATTCTCTTAGGATTTAGAGTTCATGTAAATAGAAGTCGTGAGATTTATTATTCATTTGACAGTCGTTAGAAGAATAATAAATCTCATAGCGGTCCAGTTCAATATGTCTTAACTCTTAAAACATATCAACTAGAAGTCTCCACTTCCATGATCAAGACAAATCATCTTAGTTGATATGTTATAGTCTTCACAGATGAAATACCCAATTTTATCACCGACTACGAACTAAAATTCTGAGTTTACAAAGAACTTGTGATTTATATCTTCTGTGATTAAATCACATAAATCACATACTATGCATCTCATGGACTAAGATAATGTCCCATTAGTTCATTTATAGATAGTCTCATATAATTAAACAACTTAATTATTTATGACATGCCAATAAATTAGATTTTAAGGCATAAACCCCAACATTTAGAACACTATCTAGCATGATCTTTTGACTTCTATTTTCTTTTCTCTTTAGCTCACTTCACACACACACAGTCGACATGGCCTTCGTCTATCTTTTTTTTTTTTTTTTTTTTTTTTTTTTTTAGATTTGTTGTTCTAATTAAATGTATTTTTTCCCTGTTCTTGATCTGTTGTTTCTATTCTAATTTTAGATTGTGTTTGTGTTTTGATTGTGTTACCGTTTGAGAGAGAGACAGATGAACAAAGAAGAGAGGAGAAATGAGAAAGAATATTTTTTTATTCAGCAGGGTATTTTTTTAAGATCAAATAATGGTTTGGAGTTGCTACAGTGTTCTCTACATTAAGAGAACTACTATAGCAACTTCAAAAAAATTTTGGAAAAGTTTAGGGTTTTAGACATGCTGTTGGAGCGTGAATAGTGAGCTTTTTTCTCCAAAAAGTAGAGATAAACCATCTATTGGAGATGCTCTTAGCTCTCTGTTTCTTTGTAATTAGTTTCTTTTTTTTTTTTTTTTGCTTTTTCTCTTCTTTTGTAATCTTTGATATGCTTTGTGCTTCTTTGCATAAAGTAGTTTTTTGAATATACATCTTTCTTACTTATAAAAAAAAAAGGTGAAATTCTGACCAATCATCTTTCCTGTGAAAGTTGTAAATTAAAAAGTCAACACACAACACAACACAAGTATTTTAGCTGACAAAGACAGTGTTAAGTACCCCATACACACCAAAATACCAGCAGAAAAACAAAGTGCTAACTTCTAAGTACCCCACATAACAAACAACTCCAAGTGGGGACCAACTTATTTCAAAACAATAAAACTGCACATGAAGATGTTCAACAAACAGACAAATTAAGTAGATTATCCACACACACTAAAAAAAAAACAATATAAAGTAGATTATCTCAACGCATTTAATCTCACCTATCAGTTAACAAAGTCCAACATAAACAAACAAAATGAAACAAAAATACTCTTCAACAGAAAAAGTCACCGGCTTTATATAACACACAGCAAAATCTAGCACAAAACCCATATACTACTACCTATACCCAAAAAAACACAAATAAAAAATTCTAGGTTTTCATCACTTACCCAAAATTGTACTTGGCCGGAGCTGGAGCTGATGGAGTTGACCCTAGCCCACCAGAGTATACCCTAGCCAACGTAGTGAAAGGCGAAAGGCGCCCTTAAGGCGCCAAGGCCTTGTATCGCTCGAGGTGATGAGGCACCAAAAAGGCGCTAGCCCAAGTGAAGCGATGCGCCAAATTCTAAATATTGTTATTTTACATATAGGGTTCCAATCTAATGTATTTGATGTATAAGAATATTATATGAACAAATTTGACTCCATTCCTAATGGATAGGACTGGTTTATAAAACCAGTTTTTGGGTTTGAATCCCAACCAAAAAATAAGTTTCCATCCAAATATCAACAGTTAACTAAGTCTAGATAATTATCAAATATCAACTAAGTCTGAATATTAACCATAAATCACCATTTAAAAATTAGTCTCCATCCAAATATCAACTAAATCTGAATATTAAACCAAAATATTGTTCATAACTTCATATTAGAAAGAAGAAAACTCCTAAACAAAACATTGAACTTCAGGACTATCTATGACAAAACAAAAGCATTTGAAGATTGAACATTCTGCCTATTAGATTGAACATTCTGCCTATTAAATAGGCTATTAGCCTATTTAATAGCTTGAATGTGGTTGTTAGTTTTAATCTTAAGGTCATCATCAGACTCTTCACTCAAGTTTCCATCACTTTCAAAGCCACTTGAAGCAGATTTATAACCATCAACATTCTCTTCCTCGGACTCATCAGAATCAACATCTTCCTCTTCAATATTTGGTTGTGATGTTAAGGCCTTTGAGATTGCCCTTGATTTTGTTTGGAATCTAGTATTCTTCCTTGGTTCTCCAACACCAGCAGCTCTTGCCACTACACCCCATGTCAAACCATCATCATCATCATCAAAAACCAACTCATCTTCAACATTCATAGATGGTTCAACACCCATTTCCCCCAACAACCATTCATTACTTTCATCTATATCATCTAAGGGGATGGGATCAATAACATCACGCTTATCATATCATGCCTTCATCTTTTGATTATACTTCACAAAGAACAGATCATTTAGTCGTTTTTGTGCAAGTCTATTCCTTCTTTTTGTTTGAATCTACAAGCATTTATGAAAACTAAGTATTAGACTATAGTGAATAATTAAACCATTGGAATTTTCTATGAAATAAAGTAGCTCATCAAAGGATAAAATCTACTTATTATACTTAAAAACTCACTTGCTCAAACACAATCCAATTGCGCTCACAACCACATGCACTACAAGTCAAGCTCAAGATTTTTATAGCTAACTGTTGCAAATTCGGAGTTGAGCTCCCATACAAACTCCACCATTCAGCTATGTTAAAAAAATAAGAATGAGTAATGATATATGATATATCATAGAAGTCAAATTTTTTATTTGTAAAAAGTGCCACTGTTCTAGTCATTATAAGTCAGATATAAATGCTTTCTTACCTGGAGCCCTTGTCTTTCTTGATCTTTCCGCCAATTGAATGCCAAAGAGTCCTTCAGCTTTCTTATACATGGATAGCTCAGCCATGATCTTGTCCTGAATTTTAGTACTAGGATCTAGTCTTTGTATACAAGCATACAATCCTGCTGTAATTTCATGATTTGTCGCTATGTCAGAATCAAAATAGAAATACTCTGGATTCAAGAAATGACCTGCTGCATGCAAAGGCCGATGTAGTTGACATTCCCATCTCTCATCAATGATTTTAAAAATATTTGAATACCTTTCTACATTCTCATTAAAAGCTTTTATAATGGCTTCTTTGGCCCTATCCATTGCCTCATATATATAACCCATAGCTGGTTTTCTCTCATTGTCAACAAGGCAAAGAACTCGAACAAGAGGGCCCATAACTTTAAGAATGTAAACTATAGTATTCCAAAAAGAAGGCATCAAAATCGTTTCTACTACTCGTTTAGCATTTGCTTCCTTTGCCCATCTACTACGAACCCACTCCTCAGAAGTAAACATGGCCCTTAGGTTATGCTTTTGCTTATAAGTGGATTTTATTGTAAGATATGAAGTGCAAAACCTAGTTTCCCCAGCCCTAACCAGCTCTCTTTGGTTTGTGTATTTTCTCATCATATTTAACACACCCCCATGGTTGTAGATATATCCAGTCAATTGAATGGCCCTTTCCAAAGTTTTTGCAATTCTAGGAATTTTCCCAATATCCTCCAATATAAGGTCAATGCAATGTGCAGCACATGGAGTCCAATACAAATTTGGCCTTTTTGCTTCCAACAACTTCCCAGCCAACACATAATTAGATCCATTATCTGATACTACTTGGACTACATTAGCCTCCCCAATCTGTTCTACAAATGCATCAAGTAATTCGAAAAAAATTTCCCCAGTTTTCATAAAAGATGATGCATCAATTGACTTCACAAACATGGTTCCAGATGGGCAATTCAACAAAAAGTTCATCAAGGTCTTATTGGTTCTACTAGTCCACTTATCAGACATAATAGAACAACCATATTTCCTCCAAGATTCCTTGTGATCACTCAATAACTCATTTGTGTAAGCCACCTCCTTTTTGAGAATTGGAACTCTTAACTCATGATAACTAGGAGGCTTCATATTTGGACCATACTGCCCAATAGCTTCAACTGCCCATTTAAATTCATCTAAGCGAGCAACATTGAATGGTATATCGGCTAGATAAAATAGCCGGCCGATATACTGACAAGCTTGTGCTCTTTTCTCTTTGTCAAGTTTATCATTGATGTTAGTTTGCTTCATCTTACCATGTTTCCTTAGCACAGCCACTTTTTCTGGCTTTAATGTCACAAAAGAATCCATAGGACCTTTCAATTTTTTAGACTTTGGCATTAATTTCACAATTTTCACTTAAGTGCTACTGCCAACCCCTCTCTTACTAGAGCATGATTTTTTCCCTTTTTGGATAACTTCTACTTCCTCTACCTCATCATCATCTACATCCTCAATTTCAATCATATTATCTATATCATCAAAATCAGGCATCTTGTCATAGTTCTCCTTCTCACTCTTCTTCACTGCCATATAATGTGCAAGCTCTTCTCTAACATGATCAGGACATTTTAAACACTTTGCACTGTTTTTAAAATTCCCCACTTGATGCTGCTTTGCTCTATGTATCCCTCCCTTTGTGACTTTATTACAAAAGAGGCAAGTCACTGCATTTTTGTCTTCAACATTAGCTAAATAATTATATTTCCATCCCGGATCTTTTCTCCTCCCATTATCTAAAGCCATTCTACATATAAAAAAATAAAACCCAATACAATACATTTAATAGGATTCTATATTAAGCTAGCTATGTATCATTTACTATGGTTTAAGCTCTAAAAATTGAGTGAAGTAATGAGTTCGAGAAAAGGGAAAAATACAGGAAAAGAAAATAAAGAAAAAGATAGGGGAGAGTTGCTATAAGAAAGTCTGAGTCTGAGAAAGAAGGGTAAAGGGGAAAAAAAAACAGAGAAAAAACAGTGAAGGAAGAGTTGCTGGAGATAGTCAAAGTCCAAGAGAGAAGGGTAAGGGGAAAAAAAAAACAAAGAAAAAACATAGAGGAGAGAGTTGCTAGAGACAGAGAATCCAAGAGAGAAGAGAAAAGGGGGGGGGGGGGGAAAAGCAAAGAAGAAATAGAGAGGAAAGAGTTGCATGCTTTGAAAGTGTGGACACAGAGCATAGGAAAAAATTACCAAGGCAGTGAGAGAGAACTCAGGAAAAAAAAAAAAAAGTGTAAAAAAAAAAACTAAAAGAACATGAAAAAATTACCTGATGTTGGTTGATTGCCGGCAGCCATTGGCCCACTCTCTTCCAAACCCTAGAAGAAGAAGAAAGACCTACTGCTTTGCTCTGAAAGTTGATGAAGAGGAGTGGTTCCCGAAATTTCTCACTGGATCTTTTGTTTTATCTTTTGTTTTATGCTTTTTTTATATTAATTTATTTGATATAGTGGGTGACAGCTCATCCCCACTAAGGTAACAGTTTTAAAACCAACCTTGCACCCCTTTAAATTTACAAAGCATGCCATTAGTAGCTTTAAATTGCAAAATTTACTCAGGCACTCACCTCTCACCTAACAAAATATATCTGGGCAAGCGCCTAGGCTCCAGAGGTGAGTGCCTCGCCTCAGTGCCTTTGAGGCACTTTTCTGGTGCCTCGCCTCGCCTGGGCGCCTTGGTAAGCGCCCAGAATGCCTTTGACTACATTGACCCTAGCCCACTGGAGTAGACCCTAGCTCGTCGCAAAATCCATCTCCTTCTCTCTTGGTGATGCACACCAAGGAGCTGGACATGCTGATCATACAAGTGGAAATGGAGCTGAATTTGCACAAGACCCTTTGTCATTTTCTAGTGGCCCAATTACAAGACTTAGAGCCAAACGTTTTAAGGAAGCACTAAATGGGCTAGTCCAAGAGAATTGGGCTAATTCTAAAAAGACCAAGACGGGCTCAAATAATAATCAAGGCTTAGTCCATGTCGTCAAAGCAATTGAAGAGGCTAATGCATGCAAATTCGCAACCAGCATGGTCTGACCATAAAAGGGTGTGAATTTGTTAAGTTCCAAGGATATTAAATGGGAAAATGTCTTGGTATTGGCTAGGCATGTTAATTCTAGTCATTTAGCTATTTTTGACTGCCTTTAGAAGTCCTAGAAAACTAAAAAAACGTGGGAACTTGATTAGATTAATTTTTGTGTTGTTTTTGAAGTTGTAATTATGGTTTTTACCTATTCTTGGAGGGTTGCTCCAATTATATATCTGGTAGTACGAATTTTAAAAAGGACAGATTGGTATTTCAGAAAAATCATTCTCCTTATGAGTCTTGTGATCCTCTTGGTTCTTAAAAGAACTCTTGAACTTATCAAGTTAATCTTGTGGCGTTCAAACAACCAAACTTATCACCTTTGATTCTTGAGAGATTCTTAGGAATTCTTAGTGTGGCATTTCAATTCTATCGTAGTCTTGGTTTTCATCTGGTTAGGTGACGGGTCAAGGCTCAACAAATCTTGTCTACACGATCTTGGGGTTCCAAACCATCATTGTTATTGGGTTTCATCTCAATTGTTGGTGAAGTTCATATCACTCGGTCTCAATATCTCTCTCTATCTTGGTCTCAATCTCGGTCTCTCTCAATCTTGATCTCAATCTTGATTGCCGATCTCTAACTCTCTCTCTTTCCCCCTCTCTTTTTCCTCCAATTTTCTCAGCCAAGGCACAAATTCATCGGGTTTTTTGGTTTTGTTTTCAGGGGAAGGGGAATGGCGTTGTTCCCCTTAAATTTTTTTTTTAATAACAATTTTTATTTTATTTTAATTACGAAATTATAAATAAATAAAAAGAACCTAAACGGTGTTGTTTTGGCTCACTTAATGGCACCACTTAATTGAGGCCTAACAGAATACTGAATTGACAAAAATTGAAAGTTAGAGGACTGAAATGACGGGATACTTGGGGACTAGCATAGTAAGGGGATAGAATATAGTAAGTTAACACGCGTTTGAAAGATAATTGCAAACTAGCATCTCGAGTTTTAGAAACTCGAGTTCCATATAAAACTCGAGGCCTAAAGACTCGCTTCCTACTTGCTGAGTTGGACATTATTATGCCACATAGATCTCGAGTCTTAAAGACTCGAGTTCTACAAAGCAAAACCAAGTCTTTAAGACTTGATTTTCTACAGGAAATGCCACTGATCTCGAGTCTGCAAGACTCGATTTCTACCAGAATAAAAATCTAAGTGTTTATGTATCTGGTTTGGGGTTATGTGGAAATGAGGGAAAATCAAAGTTCTTATTGGATTGATGTGGTTTGATAATGAATATAGAAGGAGAGGGGCTGTGTTTTACTACTGACCTCAGTGCGAGACAGTAAGAGAGCTGAGTGAGGTTTTGAGTGAGAGGTCGCCGATGAGAGGAGACGAGAGTTTTTTGCCGCCGATGGGTTTTCTGCCGCCGATGAGATGCACTTGTCTCCGATGGGTTTTTTAGCCGCCGATGAGATGCGCTTGTCTCCGGTAGAGTGAGGGTTTGGGGTTTGTGTGTTTGGGTGTGAAGGAGAGTGAGAGTGAGAAGTGAAATAAAAGTTGAGTTTGTGTTCTGTGATTGAAATATGATCACAAATCGAGTATTAGAAACTCGATTTCAACGTGGCTCCACGTGGAAAAAAGTCCACGCCAGATGTTTGTAGCTCAGGATCCCGAGTATTAGAAACTCGATTTCTACTTGGAACTCGAGTTTTAAAAACTCGAGATGCTACTTTTCCACTTTGTTTTGAAACTGGGCAACTAACGAAATTCTTAGCAATCTAATGTTAAATGAAAAAAAATTCCTGAAATGACAAAACTGAAACTTAGAGGACTGAAATGACAAAAGTTGAAACTTAGAGGGTCAATTTTGAGTTTTAACCAAAAAACTTTTACGACTTAAGTAATTGTTGAATTTTTACATATTCCGAGAAAAGAGTAACATTTCAGCAATCCTGAGTTTGTTCGTGGATAAGTAGAATTTGCATGTTCTATTCACACCAGAAAAAAAAAAAAAAAAAAGTTGATGTTTAATCCAAATTCTACACAGCAGTAAGCTTAATTAATTACCTAGATTAGGAAGCGTAGAACGATAGCGGAATTCGAAATGTTGTTTACACAACAAACTTTTTATTATTATTATTAATCTTGTAAATGAGATATTTCATTAATACAAAAGAGAGTTTTATAAAGTTTCAAACATAGTACAAACTGTAAACACCAAAAATGCCGAACTAGATCTGACTAAGACAATAAGCTGAAGCTGCAACACCGCCACCCCAACACAGTATTATAAATATTTTAGTTGGAATGGAAGTGAAGAGTTAGTTAGGGACAGATTCAGAGGGGACTAATCCAAGGAAGTCATTTTAGAACTAAAAAGACTAATTCTATTTGACCCTATAAAAATATTTACGAAATCAGAGAAAGCCAATTTGTTGATAATATAAGTCCAAGTTAACGGGTGCAGTCAGGGTATTAATGAACTACTTAAAAAAGTTTTTGATACCGCTTTTATAAAAAATATAAAAAAAAAAACAAAAAAAAAAAGCCCGGGCATTGGTTTATAAAATATTTTTTATAAACTTTTATAAGAAAAGAAAAAAATAATTGATTTTTTTTTGTAGTTTTTTATATTTCTTATAAAAATTTTATAAGAGCACTCGTTAAGTGGACCTAATATAAGAAATTATTAAAAAAAATTGATTTTTTTTTTTTTTCATTGAAATTTTAAAAAAATATTTCTTAAATTAATTTTTATAGGAATTCATTAACTTTTTCCATAATAAAATTAAAATTTTGAAGCCACTTTCTCCCTTTCTTGATAAATGAGTTTTTGGTCCCAAAAGAAGAGGAAATAGGGGATTCGAACTTTTGACCTGCATGGATCTCCACTTAAAATTTTGTCCATTTTTATGTTGTTTTTGTTTCTTCCTTTAAATTAAGTCTTAGCAAAATTGTTATTTATTTATTTATTGATTTTTTAATTAGTGTTATTGTGGATAACTGAGTTGAAAGTTGAAAATTTTATCTGAATTTGTTATTATTAGAAAGAGTTGTTGATGATTTATTTATTTTTAATGTGTATAATTAGTTAAACTGTTACGGAATGAGTTTAAAGAGGAAAACTGGTGATTTGGTGTCGAAGGAAGGGTTTGGTTCGGAAGCAAAGAGGCAGAGAGTGGTGGAGTCGTCTCCATCGCCGCCGCCTCTTCCAATTGCGAATCCTCTTTCCGGATTAGCGAATTATGACGATGATGAGGAGGAGGAGGAAGAGGAGAGGCAGATGGCTGAGCAAAATGGTGGTGGGGAGGGAGTGAAGAATGGCAATGGAGGTCAAGGAATAGAAGAGGAGGAAGAGGATCAAATTGAGCAAGGATATGGTCAAGGAAGGCGTAACCGTGAGGTTGAGCGCCGGAGGGACTGTCCTTATCTTGATACTGTTAATCGCCAGGTATACTGCTCGTCTTTGATGCTTAAGATAAATTGACAAAATGGGCTTTTTTTTTTTTTTTAAATTTTTTTTAACTACAATGTCAATTATTTGAGTTAATTGTTAATGTTTTACAGGTTTTGGATTTTGATTTTGAGAAAACTTGTTTGTATATGCATTGTTAACTTCAGGCATGTATCTATGTAAATGCGTTTCTAGTGTGTGTACAGCTCATTTTGATGAGTTACATAATTTTTTTTTTTTTTGGGTTTTAAGTATTGTTTTCGGTTGCTATTCTGTGCTTTGCAGGTTTTGGATTTTGATTTTGAGAAGTTTTGTTCTGTCTCCCTGTCGAATTTGAATGTGTATGCCTGTTTGGTCTGTGGGAAGTATTATCAAGGAAGAGGGAAAAAGTCTCATGCATATACTCACAGCCTGGAAGCAGGCCACCATGTTTATATCAATCTTCGGACTGAGCAGGTTTATTGCCTTCCTGACGGATATGAAATTGACGACCCCTCATTAGATGACATTCGACATGTTCTGAATCCCAGGTGTGCTTATATTTTTGCAAAGTGCTTTCACCATATTTTTCCTTATCTATTTCATGCTGTCATACCCTCTATTAGCATATCTCTCTGCGTGTGTGTGCGTGTATGTGTATGTGTATGTGTGCTTGTGTGTGCACAGCCACATGCATCCTATGGATGTGGATGTGATGGCTGTCAATTGGATATGTTTCCTTTGATCCTTGTGGATTACAGTTTTTCTTTGAAAGAGAACCACCATGGTCAGCTTCATTAAGTTTCTCAGTACTATTTGTGATAGTAATATGCTATCTTTCATTCACACTGTATTTTATGTTTTATTTAAGAATTTAATTTAATGGATTATGTACTTTTAAGCACTTAATTGTTGATTATTTTTGGCTACTATACATACAGGTTTGTTAGGGAACAAGTGGAACAACTTGACAAGAACAAGCAGTGGTCTAGGGCATTTGATGGTTCTGATTACCTTTCAGGAATGGTACTTATTTTTGGCCTTAAACCACATTTCTGTTTTATTGTTGGAGATTTTATATGATATTAAATGGGACCTTTTGAAGTGTTAATCATGATTTGGTAAATTTCAGGTGGGGCTTAACAACATTAAAGAGACAGATTTTGTGAATGTCACAATACAATCTTTGATGAGAGTTACTCCTTTAAGGAATTTTTTCCTTATCCCTGAAAATTATAAACACAGCAAATCTCCACTTGTTCATCGATTTGGAGAACTCACAAGAAAGATCTGGCATACAAGGAACTTTAAAGGACAGGTATGTTCCCAGTCTGTCACATTGAGTTAATGGTTCTTGAACATGAAATTCATATTTATCAAAATTCTTAATGTTTTACAGGTAAGCCCACATGAGTTTCTACAGGCAATTATGAAAGCCAGTAAAAAAAGGTTTCGGATTGGTGCGCAGTCTGATCCAGTTGAATTCATGTCATGGCTTCTTAACACACTGCATGCTGATCTTAAAACGAAGAAAAATAGAAGCATTATCTACGATTGCTTTCAGGTTGTCTCTATAATCGTTTTTGGTGACTTTGTTGCTAGTAGTTGGATAGTCAGTTGCACTTATCTAAAGACATCTGTACACTTTATAGGGAGAATTGGAGGTTGTGAAAGAGATTCATAACAAGCTTTCTTGGAGAAGAAAGATAACAGTGATGACCAGCATGCTGCTTCAAAACTCACAGATGGTGGAATTGAACATGATGCTGTTGTGACAGAAACTTCCAGAATGCCATTCTTAATGCTTGGATTGGATTTGCCACCACCTCCTCTCTTCAAAGACGTGATGGAGAAAAATATAATACCCCAGGTATTTTGATTTCTCAGTGTGTTTGGTTGCATAATAAATGAGATGTATTTTCTGTTGTCCTCAGTAGTTTTTCCTTTAGGGTTGATTCTAATTGACTAAGGGTTTACATTTTAATATGGGGTTCAAGTGATGGCCCAACGGTAATGGAATTCTTTATAATGTCCTGTGTTTGTGATTTGAACCACACCTCCCCCTCTCCCACTATTTGCCAATCTTTAAGAAAAAAAAGGAGTTTCTTATAAAATAAAAATTTTTACATTTTAATATTGGTAGAGACTAGAGAGGGATAGAGAGAGGCTATTTAAAATTGTGGAATTGGCGAAACCCTAATGTGTAGTACAATTGGTTAGGGACCACACCTCATGAAGTGGAGGTTACTGTTCAAATTTCCTCTTCCCCTTCTCCTTGGGGCTAAAACTTATTTTTGAAAAAAAAAAATGTGGAATTGGCAAATGCTTTTAAGGCCTTCTTAATTCCTTGAAAAGTGTAATGCTTAGGAAAGGGGTGTGGGCAAAATTGTCTATGTGTGGTTGTGATGGGGTTAAGGTTTAGGAGGATTTGTGGACTTTGAGTTTAGAACCTTTTTAGAAGAAATATTAGGGTTCAAGAGAGAACGGATTTGATTTATGGTTAAAAAGAGAAGAAAGAAAAAAGCCATAGAATTATTTTCTAGCGTGTGAACAATGCGTGAGAAAATAGTGCCATGAGCCATACCATAAATAGTTCTGTGAGAAAGAAAAGAAGAAAGAAAGATGAGAAAAGAGGAAAAAGAATACTACGGCCAAGTTGGCTCAATACTCAAAACGCTTTACATTTTATTGATCAACTCTAACTTATTTGAGTACAACTGCATAGACCCTACTCTTAACCTCTCTTAGTAGAACTAGGGCAGGGCTTCTACTTTGACTAGTGAACCAAATCCTAATTGAATTGAACCAAAGCCCACACATAACAACCCATTAACTATATAAGACTGACTTATTAATAAAGAAGACCCATGGTCCATAACTATTGTTCATACTGGCAATTGTAGAATTGCTAAAATACCCTTGACTCTAGAATGACAAAATAAAACATTAAAACCTAATTAACTACCATGGGCACTTATTGTTTAGCTTTGCCTTAACCTTAGATTTCCAAAGAGGATATTGTTTCTCTAGCCATGCTATGGTTATGCCATCTGTATGCGTGTGTGTGTGTGTGAGAGAGAGGGAGAGAGAGAGAGTTAAATTTGGTTGTTCTTTCTTGGGATTTCCAGCTGCAGTATTCAAAGCCATTTTGTTACTGTGTAAAAGTTAGAGAAAGCCAGTGGTAATACTCTAAAGTGACTCTGAATTGGAATTTTTCCTTTTTCTTTTTAAATAGTAGAATCGGTAAGTTCTTTTAAGTTCATTTAAGAAGTTATTTTTGGTTCTGTTTAGTGCTAAGAATTGGCAAGTTATTTATTTATTTTCCCCTTTCTCTTGATTAACATTTGCAACATTCTATGCCACTTTGGTACTGTGTTAAAGTTGCGTGAAATTGGCCAATTCTCTTATGGCCTTGTTTAGTTTGAAAGGAAAAAATCATGCTAAAGAATTGTTTCATTTCTCTTAAGAATGATTACAAAAATTTCAAGCATTTTCCATTTATTTCTCTCTTATATTTTGAGAACCAACTGGAAAGTATTTTTTTAGAATAAAATAAGAGGACATTTTGGTGATATTTGGAAGAGGCTTCCGGTTTGGGAATTTAGGCTGTATATCCATTCTCAATTTATATTTGCATTGCATGACATCAGTATTAACTGCACGGGAGAATCAGAAATTGTGTTCAAAGTATGATTTGATTGCCAACATTGTTCATGATGGTAAACCTGATGAAGGGTACTACAGGGTATTTGTACAGAGGAAGTCAGAAGAATTATGGTAATCCCATATTTCATCAATATGCAAAAAATTGAATTTTTTTCTTTTTTTCTTTTTAAATGTAACAGATATTGCAATTGACACTTTTGGCATTCAATATTTGCAGGTATGAGATGCAGGATTTGCATGTTTCAGAAACACTTCCTCAAATGGTTGCACTCTCGGAGACTTATATGCAGATTTATGAACAGCATCAGTAATATAGGAGTTCAAGTCCTCTTGTAATTATGTTCTAAGTCTCAAAATAAATTTGTCATAATTTTGTTCTCTAGCTACTATTTTAAATGAATCATATTAACTAAGAAATTATTTTGGACATGGTGCTTGAAGGAGCTGAAGTACATAAATATGTTTCGATTCAGCATTGTCATAATTTCCTATATATGGTGCATTGATGGAAGATAGCTTATGATATGATCATAGTCTCCATTGAAATGCTAAAATGTTACATTGGCTTCTATTTCAATTGTGCTACTGCATGAGATATAAGAGTTAGTACTAGATTTAGACTTTATATTAAGTCTAAATGAGATTTTTGGTATGAATCATATTGAGTGCCAAGAAAAGCTTAAGGAGTTCCATTTCCACATCATTTTATGAAAATATTTTTATTTTAAAATGAATTGGAATTCTTGGATATAGAGATTAAATGTTAATCTCATATGGATATGATCCACAAGTCCTTATTAGAATCATTTGATCAATTTAGATTGTTTTTGAAAATAAGTAAATTCTTTTATATTATCTGAATTGATGAGTGAGTTCTATGCAACAGAAGACATCCTAAAAGCTAAGGCTAGGATCAATATGATTTAATTCAAATTATTAGCCTAAACCCAAAGGTAAGGGTGATAAGAAGAGAATTTATAATACCAAACAGTTGGACAAGCTAATTGTCCTAATAGTTGCTAAAAGGAAATTAGACTCAAAAGTATGACCAAATGGAAAGTATTTCTATTTTGGTAATGCTAAGCTTTGTTCATGATTGTTTTCTAGTTGGAGATTTACATGTTTTACTTTTTAAAGAGAAAGTTTTCATCCTTTGGTATTGTATGTTTTGGCACTTATTTAGATTTTATTAATCTAAATGGTATTCAAGATTGGTGAAAGATGGGCTTTTAGAACTATTATTTTTGCTATATTCCCAATCTATGAATTCTATTTAGAGGATAATATGATCTAGGACTCCTTTATTGTAAAGGAATATAGTATTAATGACTTCTTTAAGTCATAACATACATAAAGGAGGAATAAGACTCTTTTAGTAATAGTAAAGTACATGATAAGTATTTCCATTTGCTTGTTTCTTTTGGAGATATACTCTTTGTATTACTATACATTTTCTAAAGTTGATTTCAAAAGTTTGTTCCTAGGACATTTGTCAAATTGTGGTTTGGGTGAAAACCTAGTATATGATACTTCCACTTTTGGAAATGTCCAGCACTTGTGTTAGAAAGGAAGTCTGACAAATTGAAATCAAAAGGTAGAAAAATGTGTGTTTATGTTGGGTATCCAAAAGAAATTGCAGAAGATTGTTTTGGTAGTCATAAAGAAGACAAGATATTTGCAAAGTACAAATACAAAGTTCTTGATGATGACTATGTGAATAATCTTAAAGAAATGTTCTAGAAGAAAAATGTCAGAATTTATTGTGAGACAACTATAAAATACATTTAGAAATGAGATGGTTGTATTAGATATACCACAATGCATTATTTTATATATATATATATATAGCTAGTACACCAATACAATATCATAGTGAGAGGATTGTAAATTCATATTTTTGGGATAAACTTTTGAAGTTATTCAACAAGGATATGAATTTGATCTTCAGTCCTACGTAGAGGCAATAGATGATATGAATATGAATTATTGGATCAAGGCTATGTGAATAGAATTAGATTCTATTTAAAGTCTAGAACTTGTAGAGGCCCCTATTGGCATTGAGCCTATTGTTCACAAATAGATCTACAAGGAAATAAGATTGATAGATTTGAAGGTGCAAACCTTCAAAATTAAGACTAGAGGCGAAAAGATTTATTCAGAAAGAAATAGTTTGATTATGAAAAGATTTTTTTCACCAATAGTTAAGTTTGACTCTATCTAGATTCTCTTATCCATTATATTTCATTTGGATGAAATATGGCAATGGATATCAAGAAAGATTCTTTTAGTAGCAATCTTGAAGAAGACATCTATATGATGTACCTAGACTTGTACATAGCAAAGAACCAATAGTGATTAGTATGCAAGTTGCTTAAAGTCCATTTATGGACTAAAGCAAGCATATGAATCATAAAATATCATCTTTGATTAAGAAATCAAATTGTTTGATTTTAATCAAGTATTAAAAGGTCTTAGGTGTATGTAAAGCTATATAGAATAATAATTTTCTTAATGTATGTTGATGACATTCTAATCATTTAGGATGATGTAGAGTTATTGTCATCAATAGAGTTTTGGTTGTCTAGTCCAGTTTTGATATAAAGTACTTGGGAAAGACTAGTCATATCCTAAGAATTAAACTTTGTTAAAATTCAGAAATTAGGATGTTGAGGCTATTCCAAATTGCTTAAATAGATTAGATTCTAGCCAAGTATAGCATGTAATACTTCAAGAAATGATTCTTTCCTTTTAAGTATGAAGTTCCTTTATAAAGGATTATGGTCCTAAAACATATAAAAAGAAGAGCATATTAAGATGGTTCTTAATATCATATCAATAGGAAGTCTTTATGCTATGCTATATACTAGGCTAAATATCTATTTTGCGGTAGGCATAGTAAGCAAATATCAATTGAATCAAAGATCACTTAATTTAGTGGGAGTAAAGAATATACTCAAATATCTTAGGAGAATGAGGGATTATATGCTTGTCCACAAAAGTGAAGTTTTGATAGTTACTGAATATACAAATATTGACTTGTAGTTTGATTGTGATTCATGAAGTTGGACTTCAAAATATGTGTTCATCCTAGGTGATGAAGATACACATTAAGTGTAAGTATTATCTCATTAGAGAGATATGAATACTTGAGAAGTAGTAGTAGAAAAAATAATTTATACAATAAATCTGGCTGTAATTTGTTTCCAAGCCTTGGCTTAGAGTGACTATGAATTACTCTAAAAAGGAGATAAGTGTCGGATATATGGTAAATTGTCTTTGAGGGCAAGTGGAAGATTGTTGGGGTTTATGCCCTAAAATCCAATTTATTGGCATGTCATAAATAATTAAGTTGTTTAATTATATGAGACTATCTATAAATGAACTAATGGGACATTATCTTAGTCCATGAGATGCATAGTATGTGATTTAATCACAGAAGATATAAATCACAAGTTCTTTGTAAACTCAGAATTTTAGTTCGTAGTTGGTGATGAAATTGGGCATTTCATCTGCGAAGACTATAACATATCAACTAAGATGATTTGTCTTGATCATAGAAGTGGAGACTTCTAGTTGATATGTTTTAAGAGTTAAGACATATTGAACTGGACCGCTGTGAGATTTATTATTCTCCTAACGACTGTCAAATGAATAATAAATCTCACGACTTCTATTTACATGAACTCTAAATCCTGAGAGAATAATGGACTTGATCATGAGATGTAGGTTGCTTTGATATATCAGGAGTGAGATCTATAAGTCACGGTCAAAACCTCAGTATGTTGGGCAGTCGCATTTAGTGTTGATGGAACATATATTCTCAAAATGGAATTCATAATCTCTTAACAAAGACATAAAATATTCCCTTGAGATAAGTTTAATGGGTTTGGTTATTCAAGAGAGTTGAGCCCAACCACTTTAGTAAGTTGTTACTAAAGTATATATTTATGAAATTGGATTTCATAAATATATGATGAATAACGTAAAGGATTAAACCGGGTACTCAAGAAATAAGATGTAGTAATCTTCAAAGTGGCAGTCTACATTCATGATTTTGTATTACTACGAATATTTTAATGAAGGGGTTGCATGTATAATAAAGTCTTGGGATATAATTTATAGATAAGGCCTAGAGTGCAACTATATTTATATAGTGATATTAAATATAGTTAATGATAACGTTGGACTTGTTAAGAGTTGATAGAAAAGCCCAAGGCCCATTGGAGCTAGTGTCTTATTGGTCCCTTTTGGTCCCACTCCAAGCCACATACTAGAGCCCAATTGGAATGGCCCAAAAGGCTAGCCCAATTAGATAATCAGTTGTATATAAGGAGAGAAACATACGGAATTTCATAAGTGTTTTTTCATAAGGAAAAGATGAAGGTTTTCATAAGACTTTCATAGTGGTTTTTCATTAAGATCACATAAGGAATGAAATGGTTTGTATGTGGGTGTTGGACACTCTTCTATTCTCTTCTTAGAAACTGATTGAGAGACCACACATCTTGGGTATCAAGTGGAATTGGAGTGAAGATTAAAAGTCTTCCCAAGAACTTCTGATCTTCTGTTTTGAATTTCATCACACCAAGGTACACTTTCTTGTTCTCAAATTCTGAAATTTGCATAGTACATGTTATCAATTGCGAATGAAGTAGATCCGTTAATTTTTTTCGCTGCGTATGCTTTGTATGCGATACAAACATATATTTTTCCAACACTTGAATCAAGTAGAAATAGAAAGAGTAAAAAAAGAGAGAGCTAGAGAATGGAAGAGAGAGTTCGGAATGTTCTTGAATGTGAGGGAGAAAAATAAAATAAAAGAAAGGGTGGGAGGGATAGAGATAGGCTGGACACGTGTGTGGAGGAGAAAAACAAGAAAAAGAAAAAGAAAAAAAGAAATGAAAACGTATGGATGAGAATGAATTGAAAGAAAGGAAAAATAATATAAAAAATGAAAAATCTTAATTGAGAAATGCTACCACAATATTTTCACAATAAATTTTAAGTAATAGATTGTTATTAGTTAATATTGGTGAGTAAAAAAATAATTTCAGCGGTGGGTTCAAATTAGAACTGGTAACAACTTTCCACATAAGATTTTGATGTGATTATTGTGAAAGTATTGCGAAAAATGTTGTGAATATAACACTTTTCATTGAAAAATATAATTGTTGGGAATGAATATAGGAAGAATAAATGATGATAAAAAAAGAATAATGAATGAATGAAGAAATAGTAATTAAATAACATAGAGAATGAGATAGAGAATCAGTTGGAAAGTGTATTTGAAAAAGTGGGTAGCTAAAAGGTAAAAGTCACTGTTCATTCTCCAAATAGTACAAAAATTTGGAGAATCTGCTGGAGATGCTCTAAGAAACAAAGGGAGAAATTCACTAGATGTGAGTCCCCAAGCCCTAGACCAATCAAAAAGGGAACCAGTAAAAAAAGCAAGCAATTGATCATCGGATCTATTTCAAAAGTCCGCCGGTTCGTTCCCTCCAAATACACCACATAAAACACAACGGAACTAAATTCCAAATGCTAGATGAATGCTTCCCCAACTAATTCCAACAACCAAAAAAGAAATCTGCAACCAATCTTGAGAAAACCCACGAAATCCCAAAAGCACCAAAGACAAAGCTCCACCAATGATGAGCCTTCCCACAATGTAGCAACACATTCCATTGTCTCCCCACCATAACGACACATGATGCACCAGTCAACAAAATCAAATCCCCTACTCCGCAAATTAGTTCCATCGTGTTTGATGTGTTGTATTTGGAGGGAACGCAATCGGCGGACGTTTGAGGATTTGGATAGATCTAATGACCAACTGCTTGCTCTCTTTTTTGGTTCCCTTTTTGATTGGGCTAGGGCTTGGGGACTCACATCTAATGATTCCCTTCCTTTATTCCTTAGCTCTCTTCTTCTTTGTAATTAGTGCTTTTTTATGTTTTTGCTTTTCCATCTTTTTTTGTACTTTTGATATGCTAGTGCTACTTTGCATTTAGCAGTTTTTTGAATATACATCTTTCTTAC
Source organism: Notholithocarpus densiflorus (assembly GCA_030021035.2). Classification (NCBI taxonomy): domain Eukaryota; kingdom Viridiplantae; phylum Streptophyta; class Magnoliopsida; order Fagales; family Fagaceae; genus Notholithocarpus; species Notholithocarpus densiflorus. The sequence continues at coordinate 159,752 of JARYZH020000036.1, read as the reverse complement.
CTATCAAAAAAAAAGAATCCTATCCCAAGCGACTGTCCAAACGAAGAAAGAGACATGTCGGGGTGCCTTAACCTTCCAAATAACTTTCTATTGAAAAACAATGGAAGAAGAACTATGCAACTTATGATAAAACGAGCAGATATTAAAATCCCCATTCTTTGTCAACTTCCATCTCAAATGGTCACCATCATCCTCTACAGGTAAATTGGTTGCCAAAAACCGAAAGAAATCATCCACCAACTCCGCCTCTCAATCATTAGGACCCTAATAAAACGAACATCCCAATCTCTCATGTCCCCTGCTCCTTGCCTTATTAGAGAAGAGTCAACAGAAGACACTCTATTAGTAGCAATGGAGTATTCCACCACTCGGTTAAGAGGAAGTATATAGGTGGTAAGGTGAAAGTCTATGATAATGTGGATTTAGACAGCTTTTCTGTACCGGAGGTTAAGCATTATTGTGTGGAGTTGGAGGTGTCGGATTATGTCCAGTTTTATTTTCTTGTGCTTGGGTTGGATCTTCACAATGGCCTAAGATATTTGACCAATGATGCTAATACTCAGGAACTATTTAAGTGTCTTGACCCCATTGATCCTAAAATAGACATTTATGTAGAACATGCAACCCCTATTCAAAAGCAATAGTTAGTCAGGGATGTCAGTGTTGTTGATGTTGTGAATTTGGTTGGTTGTGGTGTTGGTGTGGAGGATATGGATATCAGGACAGAAGCAATAGTTTTTAGGCAAAAATGAAAAACTGACCCTCTAACTTTCACTGTTTTCATTTCAGTCCTCTAACTTTCAGTTTTGTTAATTCAGTCCTCTAACTTTCAATTTTTGTCAATTCAAGGCTCCGTTACAACTCAGTTAGTACTGCCGTTAGATACGCTTGAAACGACGCCGTTTTGCTCTTTTTAAAAAAAAAAAAAAAATTTCGGAATTAAAAGAAAATAAGAAAAATCTCAAAAAAAAAGAAAAAAAAAAAAAGAAAAAAAAGAAGAAGAAAACATTAAGGGAACGACGTCGTCATAGCCACCGCGAGGAAGTCATTGTCAAGATCGACGATGGAGATTCCTTGGCGATGAAAGCCTCTGAAACTGGCGGCAAGATTTGGAGAGAGAATAGTTACAAGTTTTGGAAAGGCCGAGACAAGTCGGGTTTTGATTTCGTGCGACACGGCAGCGGCGGCGGCCAGAATAGTAATACGGTGGCAGAGGAGGAGAAAGATCCACCATCCAAATTGATCAAGCAGTTCTTGCACAAGCAAAAGGCTTCGGGCAAGATGTCGTTGGATATGGATTTGGAAATGGACGAGCTCCGCGACGAAAACGACAGGGAATTGCCTCCTGTTTCCGGGTGTCATTTCAAGAAACCGAATCTTCAACCCCCACACCCAACAAAAACAACAGTGACTCAGTACGACGCCGCTTTAGCAGCGACGACAAAAATAACAACAACAACAACAACAACAACCACCATAATGACGTGGTGACGTGGACGTCAAACGCGTTGGTTTAGAGGAAATCGAGCTTGTTGAGAGCAAAAACTCGGTCAAGAATGATGGACTCGCCGCCCGCTGAAATGGAAAAGCGGTCAGGTCAGGTGCCCAGGTCGGGTCAGGTCCGATCCGGGATGTTGCAGAAATGGACGACGAAGACGACGACCCGTTTTTGGAAGATGATATGCCGAACAAGTTCAAAGGTGGGAATGTAAATGCATGGACTATTTTGCAACTACATGGACTAATTTGATTCAGGGGAAGGGTGCCTAGGTCGGGTCAAGTCCGATATCTAACGGTAGCACTAACTGAGTTGTAACGGAGCTTTGAATTGACAAAAATTGAAAGTTAGAGGACTGAATTGACAAAACTGAAAGTTAGAGGACTGAAATGAAAAACAGTGAAAGTTGGAGGGTTAGTTTTGCATTTTTGCCTAGTTTTTAACTTGCATATGATATTCATCTAAAACACAACTTGCATTTGATATTTAACTGCTCCCTTACAGAAATTAGCCACAATACATCTACACTTCCAGATTGCCATACCAAATTCTACTATTTTTTGTTATTAGTATATAGTAGTACGTGTTCCTTTCTTAATTTGTAATAAAATCAGTAAAGTACAAAGCTAAAATCCTCAATGAACAGGTACTAGCCAACAAAAGCAGAACAATTGTAACCATAAAATCAATTTGCATCTGATTTGAGTTTCAGAACAATTGTAACCATAACATCATATTGCATCTGATTTGGCTTCCAGAACAATTGTAACCATAAAACCAATCTTAAAAACAGAAAAGAAGTTTTTTTTTTTTGGTTAAAAAAAGAAGAAGAAGAAGTACCAATCAATTAAGAAAATAATTGCTACAAAACTCGTTCACTCCCCTCTTGAGGCCAAATTTATGAAATCAAAAGTTATCATAACACACAGCAGAATCTAGCACAAAACCCATCTATAAGACTATAACACAAAGCAAAAAAGATGGGTTTTCAGAACTTACCCAAAGCTGCACTTAGCCGGAACCGGAGCCGGAGCTGCCGGAGTAGAACCTAGCCCACCGCGAAACCTCTTCTCATTCTTAGTCTGTCTTCCCCCTCTCCCAATATCCCTCTCTCTCGGTTTCGATCTCGCTTTCTCTCTCTGTCTCGACTCGCTTTCTCTCTTTCCCCCTCCTTCTTTCTCCCCAAAATCCTCTATCTCGGATTGTTTTGATTTTCAGGGGAAGAAGGGGAACGACGTCGTTCCCCTTAATTGTTTTCTTTTTTCTTTTTTTAAATAACAGTTTTTGATTTTATTTTAAGGGTAAATTCCAGAAACCTCTCTCGAGGTTTGAGGAAATACCAAACACGTCAAAGAGTTGTTAAAAATGACCAATTTGCTCCTTAAAAACAGACGGCGTGTACTGCCGTTTGTTCACTCTCTCCAAACGATTTTTTTTCCATGTTCTCTGTTTGTTCACTTTCTTCTTCGCGCCATAACATAAACGCCTCACTTGGAAGCTCAAACCAGTCCAAAAGATATACACAAAACATGTATTTTGAGAAAGATTACAGAAAAAAATCACTAAACCAGTACCCATTTTTCAAATCAAAACCATACATTCTCATTAGGAAAAATAAAAATTTACATTACATTCCAAAAACAAAAATCCTCCCTTCATCAAACCAAGATCAACCCAATTAGATCCAGTATCACACAAGGCAATCAAACAAACCCATTTACATCACACCTCAAACAGATCCAAAAAATAAAATAAAATTCAAAACAAAACCCAGACCCATTGGTGAGCATCGTGTGACCCAGCAACCGCCGGCCACCACAACACCACCCATCACTACCCACCCATCGATTTTGAACCCAAACCATTCCCACCATCAAACATCACATGATTCACACCTCAAACCCAAAAAAACCCCAAATTATTAATAATAATAATAAAAAACCCCACCGTTGAGCATCGTGTGACCCAACAACTGTCCACCACGGCACCACCCATCACTACCCACCCATCTTCCTCAAACCCAAACCGTTCCAACGAAACCCAAATCAAAAAATTAAAAAAAAAAAAAAAAAAAAACCCATACCCACAACGACAGCTCCACCAGACTGACCTTGCAACCATCGTCTCCACTCATCGTGACCTAGCAATCGCCATCTACAATTCATCATGATTCGCAACCCAACCACAAAGCTTTTAACAGCGGAGTATGGCGTGAGATTTGTGGTTAAAACCGGCTTTGAAACCATTCCGGTGGAGGAGTTGTTGGTCCCGAGTCTGAAATTTTGGCTTTGAACTTGAGAGAGAGATTTTTTGGTGTGAAGAAGAGAGAGATTTTCTGGGCGTGAAGGAGAGATTTTCTGGCGTTATTCGTGAAGAAGAGAGAGAAAATTTGGTTTGATATATGGTGCTCAAACGGTAGTACATGCCGTCTATTTTTAAGGAGCAAATTGGTCATTTTAACAACTGTTGGACGTGTTTGGTATTTCCTCAAACCTCAGGGGAGGTTTCTGGAATTTACCCTTATTTTAATTACGAAATTATTATAAATAAAAAATAAATTTTCTATAAAAAAAAAAGCCTAAACGGCATTGTTTTGGCTCCCTTAACACCACTACTTAATTGAGGCCTAACAGAATACTGAATTAACAAAAATTCAAAGTTAAAGGATTGAAATGACAAAATTAAAACTTAAAGAACTGAAATGACAAAAGTTAAAACTTAGAAGATCAATTTTGAATTTTAGTTTTTTTTTTTTTTTTTTTTTGGTATATGTACTCTCTCGGTCTCTGTTTTTGGTATATGTACTCTCTCGGTGGCTCACTTAACGCCACTGCTTAATTGAGGCCTAACAGAATCTTGAATTGACAAAAATTGAAAGTTAAAGGACTGAATAACAAAATTAAAAATTAAAAGACTGAAATGGAAAAAGTTAAAACTTAGAGGATCAATTTTGAATTTTAGCTTCTTTTCATTTTTTTTTTTTTTTTTGGGTATATGTACTCTCTCAGTCTCTTTTTTGAGATTCTAAATTAAATAAATGTGAAACAAAAATTGATAGACCCTAAAAAATTTTGAAGAAAAAATATAGATGATTTGAATGGGATGTCACTGAAAAAGGTCTCATGATCGAAGCAAGATCACACGTTCATTAAAAAAAACTTAAGAAGTTTGAAAAGCAAAGCCAGACGCAATTTGGCATTGTTTTAGGTAGTCGAGAGTGGCTTTTTTGACCAATTGACAACGTTAGCTTAATAAATAATTGCAAAGAACTGGATTAAAGAAGAGGAGGTACCTCAAAGCTTACTTCTGTCTGTTTCCTGCCTTCCAAGCAACATCCAAATACGTTAATTCCTAAAGCCTATGTATGTCTCACTGTCTTATTCTAGGCTTTTGATTTTTTTAAATCTCTTTGATAAGATAATGATTACTCACAAATGACTTCGCCGAATCATTTCTTCAACTAGCTTCTCGGATCCCATAACCAAGCCCGATTGCACCTTCAAACTTCCAAGGCTAAAATTAGGCAATCTCCAATGGTTCCTAGAATTCCAAAACACTCACAACACTCAAGGATGGTGATGTTTGTAATTGGGTAACCTCCTCTCTATGGTATGATGACAATGGTGAGAGAAATGAGTGTAGAGAATTAATGGTGTTTTGCTCTCACAAAAATAGGCTCAATTCTCTCAACTCTTAGGCAGGTGCTTAGTGTAAAATTCATGGGAATAGAGTGTATATGTAGTGAAGGGGCTAGAATAGTAGGTGATATGAGTAATAGACTTGTCTCTAGTACGAGCAATTCGTGGGTGCAAAAACTCCAAGCCTAGCGACTCACGAAAAGAGTCCCAACTGCTTTTTAAATGGCGGTCATGTGCCAAATTCGTAGGTGCCAACTTCATTTGATAGGTGCGAAATTATCTTCAGCAGCATTACTAATTCTAATCCATAAGCCTAACCCAAATACAAAAAAGTCCAAGAATACAAGAAACTAAGCATGAAATACAATCAAATTTGCTTACAGAATAAAGTCAACATTAAATACAAAAATTAACAACCTAAAATAATAATAATAATTGTGGAGGCCAGTCAGCCAGAGTGTACTATTACAACTGTACGAGTTGGGCCTATGGCCCAGTCCGAGGATGTTAACTAATCCGAGGATGGCCAAATAAGGTTATTATGGGAAGGGTATGAGTAGAAGAAATAAGGATTGTGTATGGTAGTCTAGAATATGTCCGAGGATAAAAGTCATCTCGGAGACAAAGGTCCGAGGTCAGTAAGAAGGCCTTTTCATCTTGGACATTCCCCAGGTTGCATCACAATTATGAGTCGACCATTAGATAAGGGATGAGCAAAGGGAGATAACAAATATCTTCTAAGGCTACTACCTCCACGGCTACTAGTTGAAGGTTCTGGGAGGTGTTGGATGGGATAGGAAGGAATTCCTAGAATCTAACCTACACGTGTATGGTGGAGACGATGCCCAAATAGTGGTATATAACATGGCAAGGTGGCCTGAAGAAGGGAGAGGAAAAAAAAGGAGAAGAAAAGAAAAAGAAACACACAAGAGGATCCTAGAAAGAAAACCACTGAACATTTGTAATCTTGTTTATGAATAAGATATAATCCCAAAGCCCCATTGGCTAGGCCCAGGACAGTTTTCCAAATTCTATTTGTATTAACAGTTCTTTACTCAGCAACTATTATGATCTCTTCTACATAATAGAACTAGTTCTTTCACACACTCTCTACAAATTCATTGTTTGGGCCAGTTGGGCCAAAACCCACTCCTATTTTGGGTCGAATCCAAATTGAGTCCTTACAATAATATATTTAGAATGTGACAATCTTCCTCATGTTAAGTTAATAAGTTGCTTTGGTAACAATACAAAAACCATTAAAAGGCAAAAGAAACTTAATAATAGATGCAATCGAGAATATAAAAATTATTATGTATTTAAATTATTCAAAATAATTAAATAATTGTGAATTTACTAAAGTAATATGTTCATATTTTTAATTATATTTCAACTTAATTGTTTGAATTCACTAAGGTGATGCTTTGTGGCTCATTATTTAAAAAGGAAATAGAATTCCCTTCATCTTTGTGCTTAAATAAGTGGGAATAATTAAATATTTTTCGATTCACTCAAGAAATAATTTCATATTCTTAATTATAATAATCATAACAATTTACATTTCCTTTCTTTACAATAATATGTTTATCCCACATTAGTTGTATGTGTCTAATATCCGCGGTTTATAATCCCAGTCTACAACTACAAATGTTAGGCTATTTTGTAGTTGTACTCTGGTTATGTAATGTATTATAAACCCGGTTTAAAACACTATTATTACTATTTTCGTGTGTTCTAATAAGTATTACTGTTTACTAAAAAAAAAAACAATAATATGTATAATATAATTGGAATTAATTCCTTAAATACTATAATAGTAATTAATTTTTTAATAAAATATTCAAAATGAACTTATAGCATATATACGCACTATGCGGGGACATCAACTCGTCTATCCCAAGAAAATCAGTAATTGGTAGCATGAACCCAGACTAAAGTTTCTTCCTTTAAATCTGTTCAAGCTGACAGCCCTGATGCATAAGCCTTTGATCAAGGGTTCTAGGGAGTCTCCAATGCCATTGCCCATCTAATAAGGAACTAGATATCTTAGCAGAAGGATAATTACCTACTGCAAAGATAGCCTGATCATCACAATTATAGCTAAGCTTCCCTTGAGGATGCCAATCATCATGCTAGGGATGAATTTTGCTACCATCACCAACTATCCATTCTAAAAAAAACCTCTTACATCCCTCTGAGTTTTAGAATCTGCCTCTATGCCCATTAACAATTTTGGGGTATTTTAGAACAACAACATTTTGGTTTAACAAGTAAAATTTTTTCAAACTCATCTCTAATCTTTGTAACAGAGTCGTTAACTCTATTGTATACACCCCATTTTATTCCGGTCTAAACCCAAGGTCCACAGTCCCAATAATGAAAAGAAAAACCCCAATCACTGCCAATGCTATGTGTGAAGTCCAACAGCCCAAAATGCAAACTTTGGCCCAAGCTTCAAGCACATTCTAGTCAGACATTCCAAAGTAACGTACGCTACTAAGAGCATCCATAGCAGTGGATCTAAATTTTTAGCTTTTTAGCTACACAAAAAGTCACTTTATCTATTTTACCTACCTACATGCTGCAGCAATGGATCTATTTTAGCTTTCAACACAATAAAATAATATAACCACTACAATAAAATAATATATCCCACTACCCAAAAAAACATCCACAGCACCATCCACAACCACCTCTACCATCAGCCACACCCACAACCACCACCACCAGTCCACAGCAGGAAAAAAAAAAAAAAAAAAAAAAAAAAAACCCAAATCGAACCCACAAATTCACAACCACCTCTACCATTAGCCACACCCACAACCACCACCACAATCACCATCGGCCACCAGTCCATAGTAGCAAAAAAAAAAAAAAAAAAAAAAAAACCAACCCAAATTGAACCCACAGCCACAATTCACAAATCTGACCTAGCCATCACAAATCGAACCCACGCCGATACGACCCACCACCAGCAAAACGACCCACCACCACCACCATCTCCACCGTAACCCCTGAAATCCATCAACCCAAACGCCGAAACCCACCAAACCCAAATCCAGCTACCCAAACGTCGAAACCACACACCGATCTCAACCCCGATACCAACGCACACTGGAGCACAACCACGACCTAGCGGCAGAATGGAGGTGAGGGAAGCCACTTCAATCCACGAGGCCGGAGCACAACCACGATCCATGGAAAGCCACTTCGATCCATGAGGCCGGAGCACAACCACGACTCAGCGGCCAGAGCACAACGTTGAGAGAGTGAGGTTGAGAGAGATACCAGAGTTGAGAGAGTGAGATTGAGAGAGATGAGATGAGAGTGAATGAGAGAGAGAGAGAGAGAGAGAGGCACAGTGAGAGTGAATGAGAGAGAGAGAGAGGCATTTTTTTAATAAAAAAATGGAATAAAATAATGTTTTTTTTTTTAACTCTCATGAACAGTGCACATCTATAGATAGATGTGCACTGTTCATGTGGAGCTAAAAAAAATGGATATAGCTCCACTACTGGAGCATCATTTTAGTGTTAGTGTAGCTAAAATATAACATTATAGCCTTATACCTACACTACTGCAAATGCTCTAACCCACAAGCATACACCAGGGTTAGGAATAGGATAGCATAAACCCCTATTACGAGAGGTTCAAAATATATATAATCAGATATTAGTTAGAACTCACAAGCCAATTACTGAGAATGCGCATGCAAGTGCAGGTCCCAAAAAAGCAAGCTAATTTATAATTAGAATTAATTATTTTGAAAAGATCACAAATTATTCGTAGGGTGAAATTCAAATGAAGAAGATGAAGAGGACATCTATACATGGTTTAGGCTTGATATCTAATAGTGTTGCAAGCAAAGAAACCTTTTTAAATGTCCTTAATTTACAACTTTCTGCCTTTCCATTTTGTCTGTAAGACAAGAGCCTTCAATTCTCCCCTATAACAAATTAGTACTCCTCCTATTAGGTTTCATACTATCATTAAAAGAAATAGACATTTTTTATGCCCTTTAAACTCGATCCAATCTCTCTTTCTCATTTATAAATGAGCTTCAGATGCTTCACTTGCCAAATTCAGCATCGAGATTATTCCTTGCAGCAGGCTTCCTCACTCTTTCAATTTTTTGCCCTTATTCTTCTCTCTCTCTCTCGTCTGAAAAAAGGTATATTCCTCTTAAAAGCTTGTCATTTTCAGCTCAAGATCTTAGAGAAGTTGAATGTTATTCGTCCATGTCTTTAACTCTTAAGACTCTATCAGCAATTTTTTTCATGCTCTTAATTTGATCATCTAGCTAGGATCTCTTTCTTCCATTTCATACTGTTTCCACTGAAAAAAGAATTTAGGCCATCATTTTAGCTTCCTCCCTTTATTTATAATTGAGTTTTCTTAAGAAAGTCCCTTGGATTTCTTCCACCAGCTAAAAGTAGAAAACTAAAGGTTCATTTTTTGTTAACAAGGATCCAAAGGATCTAATATAATTTCCAAAGGGTCCCAAGAATCCCAGGATAAATTAGCTTCCCATTCGTTTAATACATTGGAGAGAGAGATGAATAGTTCAACCCAAAAAGGGGAAATGCCATTTCCAAGAAGCTGCATTCATGCTGGAGGAAATGGTCACGTAGTTCCTTATTCAGAATCCCAACCCTCAAAATCAAATAGTGCAAGCCCTCCATGTCCAAGTCCAACTTTGGAGGATCACAGACCCCACAAGAAAGTGGTAAGGTACAAGGAATGCCTCAAGAACCATGCAGCAACAATTGGAGGGAATGCAACTGATGGGTGTGGTGAGTTTATGCCAAGTACTGGAGATGAAGGCACCATTGAAGCCCTCAAGTGTTCAGCCTGCAACTGCCACAGAAAATTCCATAGGAAAGAGATAGAATCTCACTGTTCCTCTCAATGTTACCACACCCCTTTGATACTCAGCAATGCAATTCTGGGGTCACCAATAGGGTACCCTGCAAACTCCTTGATAGTGTCCTACAAAAGTGGATCAGTCCACTCAAAGTCTGATGAGAAGGATGATGATGATGATGATGGATGTGGTGTTGTGGCAAGACCAGCTGAAAAGGTGAGAAAGAGGTTTAGGGCCAAGTTCACAAAAGAACAGAAGGAAAAGATGTTGAGCTTTGCAGAGAAGGCTGGGTGGAAGATGCAGAAGCTAGAAGAATCTACTGTGCAGCAGTTCTGCCAAGAGACTGGGATCAAGAGGAGAGTCCTCAAGGTGTGGATGCACAACAACAAACACAAATTTGCACTAAAGAAAAAAACTCCACCAGCTAGCTAGATGAATCTATTGTGCAACAAAACTATTTTCACATTTTATTTATTTCTTTTTCTCATTTAAGATTTCCATTTGCTGATTGTCTTTTGGTTATATAAATGTTAGTCTAGTTTAGCGAAGTGTTTGTCAGTTTCAACAAATGGCAAATGTCCATTCTTATGAAGTTTGTAAAATTGTTTCATTTATCATCTTAGTTTGTTTCATCTCTCTCTCTCTCTCTAAACACGTTCCTCTTTTTTCAGTTTGAATTAGAGATACAAGAAATGATAATGAAGTCAATAATATGCGGTGTATGAAATAATTCAGTGACAACAGAGTTTTCAGGAGGGTGTTCACTGTAGGACTCCCGAAAGTGTTATCCACCCTTTCTTTTATTTGTTATGACAAGATCATAGTTGTGAATAGAACAAAGCGTGCTAATGTACTTGAAGCAAGTTTACTGCTAACTAGACTTTGATGCACTAATGAATTTTACCCAAAATGAGATCATAAATAGACAATTGTACTTTCGAACTCCAAAAAGTCGCAAAAGGTTATGGAAGAGGATAGATGAGCCATTTACTCACTTCGTTATATATCTTGGTAACACTAAAAGGTAAGCTATGTCTGCATGCACGAGCAAGTGTGTATGTGACTGTGTTCCCGCTCGCTGTGTGTCTGTGTGTGTGAGAGAGAGAGACCATAAAAGTAATCATGTGGATCAGTGGATGTCGGTTTCTTGAATGATTTTTTAGTAAAGTAGTATACTTACTTGAAACTTTAACCCCCCAAAAAAAAATACTTACTTGAAAGTGCTTTCCATGCTTTGTTCCCTTATGTTTAACCTTTTTTTTTTTAACAATTAAGTTAAAGAACAGTTTTCAATTCCATGGCCATCCTCACTTGGGAGTTGGGGTACGCCTCTACTTTGTAAGGTTTCTTCTGTACACTGACTTTGAATTTGATACATGATGTGGGTTTGAGTGCTTTCCTTGTATATCCATCACATAATTATAGCTCTTATGTGCTGATAAACACCTAAATATGTTCCTAATTCGCCTCCATTAATACAAATTAAACTTTTAACGTTATTTGCTAGTCCAAAGAAAGGGGAATACAAATAAAGAACAAAAAATTAACTTCATTTTTATTTGCTTGAGCCTTCATATATATAATATTTAATATGAAGGTGAAAAAATGCAACAAGAGTCAAGAGAATGGTAATGCATGCATGTGCATAGGCGCACGGCACAATTCTACTCCAATATGTGTAACAAAAAGAAAAATGAGAAGGTGAAAATAAGATCATAGATATATACAGCTAGTATAAAAATATAACAAAAGTCACGAACATATATAAAAAAGAATGGAAATTTAAAATTATATTTAATATCTATTCATTAATTTCTAATTTACATATTAGCAAATTTCAATTCGATTTATAAACTTCATCAAATAAAAAAATGTCCTTTCACACCTTAACCTTATTGAAGTAATTTAAACTTAAAAATTGAAATCAGCCCTCCTTTTTAAATGATTGTGTCCAAATGAAGCAAAAGTTCAGTGTGTGTGATATGGTGTTTTATGCTGCTATGGACTTAGTTATTAACATTTTATTCTGGTTTTATTTGCTGGTAGTCCACATCTAGGAGACTAGGTGATCTCCCTCTACCCATCTAGGATATATTTTATGCGAATCTTAAACTTGGGTAGCACACGGAAGCGACTACGCATGTCAAACTCCTATAATAGCCAAATCCAGTGGCATCAACACCCTACACTTTTGTCATTTTCCCTTATTAGTTTAATTTTAATTAATGACCTTTAATTTCTACTGGGTATATATAACACTACGAACATTGAACATGGGTTGTCTTGAATTTTTTCCCAATAACAACTTGTACTAGAATTTTGAGGAATGTTTGAAAAAATGCCACCAGGCCAAAGAATTATTAACCAAAAACAAAAACTGGGGTGAATAGGACCTGACTACCATCTATCTTCACTGGAGGAATATATTTATCTAAAGCTTAGGATACCCAAAGAAGTTAAAATTAGAATTAGAGGTATAATTATGATAATCTAGGCACTAATTGCTTCCATGATCCTTGTGATATATAAAGGCCACTGCAACTGATTCTCATATTTCTTTATTTTATAATGGTGGCTAGTGGATTTGCTAGGCGGCTGATCCTGATTTCCTTCATGTTCTTCGCTAACAATGATGTGATTAATGTTAAGACTAGTACAAAGTTTTGATTGTTAAAACACGCTTTAGACTTGGATGCTCGTTTAGTCCAATTAGAATTTTAGCTTTTCATTGAAGTGAGAGAAGAAAAACAATGCTAATGAAAACATTTTATTGACTTGTGCTCCATTTTGCCATTGACTAAAGTCACGAGACAAGGCATATTAAGGAAAACTTTAAAGGGACAGTCTTCCAGAGGTTTCTATTATCTATGATTAATGTTATCTTACAAAGAAAAAATTTAAGAGTCTGCTTGGTTAGAGGGGTGGAAAAATGAAAAGATAAAAAAAAAATTTTAATTTCCCTCATTTTTGTTTGGTTGGGAGTGAAGTGGAGGGATGAAAAAAGTGAGTTTGTATAAATTTACTCATATACCCTTGTTAAAAATGATGTCCAATTAAAACAAAAAATAAATGACAAACAACCAAAAAAAAAAAAAAACACACACAAAAGAAAGCAAAAGAAAAAAAAAAGAATATGAGCAACATACACTTAAATAAATAAAAATAAAAATAAAAAAAAGAAGAGGAGACAAAGGAGGAAAAAAAAAAGGTGAAGAAGAACAATGTACGAACAAAGCCTATGTGCAAATATACAAGGGCATTTTTGTCCATTAAGCAACCCCATTTTCTCTCTTTAGTTTTCTCTCCATTTTGGAAAGAAAATTTTTTGGTGGGCCGGGAGAGAAAACACCTGGACCCCATAATTTATTTTCCTTCCTCTCCACCCAACCAAACACACTCCAAAAAAAAAATTTCTTCCTATTTTTTTTTCAAAATTTTCCATCTATTCTATTTCACCTCCAAACAAACACTCTCTAAGTGACTTTGTTTGTTAGCATTATAATGAAAACGTTCATAAATAATGAAAACATTATATTTTTTATCATTAAACTTTAAAAAGATCTTTCACACTGTTTATGACCAACAATTTCATGCCATATTAATCTCATGTGTATCTTTTCTTTTTCCTTTTTTCAATGTATTGATCTAGGTTAGATGTGTCAAATTGTAGCCAACTGACACTTTTTGGTGTTTTTAATGGATACAACTAAGATTCAAACTCCCAAAAAGAAAAAAAAAAAAAAAATAGTACCAGTTAATTAAACACGTGTGATAAAAGTTAATGGAAGGAATAACAAAGAACTCTTTATGGTTTAGAATTTAAAAAAGAGTCTAGTTAACGTATACCCTTAGAGTACGCATTAATCATTCAATGGTGATGGTCCATGCATAATGAAATTATGAATTTCTTTCCTTGAATAACATGTGATAAATTTCACAGGTCTGCAAAATATTTGAGCCCATATCCACCAGAATGTGCAAGTGCTCAGCAATGCTTCCATCCGAAAATGCATCATCGGCTGCCAAAATTAGGCTGGAATAGATGAACTTGTTTAAGTACGCCTTTAGGTTTGGATTTCTGGTTAGTATAGTGTATTAAAATTGATATTCAGCACCTAATACAGCAACAACAACAGCAACAAAAATTAGTTGCTTACATATTTATTAGCTGTGTTAGTGAGAAACAACTACAACATTGAGATACATAATATTAATTGCACACCAGCACAACAAATAGTTGAACCACAGGAAGTATGGGAAATAATGGAAAGATTTTGACCCAAACAAAAATGGGAATAAGATGGAAGAAATAGAAGAAACGTAAAGATATAATTACAGATTTGCATAGGATCACCACAATTTCAGCACACAAAGACAAAATTCCAGTTCAATTAGTTGGGTTCAGACACAGTTCAACAGCTTAGGTGAAAAGACTCCGTCATTGTTTTTTTGTTGAACAAGACTCCATAGTTCAATAACATGTATAAATGGTAATCATGTCAGAAGCACTTCAAGGGTACATCAATAGTAGTTTCTTACTGTATTAGTCTAAAACTCTGTGTCAAAACAAGCTACCATGACCTTTGAAACCATGGACCTCGCAAAGGGAATGTAGCTCAAGCTATACCTGTTAATCACATGACAGAATGGAAAAATAAATAAATAACATGGTGCAACAATGACAAAGATGAAAAGAGAAGTAGCACATCTCTGAAGGAGTATGCAAAAGAACATAATAGCTTTCCATTTCTTTATGAGATCTGGCATATATAACCATGAAATAAGTAAGGAGTCAGCTGATTAAAACTATTTTCTTATCTCAATTGAGCATTCAAAATTAAAGCCAATTCCCTTTTGACAACTTGAAACTTATTGTAGGTTTTGGCCAATATGGGAATTCATTTGTTTGTTGGACACATAGTGAAATTGATGGAGTGGGCAAGGCGAACAGTATACAACTCCAGTATACAGAAAACCTTTGCACACATTCTACAGAGAAATCAACTATAATAGACTATCAATATCAACTTTTTTTTTGATAGGTAATAAAACTTTTATTGAAAAAATTGAGCATCATGTTCACGATGGTGAACACTTTGAACAATGAAACAGATACAAGAAAATCAAGAGCTACAGGAAATAGAAACTAAGAAATCAGAAACAGCAGTACAGTTTGTCCACCCCCAAACACGAGCCCAAAGAAATAGAGTACGAAAAATTAAACATTTTAGATGTTCCAAAGTTCTCGCCTTATCTTCAAAAATGCGGGCATTACGTTCCTGCCAGACTAACCACATTAAACAAGCCGGGACCATATTCCAAATGTTTGAACGATGCTTTCCAAAACAGTGTCTCCAAATAAAGAAAAAAGAGTTCACTGACCTTGGCATTACCCATTGAATCCCAAACACTGCAAAAACTTCACACCATAAGGCATGAGAGAACTTACAGTGAAGAAGAATGTGGTCCACTGATTCCCCATCGCAGCAACATAAACAACATCTATTAACCAAAAATTGACCTTTCTTAATAAGGTTGTCAATGGTGAGTATCCCATCATTAGCTGCTGTCCATAAGAAGAAAGACACCCGTTTAGGCACCTTAGTACGCCATATACACTCCCAAGGAAAGGCATCAGTGGTAGGACTAGATAATAGCTTATAAAAAGAGCGCACATCAAAAACACCAGATGTAGTCAATCTCCAAACCAGCTGATCATCCCCCTCACCCCTCGGCATAAAGGAATAAATAAGCTCAAAAAATGAGTAGACAGTGGTTGTCTGCCAATCCTGAGGACCATGACGAAACAATAAATTCCAGCTTCTACCTCCTTCTGAATTTGATACAACCAAGTCAGATACCCAAGCTTCTTTAGAAACTGAGCAAGCATACATAGAAGGGAAGAGTTCCTTCAACGGAGTAGGCCCACACCAAGGGTCATGCCAAAAACTAACACGGCTACCCTCCCCCACATTATATAGAATCTGGCTAAAGAACTTCTCTGTTCCTTCTTTGATACTCCTCCACATCCCACACCCGTGAGCACCTCTTACCCCTCTAGTGCACCAGCCTCCTCTTGCCTCCCCATATTTGTCTGCTATAACCTGACGCCATAGTCTATGATTTTCACTCCCAAAACGCCACAACCACTTCCCAAGCAAAGCCTTGTTAAACAGCCCAACCCTCCGGATTCCCAAACCACCACATTCGACTGGCAAGCATACCTTATCCCAAGCAACTAAAGGATACTTAAAAACCTCCTCTGAGGCCCCCCAAAGGAAATTCCTCTGAATCCTTTCAATTCTTGCTGCCACAGCCTGAGGGATAGTAAACAACGATAAAAAGTAGGTAGGAAGACTCGATAAGGTACTCTTTAACAAAGTAAGCCTACCTCCTTTCGACAAGTACAGTCTTTTCCATCCAGCTAGCCGTTTCTCCATCTTTTCTATAATAGGATTCCAAATTGATGAATCCTTATAGTGTGCCCCAAGGGGCATGCCCAAATATCTCATGGGCAGAGTGCCCACCTTGCAGCAAAGGATACGAGCCAAACCATTCAAATTCCCAACATCACCAACAGGAACAATCTCACTCTTGCCTACATTAACTTTTAGGCCTGTAATGGCTTCAAAGAAGATCAGCACCATCCGCACATATAATAACTGTTCCCTGGAAGCCTCACAAAACAAAATAGTATCATCAGCAAAAAGAAGGTGAGAAATACGGATACCCCCATTACTATGGGGCCCCGTTTGAAATCCACAAAGAAAACCACCATTTTCTGTCCTCTTCAATAGCCTACTCAACACTTCCATAACCATGAGAAATAAAAGCGGAGACAAAGGATCCCCTTGGCGAAGACCACGAGAACTACCAAAAAAACCCGCAGGAGATCCATTAACTAGAACTGAAAATTTAACTGTAGAGATGCACGTCTTAATCCACCTACTCCATCGTGCCCCAAAGCCCATCCTTTCCATAAGATAACATAGTGCATTCCAGTTCACATGATCATAAGCTTTCTCAATGTCCAGCTTAATTATAACCCCAGGAACGCCACTCTTCAACCTGCTGTCTAAGCATTCATTGGCAATTAGAACCGAATCAAGAATTTGTCTCCCTCCCACAAAAGAATTTTGAGAGTCAGATATCAATTTATCCAAAACCCCTCGGAGTCTATGAGCCAATACCTTAGCCAAAAGTTTATAAAGGCTGCCCACGAGACTAATAGGACGAAAGTCTTTGATATTTACTGCATTAGTCTTCTTGGGGATCAAACAAAGAAACGTGGCATTAAGAGATTTCTCAAAAACACACTGGCTGTGAAAATCTTTGAAGAAAGCCAAAACATCCCCTTCTAAAACACTCCAGCATTTCTGATAAAAAGCCATAGTAAACCCATCTGGCCCAGGGGCCTTATCGCCTTCCGCCTCCTTAAGAGCCTCAATAATCTCCTCCTTCTCAAACTCTCTCTCCAACATAGCCCTCTCAGTTTCGTCTAGACAAGCGAACTCTAACCCATCAATAGTAGGTCTCCAAGCTTCCGGTTCCTGATATAATCTCTTATAAAAATCCACCACCTGATCTGTAACAACTGACTCCTCCTCAAAGAGAACGCCATCCACCTCCACTCCCCTAATCTGATTGGTTCGCCTATGGGAATTGGCAATTCTATGAAAGAACCGTGTGTTGTTATCACCTTCTTTGATAAAAAGAGCCTTGGACTTCTGCCTCCAAGAAATCTCTTCCAAAGAAGCCAGATAGTCTATATCTGATTTAACCGCTAACCTTCTAGTCCTGTCCTCTTGAGTCAACACCTGCATCTCTTCTCTCATGTCAATGTCTAAGAGCTCAGTCAATAAACTCTTTTTTCTAAAAGCTACATCTCCAAAAACATGCTTGTTCCAATGCTTCAAATCCCTTTTAAGGGCTTTCAACTTACAAGCTAGAATGTAACTTGGAGGACCCACGAAATGATAACCATTCCACCACTGACTAACCTTATCCACAAAACCCTCTACATTTAACCACATATTTTCAAATCTAAAAGGGCTCTTCCCCCTCGACATACCACCTGCCTCCACTAGCAAAGGACAATGATCCGACACCACCCTAGGGAGAGTCCTTTGAGTCACATCTAAGAAATGCTCTTCCCAATCTGCTGACATCAAAACTCTATCAAGTCTGGACATAGAAGGACTATCCGAGTCTCGAAACCAAGTATATTCACCTCCTACCAAAGGCAAATCAATCAGTGAATGTTTTGCAATAAAATCCGAGAATTTAAACATAGCTGGACTAAAAGAATTACAGCCAAGTCTCTCAGCCGGGTAACGAATAACGTTGAAATCACCAAATAGGCACCAAGCCCCAGCCCACCGTGAACGCACTAAATCTAATTCTGCCCACATTGCATCCCTAAGACTTCCATCAGTCGGTCCATACACCCCTGAACAAATCCATTCAAAGCCATCTGACACTCCCTTCAACAAAACTGAAATTGAAAAACTACCAACCACTGTATCTACTCTCTCAAAAACCCTTCTATCCCACATCAGAATGACACCTCCAGCTGTATGTATGGCATCTAAGGCCCCCCAGTCTACAAAAGGGCTACCCCATAGGCTTTTAACCAAGCTGGAACTGGTGCTGTCCAATTTAGATTCTTGAAAACATACGATATCACACTTCCATTCCCGTAAAAGATTCTTCACAACATCTCTCTTATGAGAATTATTCAAGCCCCTCACATTCCATGACAAAATTTTTAAATTCATTTACCAACAGACGAACCCAAAATAGAGGATTTCAAACTACCTCTAGAACTTCTACCAGAATGCCCATCGTAATTAATAGAAGAGAACAAATTTCTTAACTCCCTCATCCCCTTTTGGTTTGAACTGCTTACCCGACGAGTAGTAACAGCAGTCGCTTGCTGCTCCCAAACCCTCTCCAGTTTTTGAAAAAAATCAAGACATTGTCTCTCACAACAATCAATTGGGAAACCCACAAAAGCACCAAAACCTCCAATCATCCTTCTCACCCATTCTGAAGGCTCCAAAACCTCTTCCACTGAACACCCATCTGAACTATCTTCCATAGAGACGAGATCATGAAAGCCATTTGGATCCCACAAAGCCAGAGGTGTAATGACCTCAGGATTAACAGCCTCCTCACCCTTATCCGAAGGCAAAGATTCATCCCAATTCAGTCTAAGAACCTGAGATTCAATCAAATCACGACCCACCTCAAAAATAGGAATATTCAAGTCCGAACCCACCACCAATTGGCTCTGAACCTGAACTGGACATCCAGAAATTTCAACGGTTGTCGAACAAGCTCCAAAGGATGTATCGGCAACCAACAACCCAGCCCCTTGGCCCACGGTATGATCAGCGACGTCAGGGGTGTGGGCCGATTCACTATCGGCGCTCAAAACTGCCTCCACGAAAGTGCCGTGCTCATCTAAACCCGAGACAGTAACATCGGGCTTCGTGACAGTGACGAGAGGGCAGCTCGGTCTTACGCCGGAGCTCTGGAGCTCCCCTGCCTCTTCCTTGCGAGTCCTTAGTTCCTCATCGGACTTCGTTTCAGCATCAGGAAATCCACCCAGTCCATCGCCGGAGCTTGGGAACTCCCCTACCTCTTCTTCGTGGGTTCCCGAACCTTCCCCAGTCGCCCACTCCAAATTTTGCAAGTCATCGGACCCATCGCCAGTGCAGACTTGTCTTGAAATGTCTAATGAGGGCTGACCCAACCCATTCTCACGATTATGTTGGTGGGCTGGAGCAGGTCTGCTTACAATGGGCTGTTTACCCCAAGAAACAGTCCTCTTACTTTCACCCATTAAGTCAACAGATATTTTTAAACAAAAGTGGGCCTGGGTCCATTTTAAATGACTTGCACGTACAGGCCTGCCAGCTGTTGACACACTAGCAGAATTTGACTTATTAGAAACATCAAATCCCCCCAAAGCCTCAAACTGATTACACTGACCATTTATATTTGGAAAATGCTTCACAAAACGAAAATTACTCCCTTTATTTTCGTGGCCATTTAATTTTTTCCAAACTTGGGAATTTTGCATGTCGACTGCTTTTTCAAACTCTCCGCCTCCGGCCACCACCTTTTTCTCCAGTCCAGCAGTCGTCTTGCCCAAAAAATAGTCACGTAATCTTCTTCCAAACAAAGTCCACCCACCTATCTTGGTCCCCTCTGGAACCCGTAGGCAACCCCTTCTTGCCCCATTGTAGTATTCAGAGATTTCCACAAACAAGCCTCCCTTGTTAGATCTACTAGCAAACTCCAAAAGTTTAGAGTTCTCACGTAGACGTTTGAAAAAAGGTTGTTTTCGAAAGTTCCACTGATCAAGGTCTGCCAAACAAGCAATAATCCAATCCAAACCCAAACGACCCACCCTAATGGAGCCATGGAACTGACCCCGTCGTTCATGAATAGCATAAGAATCTATTCTACCACCATTGAAAGCTAAAGAAAAAACCTTTGAGTCAATACGAAAGAAAGCAGAAATCCTCTCTGACTCCCTTGACTGAGGTTTAGGCTCGGGCTGTTGAGGTTTGGGTAGCTGTTGAGGTTTGGGTAGCTGTGAAAGAGTAATGGTGGGCTTGGATTGTAAGGTTGAGGGGTGTGAAACATTAGGTACGGGTAGTGAGGGGATTGGTGGCTGTGGTCCTTGGCCAAAGGACGGCCAAAAGAAATGTGGTGGTGTGAAAGGTAGAAAAGGGCTAAAAGGTAGAGTAGGGTTATATGGGTTGTAAGGATGGCAGGTTGGTAGCGACGTTGGTGGTAGTGATGGTGTATATGGATGACTAAGTTGGACAGGTTGTGATGGAGGGGGTTGTGGATATGGTGGTGGTGGTAGCAGGGTAGGGTGAGGTGGTAGAGAGGTCATGGTTTAGAAAAGTAATCAAGATGCAAAAGTAATCAAGAAAAGTAATAGACTATCAATATCAACATGCTGCCAAGCACAAGATTCAGGTGATGGTGCAATCAAATGGTGTGAGCATGGCAAAAACCATACAAGCTCCAGAATACTAAAAAATTCAGCACACATTCTATAAAGAAAAATCAACTATAGCAGAGCACAAGATTCAGTTGTGATATCATTACGCTGTAAACACTGAGTTCAAAACTTTTGTCACTTGTTAGACCCTCTAAAGGTTTTGAATTTTTTTTAAACGACAACCTCACCCTGCACCCACACTTGTGAAGAGGGATATGCCACAATATCAATTTTGCAAGTCATCCAAATTGGTAATTTGCTTTTTGTAGCATGCCTAATAAGTTTATTTTCACTCAACAATCTATAGAGAAGATGCATTTCAAAACCTAAGAAATTGACCTCATTCTTGTATGAATTTTTATCATCATTTTGTTTTGCTAGTGATTCAATTTTGTTGATTAAATTTTTCCACCATACAATATGCCACATGAAATTTTTGTTGATCTCAACTCCATACATAAGAATGAGATTGGATAGACGAGAGGTATAATGAGAAAGAATGCAGCATCTTGACATACCAAATTAGCGCACCAAACTCTAAAATAATTGCCAAAAGTGTCAATAACTTGTTATGAACCTGTTTCAATACCCAAGAAAATAAAAAACACCTTTAGAATGACTCTAAAAGAGGGGGGGGGGGGTTAGAAACAAACAAAACTAACAAAATGGCCACTGTGCAACTTACATAGAGAGCACAAAACAAGGCGATTATCATACTTGCAAGGTATAAGGCTGTGGCATATATACGAACAGGGTCAAGCATCATTGTCACTTGTCTCTTAGGGCCAACGAGAAATGCTGTGCTGCCAAACAAACGAGTCCAGCTTAGCATCCAAAGAACACAAAATAGCCATAGAGAGTAAGTATGAAAAGAAAAGAAATAGCTACACGCCTAATTTATTTCAAAAGGCCGAATTAAAAAATCGACACAAGTAACAATACAATTATCTGAACATGTAACAGGATGCCAGCACTACGTGCCAAATTCGGGAACAAAAGAAGAACAAGAAGAAGAAATTCATCTCTTAAAAAAGACTGCCCACATTCAGTGGAAAAATAACTAAACCTCTCATATCAATTTGGACAAAGAAAAATGCTCTGGAACAGTAAGATTACATTTAAACCAGGAATGAAATCACAACATTTCAAATCTGAAACACAGGTGAATAGAAAAACCTAAATTTAAGACCATGCATGAAATGACCAATAGCCTTTCTCTACTCCTTTATTTTCTATACCATTTATTTAAAGACAAGCATTTGAAGTTGTATAAGCTCAAAAGATATCATCTGATACTTTGTGTGCGTTTGGATACCGCTTATTTTGCTAAAAACTGAAAACAATAAAAAAATAATTAAAAAGTTACTGTTCACGCGCAGGTTACTGTTCATTTGCCTACTTGCACTGTTCATGGGACACAGTGCAAGAGGCGCTGGTCCTTTAAAAAAAAAAAAAAAAGCCAAAAACGCAGACGCATCTGACACAAATGCAAACGCAAACCAAACGCACACTTTAATGGAAATTGGAAGATATCAAATTTGGACCATCCATAGAGCCAAAATAAATGAAAAAACCAAAACAATTCACATGATCTCATCCACATTAAGTACAAATACCATATTCAATCCCACCACCCTGGGGCAGAAATAATTAAAAAAATAATAATAAATAAAAAAGAAAGAAACACGCATGGCCACCTAATTATTTAATTTGAAAATAGCAAAATGGGGCATACAACTTACAAATCTAGAAACACACCTTCCAAGTGAAAGAAGATTGCCCATTGTGAATGTCATTCCGAACTTGATTGGGTTGAAGAATACAAGCATCGACTGTTGCATGGAAAGGGGGAAAAAACTGTTAAGGCTCCAGTACAATACATTACTGCAGTATTCTTTGCGCAGTAAATACTGGTACAGAGTTAGTTATAGTTGGTTAAGACATGTATTAGAAGCTTGTACTTGGTTAGTTGAGTGAATAAGCTGTAATTTGTTGTACTCTGTTGCTAGTCAGTAGAGTATAAGACTAAACTGATTGTATTGTGGAATTCATTGAAGAATAATACAGTGATTAGTTCTCTTTGAGATACTATTGGAGGTTGATTCCCTCGAAGAATATGTGCATTAAACCTTTTAACTCGGTCCTATCCTCATGAAAGTATCAAGATTTTTCTTATTTCTAACTCATGCAAAAGTAGCTCTTTCTCAGTGACTAAACCTCAAGTTCTAGCGAAACTGTGAAACAACATACCTTTTCCAATTGTGAGTAATCCATTATAAAATTTTTCAGAGCTCCCCCACTAAAAAGCATACACGAAGTGAGATATGGTGTATTAGATATGATTCAAGGACTACCATGATACTTATGCCAACTAAATTTTCTAATCTGATCAAGTGAATGCAACTATGAATCTATTTGAAAGAGTAATACCTTTTTCTTTCTTTGCTAAGTGAAAAAGTAATAAGTTAAAGATGCACATGATGTCTGTAAGTTATACACCCAATGGGTTTTGAACCTAAGTCCCCACCCTCCACCCATTCTTAAGAGAGGAGAAAGTGTGATGCAGACATGGAAGATTAACTAATTACTTCTCTGCAAATTTGTCTATTCAAGATTTATTTTATTAGGTCCACATGTGAAGTCCAATTGAAGTATGTAGTGGTTCTAAATCCCTAGTTACAAAAATTTAAGTTCTGTATTCAGGGTCAAAAGTTTTGACTCAAAACAGTAATTTCAGTAACTCCAGAAATATAAGGGTATTTTGGTATAAGTAATAAGTTTGATTAGAAATAAGGAAACACTATACAGGATGTATACTAGATGTACATCACAACCAAGCGCTAAGTGTACAACGATCAAGAAACTCTAATAAGCTGGAGAAAGAAAGACTTCCTGATGCTAACAACCAAACAAACAAAGTTATCAGAAAATGCAATTTCAGATCTAGAGTTGTCCGCTCATACCCTTCAAAGTTTTCTTAGAAAAAAGTTAAGATCTAGAGTCTATATAAGTGTGTTATTGTACTAAAATAAGAGGAAGTTGTTTTATAAAAAATATATTTAGTTTTTTGAGTATTGAGGCATGTAGGCTTCTATTTCCTCTTTTCTCCCTCTCTTTTCTTCTTCGTCTCAGGGTATCATTTATAGATACTATTCATACAGCCCCTAACAACATAAATTTCTTTTTTTTCTTTCTCCCTTACAACCCCAAATCAAGACCTTCCTCTTACCTATCAAAATCATATAAGCCCACATATTTTCTCTACTAAATAGTCATCAAATAACTCATCAAAACCATTCTTTAATTATGAACACAAGTGCTGTCCATAATTTTCTAGCAACTTGTTTTCTTCAATAAATAGTATTCTTGTCCTTTTTACCCATCTTATCAAAAACAAGTCAACTTTGAGCCCTAACCCATTCTTCTACATCTCTAAACTCTAGATCCAAAAATTCTCCTAACCCTCAGCCCACAACATGCACACATGGATAAATTTCCCCAATGTACTATGTCAAAGTGCCGTTTGAGTTAGAGATCATTAGCACACTTGAAATTTTGACTTGTAGTCATATGTATCTCAGCGCCAAGTGGAAAGGTTTATGATCATTCTGGTTCATTGAAGCATAGGAAGGTTAAAGTAACGATTAGTATCCTAATGTATTTATCATACATTTTTTACTTCTGCGACAATCTCTGAATTGAAAATTGGTAGCTCTGCTAAGCCAATTTATATTAAAAGGTAAGAGATATCTAACAAAGGGCTGGCCGTAGAAAGCAAGCCCAACAGTAAAATTTAAGCTTGCAAACAAGAAATGGTACAATGACCACCCATGTTGGCAGAAAATGAGTGCTTTTGGTACAGTAAAAATTACCCAACCACTTGCAAAAGAGGCTGCTCAAGATAAAGGCAATAACCAATAAACGAGATTTATACTTACTTCAATTGAGATGTGTAAAAATCTAAGGAAATGAGACATGGAGGAATCCTTACTTATCAATAGAAAAATAAATAAAAATACGAGCAACAGCAGAATCTTCAATGAAATCCTTGACACAGAGAACCAGTTAGCAAACAAAGCATGGTTGAGCATGCTTTTTAAGATAAATTAGTCATGACTAATGAGCTCGTTCTAATTGAGAGATTCATTTTCCTTTCATGCAATTTATAATGATTTTTTTAAAGTATCTTGATGCATAAAGTTTCTAAAGTATAGACTCTAGTTATGTGAAGGCATGAAACAAGTTTATTTATTAAACAATGAGCTCTTGAGATGCTACAGCCCTACTTTTCTTGACTTTCTCCCCAGAAAATCCTAATTAAGATTTCAACCCATTGCCCTTGATGCTTCAGCTTATATAAAGGCAAACCAAGGGAAGAAATAAATAAATAAAATAAATTTTTGGAGCACTAAATTTAGTTTTTACGAACAAAAGTGTCACATATTTGGGGAATTGGAGCAACTGGGATAGACGGAAAGGAAATTACCCTTTTCTGCAAAATCTGGTTCATCCAAATGTATCTAACTAGAAAAACTTCATAGATTCAATAGTCTGCCAATAATTGCCTTTTTTTTAATAGGTAATAATTCCTTCATTCAATATACATTTGTTGTCAAGGTTCTTAGCAGAGATACACATTTTAACGAACACCTAATAAGCCACCTTTATATTTATCCAAATGAAGTCACCTCCATTAACTTTCCACTCAAAGCACATATATAATTCAAAATAATCAGTAGTAACTAACCAGAAAGAAATCTAAACTGAAATCACTAAATGTTCAAAACTTACCAAGAGTGTACAAGTCAAACCAGCAACAAAGCATATGGCAAAACCATAAAACCTCTGTTTAATCCGAAAGAAGAGTGAGTGAGATCAATAAATTCAAAAGAATCTTATCAACGAATAGAAAATGTTCAAAGGTCAATCAGCAAAACATGGAATACTCTAAAAATAAAAGCTTGTCAATACTAAACTGAAACTATATAGCTGAAAACAAAACATACAAACATACCCATGAAAAATTCCCAAAATAAAGGATACAAAAAACACAGATCTAACCAATCATAACTTGTATTGAACTTCACATGGAAAACCAACCATAGAAAATGCCCCATGAGTGAAGGAACCAGCTATTTTCCTGCAAGGGGAGGACCCCCCCCCCCCCCATTGCACAGTTCTTTTGAATTTCAAATAGTCTTTAAGATCATCTACTTTCGATATAACCTAACCCTATTCCAGTCATTCCTGGACCTCCAGGTATGTAATGAACTTAAATCATCGAATCAACTCGATTTTCATACAACTTTTGGTAATTCATGCTTCATTATCAATACAAGACACCAATTGGTTGTTGGTGTCTACAAGGTTTGAACCCCAAATACAAGAGACTTTACCCGTTGAGCTAGCTAGAACCCACAAGTAAGTATGCATGTTCTTCTCAAATCAAAAGGCAAATCCTGAATCCTCTAATTATTCTCATACATTGTCCCTTCCCTTAGCAAACAATATAAGGGTTAATTTTTTAACAGAAGAAGTTTCTGCCACACTAGGTCGTATTAGTCTAAAATGCAAATTAAATTTCAGATTCATCTCATAACCAAAATAAATAAAATTTACTTGCAATTTGACACAATGTTTTTAGCTTGAAGTTTTTTCTCTTCACAATTCACATAATTTGGTTTAGTCTTTATAATTGTTTAGAGCTTTAGACTTAAAAAAAAAAGAAAAAAAAAAGGAATGGAACCTGTTTGGTGGACAAGGTGCAGTTGCGATTGAAGTCATCCATGAAAGCGAAGGAGCTGCTACTCTCTTCTTCTTGCTGTTCTTCGTCCACTTCCATTCCCACTATCATCTTCATCTTCTCCAACGCCTGGTTCATTTTCTCCATTTCTTTTTTTCTTCACTTTGATTTTGTTATTGTTTTCTCACTCTTTCTTTCTCGAGAAAAAATAAGAATGCGGTTGTTGGATCTGTGATTATGAGAATCCAACGGAAAGGAGTGAGAAACTTTTGCTTCAATTCTCAGGAAAAAACAAAATGTTCTGAAAGAGACAACAACGTTGGCTTGATTAATTTGATAATATAACAACTGTTTTTGGGCCCTCTGGACTAAGATATTTCGTTGGGTCAGGACTCAGGAGTCAATGCCTTTGCTTAATACTCGAGAGGGGAGAAAGTAATAGTCTATGACTCTAATCACATCTTTACTGCAATGGTCGTTTCACAAATATAAAGGCTTATAAGGTGTGAAAGATAATAACTAGGGTTCAAATCTTTAGAAAAGAACATTACAAATATATACACTTAGATTAAGTTAAAATAATATTTTCATCTTCTATTAAAAAAATAATAATAATCTATGACTCTGTAGTACATCCCATACTATGGGACAAAATTTTAAAAGGCATGGTAAAATTGGTCTCTCAAAAAACATAAATTGGCCAATAAAAAAATAACAGAATTATAAAATATAAATAGATTATATTAAGTTTATAAAAGGCATAGTAAAATTTATTATTTTTGTGAAAATAATTCATAATAATTTTCTTTTCTCTTTTTTTTTTCTTACAAGAATGCATGATAATTATTTATTAAGGCATGTAGTTAAAGGGAATTCAATTTCAAATCCAAAATAAAATACATATTTAGTATGAGTAATAAAATGTTGTTTAAGAAATTTTAGGTTTTATCAACCCATGCACTTTTCAAATTGTGTGTTTAATACTTTTGTGGGGCCGTAGAACATAGATATATATTCATTTTTCGTACTAGGCCTAAGGCCTATGCCAAGGCCCATAATTGTATATGAAGAGGGCAATGGTGACTATTGCAACCCAGGAAACCATGCCGAGGACAATTCTGTCCTCAACCAGCTAATGCTGAGGTAGAAGAAAAAAGACTTTGTCAGCAGAGACAATCTTCCAAAGCGCTCCAATGAGGAAATAAGGGTAGCTAGAAAGCGCACTAGAGCATGACAGTAGGGCAATTTCTGGAAAGGCTGCTGCCTCCACATTAAATGCTCTCCCACCTAACGCTCTGGCTGTATTAATGTGGAAGTGACCTGAACAATGGCTCTTCAAACTCACAGCTACCACCTAAGAGCTTTGGAAGGAGGTTGATGTGACAAAAATCGACAAACAGCAGATCAAACCTGCACGTGTATGGTTAAGATGAAGAAGAAAACTAGTATATAGGGAAAAAGGAGCTCTGGAAAGGGGATCGGGATTCTTATCAGAGAGAACACTGTAGCAATTTGAATGGACTTTGTAACCATTTTCACTATCACTTGATAAATCATAAGTTGAAACCTCCTGGACTAGTGTCGAGGATAGCCTAACTTATACAAAGTTATATTTATGATACGTATTCCTTATTTAAATCATTGTTAACCGTTGTTACACTGATCGAAGCCTAGTTCTTTAATTCACTCTCTATAAATTCATTGTATTTGGCATGTTGGGATTGAACTCACTGATCCCTTAGGAATAGTGCGTAAACCAAGTCCCTACAATTGGCGCCGTTTGTGGGAAGAACTTGTGTGTTAGTGAGTGTAACAGTTAACCATGATAGGGTCGGGTCCACACCAACAAACCTCGCGCCAGGCACCCAACGAACAGAATCTGCTGGGTCCCAACAACAAGGTCATTCTCATAGCCTTGAACATGAACAAAGTCGAGGGGGTGAAAGGAATAGAGAGGGGAGCATGCATACCACCTAGACGAGCAACAACCACTCTCAGGTGGGTAGTCGCGTGTCTCGGAGACAAAACCATAACCAGACCATGCAAAAGGAGATAGATGGCTTGAAGCGAAGACTGCACCATGCACAACGGAAATGGTCTCCTTCTAGTTCTGACACATCCTCTAATGAGGACGGTAATTACAGGCAGAGGTCAAGAACTCCTCCCAGCGAGACCATCTCTTATGAAGACGAGCACCATCCTAGACGAGAACACCAGGGCTTATCTAGTAGAGGTCTGGGTAATGATTCCATGAGTAAGGATCTGGATCAAATTTCTAAGTCACCTTTCACGTGCAGGATTAAGGGGGCTAGGTTACCCTGGCGTTTCCATCAACCCATGTTCACTGTTTATAATGGTCGAACGGACCCTGTGGAGCATGTGGGTCAGTTCAATCAAAGAATGGCCATTTACTCCAAAGATGAAGCTTTGATGTGCAAGGTTTTCCCATCTAGCTTGGGACCAGTAGCGATGAGGTGGTTCAACGGCTTAAAAGCAAATTCCATAGATTCCTATAAGTGGCTCACCCAGGCCTTCAGCTCTCGCTTCATTACGAACAGTAGGGTTCCTCAGCCTCTGAGTTCGTTGTTGTCACTGTCCATACGCGAGGGAGAAACCCTAAAAACATACTCGGATAGGTATTGGGAGATGTACAATGAGATGGACGGCAACCATGATGATGTTGCCATTAGCACTTTTAAAAGCGGACTCCCAACTGGGCAAGGCTTGAGGAAGTCCCTGACTGGCAAACCCGTCACCAATGTATGTCAACTTATAGATCGGATTGACAAGTATAAAAGAGTGGAAGATGACCAACTGCAAGGGAAAGGAAAGGAGAAGGTTATCCCTCAAGAGAGGAGGGATTTCAGGTCGGACAGATACAACACTAACCGTCCGAGGAGAGATTTCGTGGGGCAATCCAGACCAACCAGCACGTAAGTAGTTAACACTGTATTTAGAGAGCCGGTACATCGGGTTTTGGAAAAAGTCAGGAATGAACCATTCTTTAAGTGGCCGAATAAGATGGCTGGAGATCCCATAAAGCGCAATTAGAGTCTATATTGTCAATACCATCAGGATCACGGGCATACTACAGAGGACTGTAAGAACCTTTGGAACCACTTGGATCAGCTGGTCTAGGAAGGGAAGCTGAGGCACCTTTTACACCCTTCCAATGGTCATCAAGGTCAGGCAAACTAGGAGCCGCGGAGGGACAATTCCTTAAGACCACCTGTGGGAACTATAAACATAATTTTTGCTACTCCAGGTTAGACGGGCTCATGCCCTTCTAGGGTAATGTCTGTAGCCCGAATACTCGCCAATGACTCTAGTCCAGAGCCAGAAAGACCAAAAGTGTATCCTCATCCGATTTTGAGTTTTACCAAGGATGATAAAATTGGAACCATCTAACCCCACGATGATGCGTTGGTGATAACGCTTTGGATTGGGGGTTATGATGTGAAAAGGGTAATGGTAGATGGTGGTAATGGGGCCAAGATCATGTACCCTGATCTCTATAAAGGGCTGAGGCTGGCAACGAAAGATTTGACGCCCTACAACTCCCCCTTAATGACTTTTGATGGGAAGATGGTCATGCCAAAGGGCCAGATTAGATTACCTGTGCAAACCGGCCCAGAAGTGGTGGAGGTTGATTTCATTGTGGTGGATACATACTCTCCTTACACTGCCATCGTGGCAAGACCTTGGCTTCATACCCTGGGAGCCGTTGCCTCCACTCTGCATCAAAAGGTGAAGTTCCCTTCCGAGGGCAGGGTCCTGAAAATTCCAAGTTGCCAAGCTACAGCAAGGGAATACCTGGTGGTTGCCATCTCATATCGGCCCAAAGCAGAGTCCTCGGCCAGCATGGAGGGAAGCTCATAGCAATCAAGGACCCCAGCATCACCTACTAATACACCACCCGAGGAGGCGGAATGTGAAGATTTAGAAAAGGTGATCATTGGCGATGACCCGGAGAGGTTCTTCCAGGTGGGATCTCAACTGCCCCCTCAGGAAAAGAAGGGATTGATAGGGTTCCTCAGAAAAAAATGTTAATGTGTTTGCATGAGACGCTTATGACGCCCCAGGAGTAGATCCGAACTTCATATGTCACCACTTAAATGTAAATCCATCTGCTACTCCTAAAAAACAACCACCTTGGCACCCATCTAGGGAGCATGCCGATGCTATCAGGGACGAGGTGAGAAAGCTTAAGCAAGCAGGAGCTATCAGGGAGGTGTCCTACCTTGAATGGTTGGCTAACACTATGGTTGTGAAGAAGAAGAGTGGGAAGTGGCGGGTTTGTGTGGACTTCACGGACCTCAACAAGGCACGTCCGAAAGACTCATTCCTCATGCCTCGGATAGACCAGTTGGTGGATGCAACTGTAGGCCATCCTCGGATGAGCTTCTTAGATGCTTTTCAGGGTTACCATCAAATACCACTAGCCTTGGATGATCAAGAGAAAACAGCATTCGTGACTCCTATTGGAAATTACCACTACAAGGTGATGCCATTCGGTTTGAAGAATGCGAGGTCTACCTACCAAAGGATGATAACTAGAATGTTCGAGCCACAGCTGAGCAATAGTATTGAGGTTTATGTAGATGACATGGTGGTGAAGAGCAAAGTGGTGTCTAAGCACGTAGGAGACCTCGGAACCATCTTTGACATCTTGAGGAAGCACAAGTTGCGTCTCAATGCTTCCAAATGCTCATTTGGTGTAGGGTCTGGTAAATTTTTGGGC
This sequence comes from Notholithocarpus densiflorus, assembly GCA_030021035.2. Taxonomy (NCBI): domain Eukaryota; kingdom Viridiplantae; phylum Streptophyta; class Magnoliopsida; order Fagales; family Fagaceae; genus Notholithocarpus; species Notholithocarpus densiflorus. Next base: position 128,245 of record JARYZH020000036.1, on the reverse strand, counting down.
TATACGGTAACTCATAGGGGAATTAAGGTGAGCCCGGACCAGATCAAAGCAATTCACAATTTACAACCTCCTCGGAACCCCAAAGAGGTCCAGAAACTCACTGGAATGATCGCAGCCCTGAATCGGTTCATTTCCAGGTCCGCGGATAGGTGCTAACCCTTCTACCTTCTGATGAACAAATGGAAGGGATTTGAGGGGTTCGAGAACTGTGACTTGGCCTTCCAGCATTTTAAGGAATACTTATCTCGGCCACCCATCATGTCCAGTCCTAAGGCCGACGAGGTCTTGTTCCCCTACATTGCAATGGCTCCTCGTGCTGTTAGCCTGGTGTTGGTACGAATTGATAATGGCGTACAACGGCCAATCTATTATGTGAGTAAGTCGTTACATGAGGCTGAGGTGCGTTACTTACCCTTGGAAAAGGCAATTTTGGCAGTAGTACATGCCACGCGAAAACTTCCTCATTACTTCCAAGCACACACTGTTGTTGTTTTAACTCAGCTTCCACTTAAGTCAGTACTCCGAAGCGCCGAGTACACGGGAAGAATTGCCAAATGGAATATGGTTCTAGGGGCTTTTGATGTCAAATACATGTCTCGGACCTCTGTCAAGGGCCAAGTCCTAGCTGATTTGATAGCTGAATTTATCAAACCCCCAATAGAAATAGTAGCAGGAGAGCAAAACATGGATGAAAAATTGGTTGGCACAATCTTTGTGCAAGGACCCTCACACTGGAAAGTATATGTGGATGGTGCAGTAAACCAAAGGAGGTCCGGGGTGCGATTAGTTTTAATGTCTCTTGAGAAAGTTACCATCGAGAAATCATTGAGGCTAAGGTTCGCAGCCACAAACAATGAAGCCTAGTATAAGGCTTTATTGCAGGGAATGCTCATGGTACAGAAGATGCGGGGAAAGGCATTGGAAGTGTTCTAGGACTCAAGACTGGTTGTGGGCCAAGTAACGGGAGAGCTAGAGGCCAGGGATGTAAGAATGCAGAAGTACTTGAGTCAGGTCAGGTGCTTGCAATTGGATTTCGAATTTTTCAGCATGTCATACATCTCGAGGACTGGAAACACGCACGCAGATTCATTGGCCACTCTTGCAACATCCTCGGCGCATGGTATACCTTGGGTTATCCTTGTAGAAGACTTATGCAGAGGAGATGAAGTCAAGGAGAACATGGTTCAGATCCATCAAATCAAAGTGGGTCCGAGCTGGATGGATCCTATAGTGAGTTTTTTTAAAGATGATACATTACCTGAGGAGAAGTCAAAAGCTGAGAAAATACAAAAAAAAGCTCCTCAGTTCTAGCTGTCCGAGGACCACAAGTTGTATAAGTCCTCCTATTCTGGGCTGTATTTGCTGTGTATATATCCCGAAACATCAGAATTGCTGCTCGAGGAGTTGCATGAAGGGATTTGTGGAAGTCATACAGGAGAAAGATCTTTGTCTCATAGAGCCATCACCCAAGGATATTGGTGGCCGGGTATACAGAAGGAAGCCCAAGATTACGTCAGGAAGTGTGATCAATGCCAAAAGTTTGCCCTAAATATCCACTAACCGGGTGGGGTGCTCAATCCTCTCTCTAATCCTTGGTCGTTTGCTCAGTGGGGTTTAGATATTGTAGGTCCTTTCCCTAAAGCGATAGGAAATAAGAGGTACCTATTGGTCGGCACAGACTATTTCACCAAATGGGTCGAAGCCGAACCCCTGGCTAACATCAGGGATGTGGATGCTAGGAAGTTTATCTGGAAGAATATCGTTACTCGATTTGGGGTCCTCCATACCCTCATCATGGATAATGACCTCCAATTTGATAGCAAGGCCTTCAGAAGATACTGTTGTGGTCTGGGAATTACAAACAGGTATTCCACTCCTGCCTACCCCTAGGGAAATGGGCAGGCTGAGGCTGTTAATAAGGTTATAGTCGCCGGGTTGAAAAAGAGGTTGGATGATGCGAAGGAAAGATGGGTGGAAGAGCTACTGCACGTCTTATAGACATATCGGACTACGCCACATCGATCAATAGGGAAAACCCCTATTTTCCATGACTTATGGGGCCGAGGATGTCATCCCCCTAGAAACCAGCTTTCCAACGCTGAGGACGAGTACCTTCACTCCAAGCGACAACGATGAACTGTTAACAAAGAATTTGGATTTCATTGAAGAGAGAAGAGAAAAAGCGATGATCCAGCTAGCCTGTTACCACCAGAAACTCAAGCAAGGGTATGATGCCAATGTGAGGCTACGGCCCCTAGCACTAGGAGACTTGGTGCTGAGAAAAGTTGTGAGTAGTACCAAGAACCCGGCCTGGGGAAAGTTAGGGCCCAACTGGGAAGGACCATATCGCATCACTTCAGTAGCAAGAATAGGGGCATATTATCTGGAAGACTTAGATGAGAAAGCTGTACTCTGCCCATGGAATGTAAATAACCTAAGAAGGTATTATTATTAATGAAAGCAGCCCTATATGCACTTTGATTTGTTGTAATTGCGCGCCATATGGTCCTTTGATATCTATTGAAGTATTAAACAGAAACTAAGTCATGTTAGATTCTTCGGACCACAGACTTAATGGAAATTAATGCCTTTAGATATCTATTGAAGTATTAAACAGAAACTAAGTCATGGTAGATTCCTCGAACCACAGACTTAATGGAAATTAATACCCTTTACCATCTATTGAAGTATTAAACAGAAACTAAGTCATGTTAGGTTCCTCGGACCACAAACTTAGTGGAAATTAATGCCCTTAGATATCTATTGAAGTATTAAACAGAAACTAAGTCATGGTAGGCTCCTCGGACCACAGACTTAGTGGAAATTAATACCCTTTACCATTTATTGAAGTATTAAACAGAAACTAAGTCATGTTAGGTTCCTCAGACCACAGACTTAGTGGAAATTAATGCCCTTAGATATCTATTGAAGTATTAAACAGAAACTAAGTCATGGTAGGTTCCTCGGACCACAGACTTAGTGGAAATTAATACTCTATTGAAGTATTAAACAAAAACTAAGTCATGGTAGGTTCCTCGGACCATAGATTTAGTGGAAATTAATACCCTTTACCATCTATTGAAGTATTAAACAGAAACTAAGTCATGTTAGGTTCCTCGGACAACAAACTTAGTGGAAATTAATACCCTTTACCATCCATTGAAGTATTAAACAGAAACTAAGTCATGTTAAGTTCCTCGGACGACAGACTTAATAAAAATTAATACCCTTTAATTTCTGATCTCCTTTCTAGGAACACAATGTTTATTACCATATAGTAAACTAAAGTAAGTTCGTGAGCATCACTTAAAGCATTACAGGGTGCTATGGACTTTGCTGTTGTTAGAATTGATAGATTCAAAGTTAGTTTTGATCCATTCCGATTACCAATTAAAAATATATTTAAACTTTGTTCTCCCTTGTGTAAATAACTTTGCACTTTTATAAATATATGGTTATGATCAATCAAGGAACATTCAAAGTGAAAATTACATAAACGAAGAAATTAACCTATACAAATTCAAGAAAGAAAAATGCATATTTCATTAAAACATGTCTCAGGAGAAATAAACTTCATTACATAAATTGCGACTACATTACAAAAAAGAAGATTCATTACTTTAGTTTTATTTGAAGCTTATCCTTGGAAGTTTTGCTAGCCTATTTGGCTGCTTCAATAGGGATTACTTTTTCTTGCTCTTTGGGGACTTCCTCAACAGGCATGGTAACTGAAGCTAAGGCATGTTGAAAGCCTTGGGAAGCTGCCCTACCTTGTGAAACCCCTGCAGCCTTATCCGAGGATATTTCCTTGGGAGTTTCAAGGTCTTTTGTTTGCTCCTGTTGACTAGGAGGAGTAGGATCCTAAAGCTGTGCTGTCTCAATAGGGTCAGCAACTATGGAGGCTGCTTCACCTTGGACAGGGGGAGGATCCGAGGTTCGTATAGCTGGTGGGTAGTAGATCCTTTCTGGCTTTCTTAGCTCAGAAGAAGCCTTAAACCCAGCTCGGTTGAGGGTTTCACTCCAAGTTTGAGCGCAATAGGTTTGGCATACGGTTGGGACCTCTGCCCTGAGGGCTTCCTCAGTCTTGGCTACTTCGACGTCGTAACCATGCTGCTCTGCCTCATCCCTAGCCTTTTCAGCCTCTATTTTTGCCTTCTCAGCCTCCCCTCTTAACTTCTCAGCTTGATCCTTAAGCTTTTGAGCTTCCTCCAATTTCTTCCGGAGGGCCACTATTTGCTATTTGGAGGAAGCCAACTGCTTCTTCGCATCGCGCAAGTGCAGCCTCTGCTCCTCGGCTTACCTCTAGGTGCTCTCTAAACCCGACTCAGCACTTCTCCTGGCCTTTTCCTCCTCAGCCAATTTCTTCCTCAGATCTTTGTTGAACTGATCGGCAATATTGAACGATTATACGGCTGCCACACGCCTTTTCTTCTCGTCGTCCAACTGCCGATAGCAGGAATTAGTTATCGCCTTAGCCCTGAAAGTGGCTTGAACAGCCTGAAAGAAAAGGGTTAATAACCTTACACTAGCAAAAAAAAAAGGGAATAGTAACATACCATGCCCAGGTACCTTTTGAGGTTAAGAAAAACCTCATTCTTTTTGACAGACCGCAACTCGGCCATGTCAATAGGGAGTAACAACGCCTCCTCCAAGGCTGAAGCTACCTGACATCCAACATCTCCATGAAAATCCTTGATGGAGGCATTAGCCTTCAAGGGTTCCCCATTAAGCATTGGGGCTGGAAGCCAAGCCTGGAGCTCAGGTGGCTGATTATCCACCCTCTCTAAGCCCCTCTACCTTGGTTGGCCAATCTTCAGCTGCTTCGCAGCTCGTTGGGCCTCATCCTCCTCCATAGGCCGAGATTTTCCTGCCTCCACTACTTCCTTTCCTTTTTGCTCTCTTTTTCTTTTCGAGTCAACAGGTTCAGGCCTGGATAGCAAGGATGACTGAGGAGGAGGAAGAGGAAGTTTGGGAGGAGGAGGAGGAAGTTTGGATTGAGTAGGCTTCTCCGGCGCATCCTTTCCGGGCTGGGACTCTATTAAGTCCAGCAAACCTCTTTTAGGTTTCCTTTGGATACCTATCTCATCCAAAGTGACGAGGTCTTCCTGTTGCTGATGGTCAAGGTCAACTGATGTATTCTCGGGGGATAGGGGTTTGTTGAACACCTTAAATTCGTCCTGAGAATCTGACAGGTCTACAATCCCCTCTGGTTCTTCTTCTCTTTCTTCTTCTTCTTCCTCCTATTCTTCCTTAGCAATGGGTTGAGATGAGGATGCTCCTAATGAAGGGACGCCCACAAAGAGTGGCTGTGTAAATGGTGTACCCTCGGGAATTGGAACGCCCTCAAGAACAACGAATCCTTCGTAGGCCACACTAATGCGGTGAAAACGAGGGTCTTTGGCTCTTATCACACACTTAGGAGCTTGAAATCCAAGGGAAATCGGCTTGTACCCAAGGATTAAGTGAGCAGCTCGTAATTGAGCGTCGGTTTCGTTCACGAACACCTCGGACCGTAGAATTTTGTCTAGGCTTTCTCTGTTGACCAAGTTGAGCCGAGGTCTGGTGGAACGTTTGTCTGTAAAATCATTAAAGCAAAAGGAGAATTTGTCAGAAACAGAAATGCTGCGAAGTAAAAGGGAAATATAAACCGAAGTATATAAATTTACAACTAGACCCCCACCTGGTGTTCCCTCCTTAACCGGACAAGGTAATCCATCGTGCCATTCCCCAAAAAAAAATTAAAAAATCTTCCTTTAGCCCCTTGTTTGACATAGGGAGGCATTGAATTAGCCTCACTTCGGGATACCTTGACTTAAGGTAGTATCCCTGCCCCTTCAAATGATGCAGGTTATATACCCAGTTGACATCATGATGTGTCAACCCTAGGTTCATTCTCTCATTTAGGACTTCTATGCTCCCTAACACTCTGAACATATTTAGAGCGCATTGTGTGGGGGATAATCTAAAAAATATAAGATAGTTTCTTGTGATTGTACCCATAGGAATGGTCATCCCTCCCTCTATGAAGGCGATCATTGGGATGACCACCTGTCCCCCTTTCCTACCATCTGCCCATTCCCCTTGGGCAGCGTATCTCATGCCCACTGTTGGCAGGATCCTGTACTTAACCCTGAACCTTTCTCTATCCTTCTCGGATTCAACTAAACACTTGAATCTACCCATTTTCTAGGAATATTTGAGAAGAAACTAACAATTTTGAAAAGAAAAATAGAGATGAGAAGGAGAAAGTAGGATGAAAAGAGAATATACGGAAAGAAACAAAGTTAAGAAGGTTCGAGGAAACTTACAAGTTTAAAAGGAGGTCTTCGGGCAAGTTTTGGTATTTGTAGACGCACAAGTAAATGAGAGAGAAGGATAGGTTCAGTGTATGAACTCTAGGATTGTGTGATTGCTGAACTTAGGGAAGGGGGTTGATTTGAAAAGCTATTTATAGGGGCGCAGAATTTACAAGTGGGAAATTTCCCGCTCGTAACCCCAGAAAATCCCCCACCATTAGATTTGCATCGAGCCGTTAAACGTGGGGGACATAAGTGCCGTCAAAATTTAATGAAGGCGCGCTCTGGAAGCCAAAGCGTCAGGAGCGTGCCTTGAGAAGATAAAAAGGCGTTTGGGTGGATTAGATAGAAATGGTTTAGCTGTGGGATAAAGTGGGCTGAGGATATCAAAATCTTTCTTTCCTCTTGAGAAGTCGAAAAGCAAGATTTTGAGGGGCTATTGTGGGGCCGTAGAACATAGATATATATATATATATATATATATATTCAATTTTCGTACTAGGCCTAAAGCCCATGCCAAGGCCCATAATCGTATATAAAGAGGGCAATGGTGACTATTGCAACCCAGGAAACCATGCCGAGGACAATTCTATCCTCGGCCAGCTAATTCCGAGGTAGAAGAAAGAAGACTTTGTCGGCAAAGACAATCTTCCAAAGCGCTCCAATGAGGAAAATAAGGGCAACTAGAAAGCGCACTAGAGCATGACAGTAGGGCAATTTTCGGAAAGGCTGCTGCCTTCACATTAAATGCTCCCCCACCTAACATTCTAGCCGCATTAATGTGGAAGTGACCTGAACAGTGGCTCTTCAAACTCACAGCTACCACCTAAGAGCTTTAGAAGGAGGTTAATGTGATAGAAACCGACAAACAGTAGATCAAACCTGCATGTGTATGGTTGAGATGAAGAAGAAAACTAGTATATAGGGAAAAAGGAGCTCTGGAAAGGGGGATTGGGATTCTTATCAGAGAAAACACTGTAGCAATTTGAATAGACTTTGTAACCATTTTCACTATCACCTGATAAATCATAAGTTGAAACCTCCTGGACTAGTGCCGAGGATAGCCTAACTTATACAAAGTTATATTTATGAAATGTATTCCTTATTTAAATCATCGTTAACCGTTGTTACACTGATCGAAGCCTAGTTCTTCTATCCACTTTCTACAAATTCATTGTATTGGGCCTGTTGGGCTTGAACTCACTGATCCCTTAGCAATAGTGCGTAAACCCAGTCCCTACAACTTCAATATGCTTAGTTTTTTTTTTTTATTAATTTTCTTTAGTACTCAAACACTTCAGTATTTTGTTGATTTTTAGATCATAAATGAGTGCAAAGTTACATGGGATGTTAATTTGAAAGAAAATCAAGTTTTTTTTTTTATAGAGATTTCTTGAAACAATAATTTCTTAAAATAATTATTGATTGGTGTAATACTTTGCTATTTGTGTCAAATAATTGTTTTATATGCTAGAAATCTAGTGTATTCCACAAATTTCTTAATATTGTGAGTGGTAAACGAAGTTATTTTTTTTAAAATAAAATCCAAATGCTTAAGCAGATAAAAGTTTCAACTAAACAAAAATTATCTCATAACATGTGAATAACATTAAAAATATACCATAGATACTATATAAATATGCAATTTTAATTTAATTTTTATATAAAACTTATAGATATTTCAATTATTCAAAATATGTTTTTTTTTTTCAATTTAAATTTTTTTAAATTAAATTAAATTAAGAATTTCTCTATAATTGTAGTTGTAGTTTAGTATCTATAATAAAATATAAAAAATTTCACTCACATTTTCAAACCAAAAAAAAGTGTATAGATAACTTAAGTTTTATATAATTTCATTTTGGTCTTAGAGGCCAACCCCCTAAAAATATGTTTTGGCACCTACCTATTCTATTATGTTAGGAACCCACTGGGTTCTTAATGGGGACGAGTAGGAATTGTAGGGGAATTGACTTAATTCGAAATAGTTACCCTCCATAGAGAACACTACAACAAAATGTACTTTTAGTGACGAAAAAATTCGTCACTAAAAGTTCGTCACTACAACAAAAAATTCGTCACTACAACAATTGGTTTATTCTTCAATGATGGAAATGTGATTACAAGTAGGTATTTATAAAATCATAAAACTATTCTATTGGCCCACATAGCCTTATCCTAACGGTCTTATTATTCCCCATGTGTATTAATAATTCCAACATGTGTTAAATGTGATTAACATGCTTAGAATTGTAACTAACTAACCAACTAACTAACTAAATGCAACATTACAACAATTATTATTTATATACCTATAGGAGTTCCTAACATTTCCCTCCCCTTCAAAACACCTTGCCCCAAGGTGTTGTTGTGCATCTTAATGAAAGTTTGGTCTCTTACCACGACCCAAATGCTTGCTAGAGCTATTTTACGCCACTCTTGGACACCTTGTTGTTACTTTGCAGAGTCCCATTGTTGTCTACTTGTAGTCTTCAATTAAAGCCACTTTAGAACCACTTTGTGCCTTACTTGGCAATGCCATGCAAATAACGAGATGACCTATTAAACAGTAACAACAACAACACTAAGAAATGGCATGCAAATGTGATCCTATTAAAAAACCAGCTTTCTTGGACCATGAATAAACTTGCAAGAGTTTGATTCCAAGTCAATTCCCTTAAGTCAGTGCCAATAATCTCCATGTAATTTCTTTCCTTTCCACGTTTCCCATAATAACCTTTAGAGACTGACTGAAAAGATATTAGAGGACACATGATTTTCATGTAATTTATTTTCTTTCCGCGCTCCTCATAATAACCTTTAGCGACTGACCAAAAGGGAACTAAAGAACATGCCACTGTTGCAAATTGGTTAGCTAAAGAACACGCCACTGTAAGCTCTACTTTCTTGGCTAGTGGAATATAAGATCTATCCATAGGGAAGATCTTTGTGGGTGCAACATCCATATGCTTTCACCCAATGGAGCCAATCCCAAAATTAAAACTACCAACAGAAAGTCCTCTTGACAGATTATCCATTTCTTTCTCCGCAAACTCTATTCTTGCATTAGCATATTTGCAATGTTCATTTGTTGGTTCTTGAAAGATCATTATCACCTTCTTTGTTGGTTTTTTGGACTGAACTTCAAGAGCAATGTATACGTGTATATCATCATCCACTTTGACACAAAAATCAACATCTCAGCTTGCAACAACAGCAGTAGATTCTTGGAACTTGATTTGTTCTTCGAGTTCCATTGAATTAAGAGATTGTAACTCCTCTTTCGTTATGTTCTTAAGACCCTCTTGCAATCTTGAGAGCTCCTCATTCATGGCCTTGTTAGATTTAGCCAAAGCCTTGACCTTCTCTAAAACGGCATTGTGAGATTCATACAAAGCCTTGACATTCTCTAAAACTTTGTTCACCATTTGTCGTAATTCTTTCCAAAGTTCTATTTGGTCACATTCATCCGTCTCAAGATTGACGGCTCTGATACCACTTGTTAGGAACCCAGTGGTTCCTAATGGAGACGAGTAGGAATTGTAGGGAAATTAACTTAATTCGAGGTAGTCACCCTTCATAGAGAAAGAAAGAGATTAAGAGAGAGAGAGAGAGATGCACTAATGCACTAAGCAATTTGTTTATTCTTCAATGATGAAAATGTTATTACAAGTAGGTATTTATAGAACCATAAAACTATTCTATTGGCCCATATGGCCTTATCCTAATGGCCTTGTTATTCCCCATGTGTATTTATTTTTTGAAAGAATGATAGAAAATTTATTGAAACCAACTCAGAATAGTACAAGTAAGGCCAAAACTACAATAGCTTGGCGTGGGGGGATAATGACTACAACAACTGTCATAACCCCGATGGAAAAATGCACTAATGTACGTCTATATCAGCTGTCTATTTGCTGTGCTGCCATACAAGTTTTGTATTCTGTTAACACGCTATTTGCTCTCTCCATGATGACCCTTGGCTGAAGCTGAACATGATCAAAATAGAATTTTTTCCTGGCATTCCAAATGCTCCAAGCCGTTGCTGCCCACCTGTCTAGATCTTCTGCTTCCAACGCTGTCTGCATTTTTTTGAATAGCAGGAAGAAATCATTCACCTCATTGCTTCATTTCTGCACTCGGCCTCTCATCAAAGCCCACACATTCCGTGCAAATGGGCAAGTCCAAAGCACATGTGAAGTTGTTTCCGGTTCCTGTCGACAGATATCGCATATTGCCTCCATTCGAACTTTCCTTCGACATAGGTTGTTCCTCGTAGGTAGGCAGTTGCTACATGCTCTCCATATGAAGGTCCGCACCTTTGGGGGGACATTTAGCTTCCAAATTGTTCCCTATGTTGCACCATGTTCTCGAGCTGAAGAGTGCTCTGCCCAATCTCCAGATTTCAGTTTGAGAGCAATGTGGTATGCAGACTTAACCGATAATTGTTATGTCTTGTTCGCTGTCCATATCAGGTTGTCCTGTGAGTCAAGGTGATTAAGTGGGAGTGCTAAATTTTCTGCATGTGCTTCGGGTGAAGGTAGCCACCAACTTGCCCCTATCCCATTGTCTTGAATCATGGTTGATCAAGTCGCTGACTCGCATCTGATCATCAGGTTCATTGAAGAAGATCGGTTTATTCTGTAGCCATTTGTGTGATAGGACCCCAATGTTTTGGCCATCTCCAACCCTCCATGTGGACCCCTCTCTTATGACATCTCTTGCAGCCAAGAGTGACCTCCAAACAAATGATGGATTTGGTCTCAATTCAGCCAACATAAAGCTACAGTTCGGGAAGTACCTTGCCTTGTAGACCCTATAGAAGAGTGATTGGTTGTTATGAATGAGCCTCCATGCTTGCTTGGCCAACATTGCCAAATTGAAAGCCAATACATCTCGAAACCCCATTCCTCCCTTCTTTTTATGTGTACACAATTTTTGCCAATTAATCCAATGAATCTTCCTCTCCTCCTTTGTTTGTCCCCACCAATACTTTGACAAAATCAAATTGATGTTGTCACAAATAGATTTGGGTATTTTGAACAAACCCACGGAATAGGTTGGTATGGCTTGTGCCACCGTCTTAATTAGGATCTCACGGCCAGCTTTGGATATAAACTTCTCCTTCCACCCCATCACCCTCTTAGTTATTTTTTCTTGGAGCTCTTTAAAATGTATTGACCTTAGATTTTCCACTTGCAATCAGTAGACCCAGGTATTTCTCGGTGTTTGACATAATCCTTGCCCCCAACAATTGTTGAATTGCTCTTCTCACCTCCGGCTTGGTATTGGTGCTAAAAAACAATGAAGTTTTTTGTCTATTGATTACTTGTCCCGATGCCGCCTCATAAGTCTCCAACAGGTCCAATAACCATTGCCATTCCTCCACGGTGGGTCAACAAAATAGGAGGCTATCATCCGCAAACAAAAGGTGAGAGATGCACACCCCTTGTTGGCAAGATTTTATGCCTCTTAACTGGTGGCTTTCTTCGGCTTTCCATAGCATAGCAAATAAGCCTTCAGCACAAAGCAGGAACAAGTATGGTGAGAGTAGGTCTCCTTGCTTTATACCTCTTGATGGGGTGATGAAGCCTCATGGTTCCCCATTTATTAGAATGGAATATGAGGCAGTGGTGAGTGTCTCCATGGCCAGGTGCACCCATCTTGGGGCAAAACCCAATTTTAGCATTATCTGTCGCAAGAATCCCCACTCCACCCTATCATAGGCCTTACTGATATCCAGTTTGACTTCCATTTGTCCCATCCTCCCTCTTCTTCGATTCCCCATGTGTATTAATAATTCCAATATGTGTTAAATGTGATTAACATGCTTGGACTTGTAACTAACTAACTAAATGCAACATTACAACAGTTATTATCTATATACCTATAGGAGTTCCTAACATATTATCAAAGTTGATTATCACATAGGCGCAAGATCAATTAAAACAAATTAGAATTCCCAAGTGTAAATCAATCACATTTATCACCACAAGTGTATATTTAAGAATTCATTAACAAAGTGAAAAGCTTTTGAAGAATTTCTTTATAGCCACTTAAAAGGGTAACCTACCTCAAGAGAAAATGTACTAAAATAAAAAGTTGTTATAAAGTCTACTTACAAAACATTTGTATCTAAACTCTATGTAACCAATAAAATTACTTGTACTATACTAGGGTTAGCAATTAAAAAGAAAGAATAGCTAGGAATTTGTAGGTAAAGCTATAAAAGTTAAGGTTTTTTAATTTGGGTGAAACCACTTAAGCAACTAAAGATTTCCTGTTATACACACACACACAAAAGATTTACTAGGCTATGCAATTATTAACCCAAGCCATGTCAAAATTCATTTTTTGGGGAAGGGCCCAACAAATTCTCATAGCCCATATTATAAAAAAATTGAGAAATTATGCCCCCCAACCAACATTGTGCATCTACCCCTAAAGTTAGCGTATACCCACGATACATGGTGATAATATTTATGGTTTCAAACTATCAATTGAATTTAGGTTCTTAAATATGATTTATTGATATAGGATCAAGGACAACGATTTTTTTTTGTTTCTTTTTTTGGCTCATAAGAGCAATAGCATTAGGGGGGGGGGGGTAAAACCTCCCATATCGCTATTTTACACTCTATGTGGCCCAAAACATGTAACACCCGGGGTTGTATATCTTAAAAATTATACAACCCAATTATAGTAAGTTGCTAAATTTACAACCTACTATTTACCCAGTTGTAAACTTAAAATCAATTATTTTATTCACTCATCTCTCTCTCTCTCTCTCTTCCCTTCCGTGTTTCCTCTCTCTCTCTCTCTCTCTCTCTCTCTCTCTCCCCCCCCCAAATCACCACTACCCTCATTGTTGCCCTCTCTTTCAAGTAGATAGCAGCATATTTGCCGTTGCGGGTTGCTTTAGTTCCGATTTGTTGTGTTTTGGGTTTGAAGTTGTGGCTTTCAATAGATGTTAAATTGGTGATTGTGGGTTTGAATTAGTGGTGGTCTAGCTTGATTTCGGTGGTGCTGGGTTATTTTCTATGACTGGGGCTTGCTTGAATCGGTGGTAAGTTGGTGATGGGTTAGTTTCGGTGGTTGGGGCTTATTTGAATCGGTGTGGGTTGGGTTGTTTCGGTGGTGCTATGTTGTTTCGGCGGCTGGGCTTCTTTGAATCAATGTGGGTTGGTTGTTTCGGTGGTACTGGGGTGTTTCGGTGGCTAAAGCTTGTTTGAATCGGTGTGGGTTGGGTTGTTTCAATGGTGCTTAGGCTTTGGTTTCGGTGGTTGGGGCTTGCGTTTGAATCAATGGTGCTAGACAGAGAAAAAGGACAAAAAGGTAGAGAGATGAGAGATTTATAATATTTTATTGTGTTGTATGGAAAAATATAAACTAGGATGTTGGGTGTATTATAAAGTGAGATAGTATAATAGATAAAGTAACTTTTTAGATCGTAAAATAGCAACTTTTAAACAACCCTGGATTCGAATGCTCTAAGGGAAAGCACTTGGATCTACTTTGTATCATGTTGAAAATCATGCCTCTAAGGGCATTTAAATGTAGAGTAAAATAAACTTCTTTTTTTGGCCCTAAATCCACCTTTATAGAATGTCATTTCAATTAGATTTTGCACAACTCTATTTGATTTAAGCCATTTTTCTCAAGATCTCGGAACCAAAACTTCATCTATTAGAAATTTCTAGATTTGAGAAAGGAAAGTCTAGAAATTTACATCCTCCACCTAGCCAGCCCATTCTCCAACTACTCTTCGAGCAAGTGGCTGATGAATGATGACACGAATACATACCGGTGCGATTTCGATCCAGTGTTTGTGCCAGCCTACTAACCCCAGGGGATCAGGCTTTCACCCATTGTCATTCAAGTCCCCATTTCTCATCCCAATTGGGATAGCGGAGGTTGCTTGTCGTCGAAGATAAGTTGGCAGGGTTACCTCAATGTTGAGATCTGTCTTAACCTTCCTTGGCTTAGTGTTGTAGCTCAAGAGTCCTTCAAGACTTTTGATTGAAATGAACATTAAGACGCACGGTCTCAAAGATGGAGTAGAAGGACCAACTTGATAGCGAGGCAAGCTAAGAACGAGCTGAAACTTACAATTTGAAGACCAAATCATAGACTATTATGGGAGTCATAGACTATTGGACATGCTATAAAGTGATTCTCAACAAGAACGTTAAGACTTTTCAAAAATAAAAAATTTGGCTTAATCCACCTTGTGAGGGAAGGGGGGGGGGGGGTGCCACGACGAAACAAGGGAATGAAAGGCCGCTTTGCGTTGGAAGCTCTTTACCCTCCCCAAGCAAAGCGGAGGCTCCAGAGGTATGGTGGTTTGTGTTGTGCCGCCATTTCGGATTCACGACTGCCACTGGAATAGATTTCTGCTACCATTTTCGAAAAGTGAATGGATAGCTACTCTTTCCCATTCTCACAATGTTCCCAAACTTCCTTTGCTCGTCATTGATCGAATGAACTAAAGGTCAATCATTGTCCCACCCAATCTTGTTTGTTTATAAGTATAAAATATGGATTCTTTCATCCCCAGTCCTGTCGTCCCGGAAGGAACAAGCAAGAGACAATGCTAACTAGACGAACTCCTCATATCTAAGGCAGCTTACCACAAGCATCCCCCTACAACTAGTTAGGGGACTGTTCGTGCGCTCTCCACTTTTTTACCTCAAAAAGAGAGAACGTGTTTTCCTCTAAGTTTCTCTCTCATTCGCTTTGCGAAGAAAGCGGGCTTTGCCCCAGCTGCCACTATCCTTGGGAAAGCAACAAAGCTACTGCCATCGCCCATATGCTAGAGATTATGTTGAGTTCGTCCCCTCACTACGACCTTGCTTTGGGGCCTTTCTTTCTTTTAATAGCACGACTATGGCTCTCTCTCGTGGACAATACTCACTTTGTTGTTGTGTTCTATTTTTTTGACCTTGATGGATCAATGATGACAATGTTCTATGTAAACATAGCATATTTACTTTTTTCTTATAATTTTGCTCTATTTATACCCAAAAAATAGAGATATATTTAACTTTCACACAAGTTCCAAGTGGTGGGTGATGAAAATTCTTGGTTTTTAAGTGAGATATTAAAATTTCATGAGTCATGGGATTCACACCCATTTTAGACCGTTGATTCTCATTAAATCTAATGGTTAGCAAAAGATTACCTCTCACATCATTAATTTGTAATTATTTTTTATCATGTCTAACTCATTTAAATTAAATTCCCCACATTCACCACCTCACTATTAATAATCATCTTCCTATTCATGAAGTAAATCACCTTGGTTGAGGATTGGAAGGCTGTATTTATATCAGATGCAGCCAATGGTTTCAACTTTCAAGAGGTTCATTGAACAAGTAAATTTAGGCAAAACACCTCAATAATGATCTTAAAATTATGTACATTCAGGCAATATAATCTGATTCTATTGACCACCAATAGTCCAATATAATGTGAATTTCAGCAATATATTCACCACCAATAGTCCAATATTAAATTTACACCAAAGAAGGAGGAAGTAAAAAGAACTATTGATGAGATGTTTACAAACATCTTCTATTAATTTCAAGGTCGTATATTATCTTCCTATTTGAACAGAATTAGAAGTGGGAGGGGAAAATAAGATTTTTTTTTTTTTTTCCAATAAGTGGAAGATGATTATTAAGGAGAGAGAGGTGGTGGATGTGGGGGAATTTAATTAAAATGAGTTGACTTGTCAAATATTAATTATATATTAATGATGTGAGAAGTAGTCTTTTGCTAGCTGCTAGATTTAATGAGAATCAACGGTCTAAAATGGGTGTAACTCTAGTCAAGTTACACCAGCTGTAACTTGAACTCATCTCATATATATATATATATATATAAATATATATATATTTATATATATATAAACCTCAATAATCCACTCAATTCCAAAAAAAGGAATGACAAAATCTTTAAATTTATATTCATTTATTTTTCTACACATAAAAATCGACAGGTACATTATCCACTCAATTCCAAAAAGAGGGAATGCCAAAAATGTATAAATTTATATTCATATTTTTTCTACACATAATAATTAACAGGTACAAAATTCCAGTTAACTAAAACACTGGCTGCCAAGGACGAGCAATTGTTTCAATCTACAGGAACACAAAGCACACTTAGCTAAGGGCCATCATCACACATTTATCTATTAACAGAACTTTCCACTCATACAACCTAAAGAAAAAGAAAAATGCTTGTCCGTTCGGTATATCGTTGTTTTTTTGTAGTTTATTTGTCAAATTATATGAGGCAAAACCATAAAAATTAACTTATGTTTTAAAAAAGAAGAAGCTAGTTTTGGAGTTTTTTCAAAAAAAAAAAAATTTTGAAAACTATTTTGCCAAACAAACTAAAGTCTTGATGGAAAACTTTAGTATCAATTAATTTTATAGCAATTTTGTCGTACTTCGCCTTGTGAACCTTGTTTAACATTAAGCATACTCATTTTCACCATTGCCCATTTAAAATCAGAGAAGAACATGACTTTGTTGGATGCATAGCTATCCACGATTCCTTTAGTTTCTGCGGACGCATATAAGGTTTGATCGGAATCGAGCACTCCGGATTTACATTGCAATGCACGATAGTAAAGATTATCGAAAGTATTTCTTGTTTCATCAAAGGGTTGCTCTGCAGTATCACTAGCGCTGCATGTTGTGAATAATGTCTTTGCAAAGTCTGCATTTAAATTTGCATCCAAGCCGCCGACTAATCGGTTTTTAAATGATGAGCACCTTGCCACTCCTAGTGTATGTGCGCCTGCAAGCCAAGATCACAAAAATTAGATTACAAGCAGCTTTCAAATGAGTGTGCACAAAAATTTTGTCTGCAGGAACAAGAAACTTGTAAGTTGTAACATGTTCCTAATAATAATTACACTAATCTTGGCATGAGGGAGAAGAAATGTGTAACATAATCATAAAAATTAATCATTCATTCATGTCATGAGTTTTATAACTAAACTGACACATCTTAATATTTCATATGAAAAGAACTAGGGTTTAAAGTTACCTTTTGTCAATGTAACTATTGAATTTATCAAATATATATATTCAAAACTTGTAACATATTTACCCGAAAGAGCCACCATTTCCTGGGCACTAAAACCATGCTGCCCAAACAAGTTAATGAGCTGAGAGGCATTGAAGGTTGGTGCAGGAAGGTTGATTGTGTCTTCTATTTTAGACCTCGTACCATCCATTCTTCCCTTAGGTATGTCATAAAGAGGACCCCCGGCCTTTAAAATTAATCAATAACACCATTACAATTTTGATCTCAATCATTATAATGAAGATGACAAAATATATATATTCACTTTTAAATTAACATTTGGTTATTTGGTTACCTTGCATACTGCATCTCTGGCAGCCATTGCAAGAATATCAGCACATGAGACTATGCCAGGGCATTGTTTTTCAAGTTCCTCTTTTATTTCATCAATAAGTTCAAATCCCCGCAAGCTCAAATTTGCTGGGGAGTCTCTCTCTGCTTTGTTTTGCTTTGTTGAATTAAGGAGAACCGACCCGTCACATCCCTACTTAATTGAACAAATTAAAAATTCGAAGATCAAGAAAGTGTAAACAAATTAATCTTTTTATTAATTCAAAAAGAAAATAACCAAGCCTAAAAAGACAATCTTTTGAGAGAAAGAGAGAGAGCACCTCTATGAAACAATCATGGAAATGCAATCTAACAAGGCTGGCTGCTAGGGTAGGATCAGCTTGCAAAGCTTTGATAACTTTAATTTTCACAATTAGTTCAGCTAATGGGCACCTGCGCAGATAATAGTCCATGCTCAAACCATCTACTACTCCAAATCTAAAACCATTTACTACATCAAATCTAAAACCATCTACTACTTCAAATCTAAAACCATGCACAATCATCTCCATTAGTAAAATTAAACCAAGAATTTTGCCAATAACCATCTTAACTAAACTTAAAGATCTGATTAGAATACTTTTAAAGCGTAATAATAAGGTAGCTAAAACGAAAGAAGTATGGAAAATGAGGCTGAGAGAAAAAGGAAAATCTTAATATATAGTGGAGTTTGTAGTATATGAAGGGTGGTGAGCAAGAAATTCTATATATAATTAAAAATGATTGGAAGGAGTTTCCCCCCAAAAATTGTATGGAAAAGAAAAGGTTGAAGATAATATGTGGCTTCTCGTTCATCATGTTCTCCTCCAAATGGTCAATCTAATTATAGCTAGTATTGCATGTGTAGTTCGACACGTAACAAATTAATTCACGATTAGTGATTATATTAATCCTGTATGAGCCAATTCATCCATTAAATTCATGCATGTTTTTGCACACTAAATATTTGGAAATGTTTACAAGAGGAATATTATTAGGCAATTTTAAAGAAAATAACACTTTTGGCTACGTAAGATTTTAAGGTAAGGGTGTTCTCTGTTATGAGTTATGACCACATTTTATAAAGAATTATATCTGAACGCAAAAAGTTTTCCAACAATAAGGGGGAATTTCAACCATCTCATGAAAAGAGATCAAAAGTAAGATAATAAGGTGCACCTACGAGCATAGAGATTTTCTTGCAATGCCTAAATTTAGAATTTGACTTACCTCCAGTACTTTTTTAATTGAAATCTCCTTTTATTTTAATGAGAAATTGTCACATCACCTACTAACTAAATAAAAAGTGGTGATTAAAACTCACCACCACTTATCATTATATATTTAAAACAACAAGAAATGTCCAGTTAAAAAAGTAATGGAGGTAAGCCAAACTCCTAAATTTATTAGTAGCTTAATTAATACTCCTACAAGTTTCATCTACTTTTTTTTTTTTTTTTTTTAATAGATTTAAAAAAAAAAAAAAAAAAATTTATCTATGGTTAGAACTTAGAACTTTACATAATCTACATTCTACCCCACCCCCTTCCCCCGGGCTACTACTCGAAACCGGGAGCCCTACTATCCCCAATGCCTAATAGACAAGTGTGTTAGATTTTATTAATTAATACTTGGGTGTTTTTTTTTAAAAAATTATTGATTAACATTTGCAATTTTTTTTACCAATACTTGGGACTTTCTCCCACTTGAGGTTTGAGGCCATGGCCTGAGTGGTTGAGACAGCCCTGGTTTCATGTTCAAATCTTTATTTGCGAGACTTTATGAGTTTCAAGATTTATCTATTTTTTACCAAAAAAATAAGAAATAAAAAATTGTAGGAAAGTATATATTTTCTATATCTTATATTGAAAACCAAATCAAGGTTAGAGGCGGAGGGAGAGGGGGAAGGCCACATCCTTCCTATTTTTTATAAAAATAAATAAAATTTTAAATATAAAATTTAACTAATGGCCCCTAGATTTAAAAAATAAATTGGTTAAATAACACATACATAATTTTTTTTCCAACTTATTACTTTTATCCCATATGTAACTCGTGTTAAGTTAAAGTGATTCAAATTATATGTTTTTAAATATATATATAAGTTTATATAAATAATTAATGCATTATTTTTTTTCCTTTCTAATACTCTTATATATCATATGTAGCTCGTTAAATCAAAGTATGTTCAAGATATGTGTTTCTATAAATTTATAAATAAATATCATTAGTGTAATCCTTCATTATTTTTTAAAATATTTTTATTATTATTATTTTATATTTGGAGAATTAGAAATATGCATACAAAATTTTTTATTTTTAAAACAAAAGACAATTGCAGATTTCATGGTTAAAGAGTTATAGATCCTTTTTGTATTTGTTATCTATAAAAATAAGGTTTTTATTCAATTTTTATTATTGTTATATTTCCTTATATTGATTTCTATATATTTGTAAAGCAACGTTTATTAGTTAAAATGTGTAAATTTGATTAATTTTTTAATATGTTTTATTAATTTTAAAACTATTAGTATACTCTACATTGATGCCCATTTTCGACAAAGGATCCAACAGCAGAAGAAGCCCAACAATAAGGAAAATGAGAGAAGAAAACAATGGGCAAAACGGTAAAGAGATAAGGTAACAAGCCCAGTGGGCTGACGTGGCAGGATTGATAGCCAGCAGGTCCATGAAAGTAACAAGAGGTAAAGAAGAGGTAAATGGGCAGAGAAAGCCCAAGAAATGAAGTGGTAAGCCCATGAGAATAATGCGAGGTAAAGAAGAAGTAAATAGGCTGGGGAAGCCCAAGGAATAAAGTGGTAAACTCAATGGGCTGACATGGTAGGAATAATGGCCAATAAGCCCATAAGAGTAATAAGAGGTAAAGATATAGTAAAAGGGCCGTGGAAGCCCAAGGAATTAAGCAATAAACTCATGGGAGTAAAAAGTGGTAAAGAAGAAGTAAATGGGCCGAGGAAGTCCAAAGAATAAAGTGGTAAACTAAATGAGCTGACATGGCAGGAATGATGGCCAATAAGCCCATAAGAATGACAAGAGGTAAATATGGCAAACACAATGAAGTAATATTGCAGGATTAATGGCTAAAAGGCCCACGGCCATGAAAGAGAGAGACAAAAGCATGGGCTCAGCAAGCTATGGAGATAAAGGCTTTTGCCTGGACAATACCCGGCCCAGGATGGGATAAAAGAAAGAAAACATGAGCCCAAAAGCCCATGCATCCTTCACGCCACAAAGGATAAACATAAACTAGCATGCACAGCAGAACCAGACAACGCAAGTGCAGTAGAAATGGTGTGAAGGCTAGAAAGAAACAAACACAAATGAAAGTGGAGTGTGCATAAAGGACCAGGGCACCACCTATTTGTACCCAACCAATATATAGAAGGTGGGCCACGAGTCAAGGTATTCAGAAGGTGTGGTTTGGCGGTGGGGAGAAAGGGGGTCTATTCTAAGGTTTTCGCCTAAGCTTCTTTGGGGGAATGTCTTGTTGGGATGACATTTCACCCAAAAGAGGTAAGTGTGGGCTGGGACCACTTGATGCATGGCATAAAGTTAGGTTGTGAGATAGCTTAATCCTTATCCTTTAAGATGAAACAAAAACACAAAAAGGTAAGAAACAAGACAAGTAATTTTGTCTAGAAATGGAGAGTGGTGCAACCAACACACTCTGGGCAAAGGTAATGGCTGGACAACTAGCAGGTTAGTGGGCAATCCTGGAGAGATGCCCACAACAAGCCAAAAATGGTTGAGGGGCAAAAGGGGTAAATCCTACAATGGAAGACAGTATTAAAGGGGGTAGCCATGAATAGTAAAAATGAGAGAACAAAAAAGGGAGGTAGAAAAGAAAGAGAACAAAAGGGAGGTAGAAAAGAAAGAATAGAGAAAAGAGAAAACACGGAGAGACAAAAGAAAAGAAAGAGAGATTAAAAGAAAACCAGAGAGAAAGTAAGGCAGTAGGAATAAAGGCATGCATCAATAGACCACATTTTCTCTCTCTCTTGATAGACCCACTCTCTAAAGATTGTAAATTGAAACTCAAACCACTTAGGCCCTTTCTCCAGAGCGAGTAACTTCTATGGCAGGAGCCTTTTGTTGAGGTTACCCGCTTTGGAGATTGGCTCCCTTCTTGGGTTCGCTTTTGCTAAAAAGCTTAGCCCATAATCCAACAAATAAGCTGTTTCATTGGCTATGTCCATTGGATGATTTACCCACTGTTTGGCTAGAAATTACTAAGTTATTTACCTTTTTCTACTGTAGTATTATTCCCACTCGCTGTGTTATTTTGTCATAACTCTGTTAACTTTATTCACGATGTTAGCTTTACTTAATACGTTTTATTATCATAGTTATTTTGCTATAGTGTATTCTTGCTGTAATACTTGTAACAGTTATTCCTGTTGTGACCACACCTTACGTTTAGCCCACAGCACTCATGTCAGGACGTGTCTACATTGGGTGAGCCTGACTTGTGCACAATTTGGCTTGAAGCGCAGTCCTAGCAAGGCCAATCCCAACTCTCTTACCTCAAACTAACGGGCCATAGTACAGCAAAAGGGATCGAGGCCCAAAACTACGAAAAGGCCCCCACAATCTATTATTGGTATAATCATCTCTAAATTATTTAACAAAATCTTGATCTAAAATTTTTATAGAATATTTAATTATGATCGAGATGATTTAAAAAATCACAATTTACAAATTGATTGGATGGAAAAAAAAATTTTAGTTTCCTAACGACTTACCTTATGTGAAAATATTTGCGTTATACATGAGAAAATAACACATGTTAATGAAGTTATAGACTTATCAACAAGTAATGATATTTATAAAATAATTTCAATAGTTATGGCTAATAGATTGAAGCTAATTCTGCCCTAGTTGATTTCGCCCACCCAAAGTGCTTTTGTTCCAGGTCGCCTTATCACTGACAATGAACTTGTGGCTTATGAGACCCTTCATGCTATGCATTGCAGAAAGAAAGGTAAAAAGGTGTTTTGGCATTGAAGTTGGATATTAGCAAAGCTTATGACCAGGTAGAGTGGACCTTTCTTAAGGGCATGGTGAACAAGTTAGGTTTTCCTGAAGTGTGGACTGATCATATTATGAGTTGTGTCACCACTGTCTCTTTCTCTGTCTGTATTAATGGGAAAGCATATGGTAATATTCTGCCAGCTAGGGGCTCTATCAAGCATGGTTTTAAAAACCAGACCGGTTAAACAACCAGAAAAGGTAGTGGTTCCCGGTTTTATGGTCGGACTGTGGTTGGACTGATGGTCGAACCGGTGAGGTCATAATTAATTAATTAATAATTTTAAATTGTAATATATAAATAATAAAATATGTAATAAGTTTAAAACTAAGAATATTTAGTTTTAAATACATATATTTTTTATTTAAAAGAATGTGAGTTTAATTATCACATCTTATATTTAGAAAATTAAAATAACAAATCCACAACTTATATAGTATTAAAAATATTTAGTATGAAATTAACAATACATAATAAATTAGTAATTCTTTAAAAAAAGAAAAAGAAAAATTGTACTATTATTTATTATTAAATTTATATGGATTATTATTGTGCATTTTTTATATATTATGCTTTGGCTACATTTATTATATATTATTATTATTTATTTATATGATAAAAATTGGCAATTGGCAGGTAACATGTTACTTTTTTTTTTTAGCTCTTTTCCTCTGTTTCAAAGTTCATGAAATAGGCTAATAGCCCAAAGGTTTCTAAAAGCCCAAAAGCAAAAAACACACCCTCCAAAAGAACGACACTACATACACTGCAAGACAACATTGAAAAAAAAAACTCTAATAATTAACCATTTAATATCCCTACCCCACTTTCCAACCTACCCACTTGTTTCTCTCCTTGTTATTTTCGCCAGATACCTCTAGGTCATCCCCACTTCTTTTATTAAAGTTTATTTCTCCCTTCTCTCTCAACTTAGATCTGCTTCTTCTCTTTTCTTTTAGACTTGTTTAAGTTGTCTTGGTCGACATTCTTGTGTGTGCTCAGATAGTCAGATGGTGCCTCCATTGAAGAATCCCTCTCCTCAACTACTCTTTTTTTCTATTCTTTTTCTTTTTCAGTGGCAAAGGATGGTCATGGTTGATTTCTTTGTTTTTCAGATCTTTACTATCTAGTCAAAATTGCTGCATTTTGGTGTTTTAAGCAAATCAGCCAATAACTAGTTCAACCATACCGATTTTCGGTTTTTATGGTTGAACCGGCAGGTTTCCAGTTATTTCCGATTTTTGGATGATTTTCGGTTTTTAGTCATAACCGGACCGGATTGGAGGCTGGTTCCCGATTGAACCAGTTGAACCGGCCGGTCCGGTCCAGTTTGGTTTTTAAAACCATGCTATCAAGGATACCCTCTATCCCCTTATCTGTTTTTATTATGTGCAGAGGGGTTCATGTCTTTGCTAGTAAAAGTAGAAGAGGAGGGACGACTTCATGGAGTTTCTATTTGCCGGACAGCACCTAGCATATCAAATCTGCTATTTGCAGATAAATCACTCTTGTTTTGCCAAGCAAAGCAAGATGAAGTACAGGCCATCATTGACATCCTTTAGCTGTATGCCACAGCTTCTGGGCAATGTATCAATCTGGACAAATCTTCTGTTTTCTTTAGTGGCAATACTATAGGTGCACAATGGGATTGGATAAAAAATTCTTTAGGAGTCCAAGAAGTGGAGAAATTTGAATCTTACCTGGGTTTGCCCACGCTAATTGGCAAGTCCAAATATCAAGCCTTTTCTTTTCTTAAGGAAAGGCTTTGGAAAAAAAATACAGGGGTGGAAAGGCAGATTGCTATCTAGAGCTGGGAATGAGATATCGATAAAGGTAGTGGCTCAATCAATTCCCACATACACAATGAGAGTATTCCAATTGCCAATGAAGCTTTGCAATGAGCTTAATGCTATGTGTGCCAGGTTTTGGTGGGATGTGGAGATGAAAAGAAGATTCACTGGAAGAGCTGGGATTCATTGATTTTGCCCAAGAAGGAAGGAGGGATGGGTTTCAGGGATATAAGGAGTTTCATTCTAGCCATGTTGGCTAAACAAGGGTGGAGATTATTGCAGGACCAAGGATCACTTCTCTACAAGTGCTTCAAAGCAAAGTACTTCCCAAGATGTAGCATTCTGGAAGCATTTGACAACCCAAACAGCTCGTATGTCTGGAAAAGTTTAATTGCAGGTCAACAAATTCTAAAGAAGGGATGTTGCTGGAGAGTGGGAAATGGTTCTTCCATACGGGTGATACACGATAAGTGGATTCCAAACCATCCTTCAAATAAGGTGCTTATACCACCAGATGAAGTGGAGTGGGAATGGAGGGTCTCGGACTTAATTGATTGGAGTAATTACCAGTGGGATAAGGAGTTGGTAGCCACGGTTTTCCACAGGTTTGATGCAGATGCCATTTTGAGAATTCCACAAAGTCACAGATATGTTTCAGATGTGTTGCTGTGGCTGCATAATAAGAACGGAAGGTACTCTTTGAAGTCGGGTTACCATATTGCGAGATTACTGTTGAAGGAAGCGGGCTGTGAGGGTGAGAGCTCAGCTCCGGTGTCAAATAGCCACGTCTGGGATAAGATATGGAAGCTACAGGTGCCAAACAAAAAAAGGTCTTCGGATGGCGAGCTTGTCAGAATATATTGCCAACTCGTGCAAATCTGGCTCGGCGTCGAATTATCGAGGATGATAGCTGTCCTATATGTCTGAGGCATTCGGAGTCTGTGATTCAAGCACTGTGGGAGTGTGGAACGGCTCAGGATGTGTGGGCTGGGTGTTCAATCCAATTACAAAAAAGCTTGGGTGGCCAACATGACATTATGCAGCTATTTGCGGACTTGATGCACAAGCTCTCCGTGGCAGGCCCAATGCTGGCTGATATGGAATCAACGAAATTCGCTCCTGCATGGTAGTAATTTAAAGGAACCTTCTCGGCTTAATGCAAGAGCTAGGGACTACATCGAAGAAGTTAATGCAGCACAATCCCACTTGGCAGTTCCAGAGCCAATGACGATTGGGTTGATGAATTCGTGGCAGGCCCCTAATGGTTTGATTTACAAGCTCAACTTTGATGGCGCGGTCTTTGCAGATATGGCAGCCTTCAGAGTTGGGTTGGTGATCCGAATGATAAAGGTCAGGTCATGGCAGCGCTTTCGTCTAAGGGTCCTACAATAACAGACAGCGAGGAGGTGGAGGTATCGGCGTGCAGGAAAGCTTTAGAGTTCGCAATTGAAGCTGGTTTCTCTGACTTGGTGATTGCAGGTGATAGCACAACAGTAATGAAGGCCATCCACTCGCCACAATGTAATATGTCTCGCCTAGGTAATGTCTATAAGGATATTCAGTGGTTGTTAAGGGGACTCGGGCGTGGGGAGATAAGCTGTGTTCGCCGGAATGCGAATTCAGTTGCACACTCTTTGGCCCGTTATGCTAGGCAGGTAGATGAGGATATTGTATGGTTGTAAGAGTCACCTCCTCCAGCATTGGAGACACTGTATTTGAATTCTCTTTCTATTCATGAACGAATGAAGTTTGAGTTTGTTTTCAAAAAAGAAAAGTATTCTTTGGCTTTAAAATGTTTGGATATATTTAGCTTGGTTCTTCTAAGAAACTACTTTTGTTTTGCCATTCACCAAGACATTGATTATTAGATAAAATCATGGGATTGAAATAAATCAAGAAATTGATTGTTAGATGAAATTATGGTATTGAAGTAATCAATTCAACATTACGATTAATTTGTGTATGTAATTTCAATTATAAAAATGGTGGTGGTATCATTTATATGTCTATGGAGGAAGATCATACTTCCAACTCCACAAGTGCCAGTGGTAGCGGATAGTGGTACGTACCAAGTTTCGTCTTTCATCTTTGCTTTAGTTTTGTTGGGGTACGGGTCAAAATTCCAGTAAACTAAAACTGTAAAACATGAGGTGCCAAGGATGAGCAATTAATTGATAGTTAATTACAATCTAAAGAAACACAAATTAAACTAAGGTAAGGACCTTTATCACGCATTTATCTGTTAAGAAACAGAAATTTCCAGTCTTACAACACCTAACTTAACTTAGATTTTTTTTTTTTTTTTTTAATGGGACTAACTAATTAGTTGATAGAAAGCTTTAACATCAATTAATTTTATGGCAATTTCGTCTTACTTCGCCTTTTGAACCTTCTTTAACATCAAGCTTACTCAATTTTCACCATTGCCTGTTGGAAATCAAAGAAGAACCCGGCTTGGTTGAATGCATAGCCATTCACATATCTTTTAGTTTCTGCAGATGCATACAGTGTTTGATCTGTAGAAAGCACCCCGGCTTTCCTTTGCAATGCATTATAGTAAAGATTATCGAAACTATTTCTAGTTGCGTTGAAGGGTTGCTCTGCAGTATCGCCAGCACTGCATGTTTTGAACAATGTCTTTGCAAAGCCTGAATCTAAATCTGGATCAGTGCCGTGCATCGATCGTTTCTTATATGATGCGCACCTTGCCATTCCTAGTGTATGTGCCCCTGCATACCAAGATCACAAAAATTTTGATAGCATGCACATTTCAAATGAGTTTGCACAATAAATATATATATATAGAGAGAGAGATGGGTTTAAGTTACACCTGATGGATATATATATATATATATATTTTTTTTTTTTCTGGAGGAACAAGAAACTTGTAAGTTGTAACATGTTCCTAATATTAATTACACTAATCTTGGTGTGAGTGACACGAAATTTGTAACATAATCATATAGAATCAATCATTTTGAAAACTTGTAACATATTTACCCGAAAGAGCCACCATTTCTTGGGCACTAAAACCACGCTGCCCAAACATGTTAATGAGCTGAGAGGCGTTGAAGAAGGGTGCAGGAAGGTTGATTATGTTTTCTATTTTAGACCTCTTACCATCCATTCTTCCATTAGGTATGTCATAAAGAGGACCCCCGGCCTTTAAAATCAATAAGACCATTACAAATTGATCTCAATCATTATAATGAAAATGACACCAAAAAAAAAATGAAAAATAATTCACTTTAAATTAATATTTGGTTACGCAAAATACTGCTCTGGCAGCCATTGCAAGAATATCAGCACATGAGACTACGCCTGGGCATACATTTTCAAGCTGCTCTTTTGCTTTATCAATAACTTCGAATCCCCGTAAACTCAAATTTCCGAGGGAGTCTTTCTCTGCTATATTTTTCTTTGTTGAATCAATGAGAACCGACCTGTCACATCCCTACTTAACCAACAAAACAGGAAATTCTAAGACCAAGAAAGTATAACCAAATCTTTTCATCAACAAAGAAAATAACCAAGCCTTAAAAGACAGTCATACGAGAGAAAGAGAGAGAGTACCTATATGAAACAATCATGGAAATGCAGTCTAACAAGGCTGGCTGCTAGCTTAGGATCAGCTTCCAAAGCTTGGATAACTGCCGTCTTCACAATTAGTTCAGCTGATGGGCACCTGAGCAGATAATATTCCATGCTCAAACCATCTACTCCAAAACTAAAACCATTCACAATCGTCTTCATTAGAAAAATTACACCAAGAAATTTGCCAATAACCATCTCATCTAAACTCAGAGATCTCATTAGAATGTGTTTGAAGCCTAAATTAATTAGGTAGCTAAAATGAGGTCGAGAAAAGGAAAATGTAAATATATTGAGGAGTGTTGGACGCTGCACCCACACCCGATGCGCATCGACGCGGAGTGCGGTGGTCGACGCCGCTGACTGCACATTCGTGCTACGTTGGCTCTTTTTTTTTTTTTTTTTTTTTTTTTTTTTGCAGATTCGCGCCGACTCTCTCTGATTTAGCACCGAATTGAACCGTATCGGTCGAAACGGGCCAAATTAGGTCAAAATCAACTTTGACTCAGGCTGAAATTCTAGTAAAAATAATAATAAAAATTATACAAAAGCAAAACTCACTGTTTTGAACTTTGAAGCAACTTTAAACCAAAAAAAACCCTAATCCCTCTCAATTCCTCTCTGCCTCTCTCGTTTTCTCACTCTCCATCTCCCCTCTCTCACTCCCTAACCCACGACCACTCACTCAAAATCTCTCCTTTGCCTCACTGCCCAAGCTCTCTCGGTCTCCATCTCTCGATCTCAATCTTAGTCTCAAGCTCACTGACACTGACCCAAGTCCTAAGCTCACTCAGGTATTTTGCTTTCATTCTCACCCTCCAATCTCCATTATACTCTCACATGCTCTATTGCTCATTCTATATCTGTCTCTCAATCTATATCTATTATCTGATTTTTTAATTTTAATTTTTATTTTTTATATAAGCTGTAATGTTAAGACTTGGGTTGATCACTTAATTTCCTATTTAGTTATTATATATTTGTCAATTTATTTGTAGGTTAAACAACTTAAATTGAAATTATTAAATTTTCAATGGATGAAGCTACTAGCATAAAACCTTCATCAAATGCTCCTCTTTGACCGTATGTAACTAAATTGGAAAAATCTCCTGGTTCTACTTCTAAATCAGGTGGAAACACACATTTAAGTGCAACTATTGTGATGGAATTTTTGTGGGATCCTATTCTAGGGTTAATGCTCATTTATCACAAATTAGTGGTAAAGGTTTTAGAGCATGTAAGAATGTGACACCGGGCCATAGATTGGAAATACAGAGAGTGCAAGATTAGGTTAAGAATGATAAGTTAGAGCGAGAACACAGAAGTCGAATTCCCTTACCCCCACCTTTCCATGTGCCAATTCCTTCATTCCGGAGACAGGAAGGGAGTGGTAGTACAGATTCAGTGGTTGATGGTAAGAGGAGGAAGGTGATTGCGAATTCTCCTTTGGAGAGAGCATTCTAGAATAGTGCTAGAGCTGAATTGGACAGTAGAATTACTAGGATATTTTATACCGGTGGGCTTCCGTTTCACTTTGCAAGGAACCCAAATTATCGTAATTCTATGCATATGCTGCTACCCATAACATTCCGGGTTATGTTCCTCCTGGAAACAATGCCTTGAGAACAACACTTTTGCAAAAAGAAGAGCTAATGTTGAAAGACCTTTGAAACCAATTAAGGACTCCTAGCTTGCAAATGGTGTAAGTATAGTTTCTGATGGATGGTCAGATCCACAAAGGAGGCCTCTTATTAATATTATGGTTGCATCAGATGGAGGTCCAGTGTTTATAAAGGCAATTGATAGGTCAGGTGAGTTCAAAGACAAACATATTATTTTTGGGGTGTTGAAGGATGCTATAAAGAGATTGGACATGAAAAAGTTGTCCAAATCATCACTGATAATGCTAATGTGATGAAGGCTGCTAAAGCTCTTATTGAAGGTGAGTTTTCCAAAATATTTTGGACACCATGTGTTGTCCACACTCTCAATCTAGTTTTGAAGAATATTTGTGCAGTAAAAAACTCTGAAAAGAATGAAGTTACATATGAGGAATGTAGTTGGATTACACGTATTGCTGATGATCCATCCTTCATACGTGTTTTTATCATAAACCATTCAATGAGGTTAGCAATGTTTAATGAATTTTGTCCATTTAAACAGCTCCAAGTTGCTGATACTAGATTTGCTTCGGTTATTGTTATGCTGAAAAGGTTGAAGTTAATAAAAAGATGCCTTCAAGCCATGGCTATTAGTGACCAATGGGCTTCTTATAGGGAGGATGATGTTGGAAAAGCTCAAAAAGTGAAAGATTTGATTCTAAGTGATCATTGGTGGGATGTTGTTGATTATATCATTGAATTCACAGCACCTATTTATGATATGCTACGAGAAGTTGACATAGATAGACCTTGTCTTCATCTTGTGTATGAAATGTGGGATTCAATGATAGAGATGGTGAAGGTAGTAATATATCGGCATGAAGGCTTGGAAGCAAATGAGAATAGCTCATATTTTAATGTGGTGTATGATATACTCATTGATCGATGGACTAAAAATTGTACACCACTACATTGCTTAGCTCATTCCTTAAATCCTAAGCAAGTACTTTCATTTTCTATTTTCCTTAGTTCCCCCTTCTAGTAAAACACACATTTCATCATCTATCTATCTAGGTATTAACTAGGTATTACTCCATTAATGGCTTTCGGAGAATCCAAAACGCGTCCCTCCACATCAGGATCATGAAATTTCTATAGAAATGAACAAAAGTTTGGAGTGATACTTTGAAGATGAAATGAATTAAGGATGGTGAAAGTTGAGTTTGCTACATTTTCAAGAGAGAGGTTTCTTTCACCAGATGCCTTGACAGATAGGTGGGTCTTACAACCTTTGGTTTGGTGGCAATACTATGGCTTTTCATTACCAACGCTTCAAACCCTTGCCTTTAAACTTCTTGGACAACTTTGTTCATCCTCATGTGCTAAGAGGAATTGGAGCACATACAAATTCATTCATTCCTTAAACAGAAACAAAATGGCTCTTGCACATGCTGAGGATTTGGTATATGTGCATTCTAATCTTCGACTCTTGTCAAGGTGCCATAAGGAGTACGTAAATGCAGCAACAAAGATGTTGGGATATTGCAGGAGACTCTTGGAATGAGAATGACATACATGGAGAAGCTGGAATTCTTGAGAATCCTACCCTTACACTTGATGAGCCAAAGTTGGAGGCCATGGTTATTGGGAATGCTAGCACTAGTGTTACTACTAGTGAAAGTGAAGTTCAAAGTGAAGCTATTGATCTTGACAATGAGGATGATGGTTGTATTGATTGTCTTGAACACTTATCTTTTATTTTATTTTATTTTAGTTTCAAACTTGTGGGTTGTATTCTAATTTATGAGCATCATGTTTTAATTATTATCTACTATTGCTCTTAAATTGGTATATGTTTACAATTATATGAAAAAGTATACTTAGCAATATATAGAAATAAAAATAAAAATATTTTTAATAATTTTTTTAAAAATGTATCCCACCGCATCTGCACCCTACTTTTTCAAAAATTGCCAAGTTGCCGCACTACACCCGCACCCGCACCCAAATCCGCACTTGTGCTTCATAGGTGTTGGAGTTTGTAGTATATGAAGGGTGGATAGCAAGCAATGTGTATATATAAATGTAAAAAATTGGAAGGAGTTGCCCCCAAAACGTGTATGGAAAAGGAAAAGGTTAAAGATAGTACTGCTTTCTCTTCATGTTCTTCTCCAAATGGTCAATGTAATTATGTTATTGCATGTAGGTCGACATGTAACAAATTTTTTTTTTTTTTTTTTTTTTGAGAAGGACGCATAACAAATTAATATAGTGATTATTAAACCTGTGTGAGCCAAATCATTTATTCAAATTCATGAATTCAAGTATGCAACATTAAGAGTTTGTTTATCGAAAAATAAGACTAACGGATTCTAAGAATATCATTGGGAGAATATTAAGAGTGTTCACCGTCATGATTACATTTTATATCTCAAGCAAAAAGTTTGCCAACAATAAGGAATTATAATTAGTAAAAGAGTGGAACCTAAAAATTAGGACAAAAAATTTGTATTCGTATAAGTCAATGCTTAGTTAGCTTGCTAAAAAAATGGAGTTTTTCTATAGTTATAACAAATTTTCAAAATATTTGCATGATAAATTGAGCTGTCAATACATCATAAGCTAAAAAATAAAATAAGATTTTATTCAAACCCATCACAACTCAAAATATGATTATTTTGAAAATGTCTTTAAATTTTGTTGTACCGACTTCTCTGAGAAATTTTTTAAAAAGATTTCAATCAAAACTTTCCGAAAAGTAGGCTTAAATTTAATAACTCTCTCTCTCTCTCTCTCTCTCTCTCTCTCTCTCTCTCTCTCCTACTTCATTCTATATTAGGGCTGTTCAAATCACTCACAAACCTAACCCACCCGCCCAAACCGACAGACCTGATCTGCAAACCGCTTGATTTTACTCCTGTGGCGGTCAGAGGCAGTTTTCGAAGTCTAAAACCTAATTCTGCCAGGTCGATTGGCAAGTCGTTGCATTGAAACCCGATTTCAACTAACCCGATCGATTCCACCACCAAAAGGTCATCGTTCTTCACCGTCTATGGAATTCCTTGGTCAGATTTCGCCAAATCTGGCGAGTTTTGGCCAGATCTCCTCCTCCCTGACTCAACAGAGACTGATCACCATCCGTCGAAGACTTGACCAATCCAACCCGACTCCTTCACCGATCGGCGGCAGGTCTTGAAAATGTCCACCCAACTTGGTCTAGTTGGTTGCGGGTTGGGCACAAACCCAACCTGGACAAACCCGTGGACACCCTTAGCCATCACACGTTATGTTCTTTGTCTTTTGCAATTAATAATAAAGTAGTGATTTTTAAAATTTTTATGTATCTTGTCTTCAATTACTTCAACCAGCTTTGAGACAAAAATGGTAGAACTTAAATATAGTTTTTTTTTTTTTTTAATAATCTTTCTAATTTTCTCCCACCTCTATGTGGCTCGTCTCTACCATTGCTGTATGGTCTATATCTACCACCTCCGTGTGGTCTTTCTCCACCATCAGTGTGGCTCTTCTCCACCGTTAGTATGTGGATTTTCTCTCCCCACTCTCCCTGTGGGTCCTTTCCATCTAAATCAGAATTTTCCCATCAATCTTTCCCCAAATCTCTGTTTGCATACCCACAAATTCATACCCAAATTACATGAGTTTGCTTAGGGAGGAGACCATCGTTGCTCCTCAATGGGTTTGGTTGGTTGCCTATGTGTTTCGCCTTTCGTGGGTCTTGGTTGCGGGAACAGCCCTAATTCCACAGCCAGTAAGTGGATCGGCGCCCCTTTTTGCCGAGTCTCTGCCTTCTTTTTTGTTTGTGATACAACTTCGGCAAGCTTTGATTCTCCTTGCTTGGCTTTGTCGTGGCCTAGTTCAAGCTGAGTCAAAAAGATCCCTCATAGCCATTGTAAATAAGGCTGAAGTTCTTATTGGTCAGTTAGTCATAATGAATATTCTCATGTGGAATTGCAGAGGAGCTCTTAATCCGGATTTTAAGAGAAGGGTTTTTGAATTGGTTGTGAATTTTCGCCCCTCGATTATGGTTATTACGAAGACCAGAGTTGGTGGTGAGAGAGCTGAAAAAATCATAGAGGGATTGCCCTTTGATGGTTTTATTACAACTGACACTATTGGGTATGCTGGTGGCTTATGGATCCTATGGAATAAAGAGGGTGTGGAAATTTCTCTGTTGGCGAATACGAAGCAGGAGATACATGCTACTCTTAAGGTACATGCTTCAAACCTTTCTTGGTTATTTTCCACCATTTATGCTAGTCCTCGTCTGGCTGAAAGACAAATTTTGTGGTCTAATATTGAGGAGGTGGGTCGGTTGCACTCAATGTCATGGCTTATGATAAGGGATTTTAATGAAGTCCTTTGTGGTGAGGATAAATTTGGAGGGAACCAAATTAATATTAATCGAGCTATGGAATTTAAAGCTTGTCTAGATTCCTGTAGTTTTGTTGACTTGGGGTTTGCGGGGCCCAAATATACTTGGACGAATAAGAGACAATTAACAAACTTAATATTGGAAAGGATAGACCGATGTTTTGCTAACCCCCTTTGGAGAGTTCTCTATCCAGAAGCAGCTGTAACTCATTTACCCAGAACTTATTCTGATCATCACCCAATTCTGATTGAACTCTGGAAGCCCGAGACTGATAGGGCTAACAGACCTTTCCGCTTTCAAAGTATGTGGCTGTTACATCCGGATTTTCCGAGGGTGGTCAAAAAAGCTTGGTTTGAAGGAGGTTCCTTGCACCCGGCCACTGTGGGGTTTACAAGGAAGGTGAGGAAATGGAATTCTGAGGTTTTTGGGAATCTCTTTGCTAGAAAGAGGAGAGTCCTAACTAGACTAAATGGCACTCAAAGAGCTTTAGCGAATAATCCTAGTGAGTCACTACTTCGGCTTGAGAAATGTTTAATTGAGGAATACTCTTCTATCCTCCTCCAAGAAGAAGTATATTGGGCACTAAAATCAAGAATTAATGCAGCTGCGTTTGGGGATCGTAACACCTCCTATTTTCACATGTCTACTATTGTTAGGAGGCAGAGAAATAAGATTAAATTCTTGAAGAATAGTGTTGGGGAATGGATGGATAATGAAGAGGCAGTTAAAAAGCACATCTTGGTGGGGTTTGAAAAACTTTACTCCACTGAGATGTGTATGTCCTCACGGCAATCCCCAATATCAGAATTTGCTTGCTGCTTCTTAAGTGAAGAAGAAAAGGATTGGATTGGTAAAGATGTAACGAAGGAGGAGGTTAAGGATGGTTTGTGGAGCCTGAGGCCATTTAAAGCACCAGGTCCAAATGGTTTGCATGCTGGATTCTATCAACAATTCTAGGGAGATGTGGGGAATTCGGTTTGCAAAGAAGTTTTGGATATTTTTGAGTATGGGAAGGTGCCTGATTATCTTAATGAGACCCTTATTACTCTGATTCCGAAGTGCCAAAGCCCCGAATCTTTGAATAATTATAGACCGATCAGTTTTTGTAATTCGATCTATAAAGTGGTTTCAAAAATCATTGTAAACAAAATTAGACCCCTCATAGGTAAACTGGTTGCCCCTGTCCAAACAGCTTTTGTACCGGGTAGGAAGGGTATTGATAATGTGTTGTTAGCTCAAGAGCTGTTCTATGCTTTGGATAGAAAGAAAGGAAAGGAAGGGTATATGGCTATTAAAGTGGACTTGGAGAAAGCTTATGACAGATTAGAGTGGAGTTTTGTTTATAAGGTGCTTCAAGCTTTTCATTTTCCTCCTAACCTGATCAAGGTGATTATGAGTTGTGTTACTTCTACAAGGATTTCGATCCTCTTTAACGGAGGTGCTTTGGAGCCTTTCAAGCCGTCAAGAGGGCTAAGGCAAGGAGATCCGATTTCTCCTTACTTATTTTGTGTATGGAGTTTCTTGGACACTTAATTGAGGAGAAATGTGTCAATGGAGATTGGGTTCCATTAAAAGCCTCACGGGAGAATATTGGAATATCCCATTTGTTTTTTGCGGATGATTTAATATTATTTGCTAAGGTGGAGGAGAAAGCTTGTGAGGCAATTTCAGAAGTTCTAAACAGATTTTGTGAGGAGTCGGGCAAAAGGTGAGCCTTGAAAAGTCGAGAATTTATTTCTCTCCAAATGTTCAAGAGGGAATTAGTGAAGAGATATGCTCTAAATTGGGAATTCAAGCCACGACTAATATTGGCAAGTATTTGGGATTTCCTATTAATCATAGAGGGGCAGCAAGAAACCGGTTTAATTTTGTTGCAGATAGGGTGATGAATAAACTTGCGGGCTGGAAGGCAAAGTTCTTATCCTTTGCAGGGAGGACTGTCCTTGTGAAATCGGTCATGTCAGCTATTCCTAACTATGTGATGCAAGGGGAGACAATACCTATACACTTATGCGAGAAATTGGATAAGATCAATAGGGATTTCCTATGGGGGTCAACTAGAGAGAAGAAAAAACTTCATTTGGTTGGGTGGAATAAAATAATTAAACCTAAGGAGGAGGGTGGTCTTGGGATACAGGCAGCAAGAGAAAAAAACTTAGCGCTCCTTGCTAAGTTGAATTGGAGAATGTATAAGGAGAAAGAAGCTTTGTGGGCTAATGTTATCTTGAAAAAGTACTGTTCAGTAGACAGAAGACGATCAAGAAATCCTGACAAGCTTCCAGCCTCATCTAATTGGAAGGCTATTAAAGTTGGCTTCCAAACCTTTGCTGATGGTATTTGTTGGGGAGTGGGCAATGGGACTAAGATCAGAGTCTGGACGGATTGTTGGATAAAAGGAAAGTCTCTAAGGGAATTGATTGAAGGTCCCTTGAATCAACATGAGGCGGATATGAAGGTTGTTGAGCTTCTTGGTGGACAAGATCAGAGGTGGAGATGGGAAAGGCTTTCATTTGAGTTGCCTCAGGAAGTTAAAGATCGAATTAAAGCTATACCTCTAATTCAAGTTGGTAGAAGTGAGGATATATTGCTATGGAAACACTCAAAAGATGGGGAATTTTTTGGAAAATCAGCCTATTTAGCTAATATATCTCAGGATCCAGCCCCTACCTTCCAAGGTGCTTGGATTTGGAAGTTAGATGTGTTGCCCAAAATTGCGAATTTTTTGTGGCTGTGTTATTCATAAGAGTGTACCAGTTAAAGATATTCTTGCTTCAAGGGGTATCGTTGAAGATAAGATCTGCCCTCTTTGCAAGAATCAGCCTGAAACAATTGAGCATTTATTGAGGGAGTGTGATTTTGCCCAAAACTTTTGGCATCTAATGAGCGTGCCACCTGATGCTGTGCAGTCATTCCAAGACTTGGATATGGTTACTTGGCTACGGGAAAATTGTTTTAGTAACGCAAAGCACCAATCTTTGGTGCCATGGAGATTTGTCTTTCCTTTTGCTATATGGGAGTTGTGGAAACATAGAAACAAAGTGTCTTTTGAGAATAATCCTCTAAATCCAATTTTGTGCAGACTGTGTATAAATCAAGCCATGGAGTATTATTTTTGTGTGGGCAAGATCAAGGAACAGAGAAGCATGGCTGTCATTGCTGTGAGATAGGAAAAACCACCTCTAAATTGGTATAAACTTAATACTGATGGGGTGTCGTGTGGAAATCCTAGGAGAGCAGGAGGCGGTGGCGTCATAAGGGACAGTGCAGGAAATTGGATAAGGGGTTTTGCTAGATATATTGGCTATACTACAAGCATAATAGTTGAGTTTTGGGCACTTAGGGATGGTTTGCAATTAGCCATTCAGCTTAGCGTGAAAAATTTGGAAGTTGAACTTGATGCGAAAGTCATTGTGGACTTAATTAACTCCAGGAACTCTTCCAATACAGCATACTCATCCTTATTGTTTGATTGCAAATTATTACTGGAAATGGTTCCTCATACCAAGGTGAAGCATGTTTTTCGGGAAGCAAATAAATGTGCAGATGCTTTAGCTAGGATGGATGTCATGCTCATGAGGAATTTGTTATTTTTGATGGTCCCCCATCTGTTGATGTTTCTGCTGTAGTGTATGCGGATGAGATTGGGGAAAGTTTTGTAGACAAGTTGTTGCTAACTTAGCCATTCTGGCTGCCTAGTTTAATTTTATTTTCTTTTTCACCAAAAATATATATAGTTTTTTTTTTTTTTTTTTTTTTACCGAAACTTATGTATAGTTCTTATTCTCTAATATGTATGTATATAACTAAATATAAGTAGAAAGTTTGTGCGCAAGATTATGCTGTTATACCATATGACGACTTTAGATTTCTTTCATTTAGCCTTCTACATCATATTTTAATAATGTCATGTATCACTTTTTTTTTTAAGAATTCTTTTATTTAGCATCCCACTCATCTTTCAATAGTGCCATGTGTCACTTTTCTTTTCAAGAGAAACAGGTATTATTCATTTAACCTTCCACTAAATAAAAGACTATTAATCATTTGTTGAATTATTTTTAGTATTCTTTTCTATTCAGTAAAAAAATAATAAGATTTCTTTAATGACATAATATTAATTTATTGTAAGGTGGTTAATGAGGTGTACATCATTTCTAAGTATTAATTTTTAATAGGGAGCTTCGCACACATATACACTTAGATTAGGCTAGAGTAGAAATTCTATCTTGTATCAAAAAATAAATAAAAAATTTTAATAGGTACCTACAATAAACAAGACCTATAGTGACGAAACTTTTCATCACAAAATTTCCTTATTTCGTCACTTAAAACATATGGTGATGAAAAACATATTTCGTCACCAATTTGAATATCTTTAGAGACAAAATATTGATTTCGTCACCATATTTTAAATTTTTATAGTATTCGGTGACGAATTTTGTTTTTCCTCGCTGAATGTTATTATTTAGAAATGAAATTATTTTTTCTCTCTAGATTTCATCACTATAGTCCAAAGTTTGTTGTAATGGTTGGTGCACTAATTATTAATATAATAAAGGAATTTACATAGTTCTTTTTCTGTTTTTTTCTTTTTTGCTTACAATAAGTTAGGAGGGATGATTTAAATTTGTCTTTTCCTAGGCAATATCACTTAGATAGAAGGATCTTGGTAATTTATATAAATATTTTTCTAATATTTCTATTTTTTTTAACAAAATTTTTTATTTGTAATATGTAATAATACTTCCAATATTAAAAAATATATGAAAACTAATTATACAGTTGAGTTAGTTAAAATAAGTAAATATTTGTAATTTCATTCAAACAATAAGTTCTTATATGTTAATAATTAATTCTCAAATATATTCCATACTTATACATGAATTATAAAAATAATGCTTTACAAAATATATCAATATGAAATTATAATGTACTTGTGCATTGCATAAAACATCTGCTAGTTAAACTAAATACACAGTTGCATTAACTAATGAAGTATAAATATAATTTTTCCAAAGAGAATGAAATTCAGTACCATTGTATATATATAATCTCATCGTTCTATGTTTCTTATCAGAAACAGCTTTGTCTCCCATACTCAACTCGGAGAGCTCTAGCTCTGCTTATACTTTTTAATTAATTAGGACTACTCGCTTTTGCTAGAAGGTAGTGGCAGACTACATAATATTTAAATAATAATTATTAGCAGTTGAAGTTTAATTTGTTCGTCAAGAATCTTATATCTCAATTGGTTGGCACAATTTGGTGTTTATAATGGAAACAATCAAGATTCAAATCCCTCGTCCCCTGTTATATCTATTGAATTTATCCACAAAAATAAAAATAAAAAACTTTATTTTGTTCAGTTTTCTTCCCTTTGACTAATAATGTGTGAGTAACTCAGGTTATTAATATAGACATAAGATAAATACGAATTGGTTAAAAGCACACGGAAGTGGGGGTGGTGGGAATATGAAGTGCTTGCAGCTAGCTGGTCCATTTCGAGAGGAAGATCCATATTCTTTTCTTGTCAAGTGGGGAAATTTTGTTTTCCAACTAAAGATGTTATTGCACACATCTGCTGGTGGTGGTGGTGGTTGTGGTATCATTTACATGTCTGTGGAGGAAGATCATCCATGTTGCATGAACACAGTTAAAATGGCCAAGTACCCAGACCCATGTCTTACTTGTGCAACTTAGGTGTTTAGTTTATTTGAACTCTTAATTTGTACTTTAGACAATATTTAATGGGTGTCCATTTATTTCTTTTTCATTTATTATTGTCTGGTAATTAATTTTAGACGTGTTTTCAAGAATTTTATTGTTGTTCCTTAATTTTAAAACCTAAAATAAATATATTATATATGTCCAAAAAATTTATAATGTACCTAAAAATATTAATTAATTGTCATAACCTAGACATGTCATACCCTAGTTTTTCAAGAAGTATTGTAACCCATACTCGTATTTAAATCATATCTGTACCCATGTCAGTATCCATGGGACTAAGAAGATCATACTTCATTCCAACCCCACAAGTGCCATTGATAGTGGTACCGAGTTTCATTGTCTTTCATCTTTGCTTAGTAAATTTCAGTAAACTAAAACATGAGCTGCGAAGGATAAGCAATTGTTACAATCTAAAAGGAACACAAAGCTTTCATCCAACAATAAAAAAAGGGAACGCAAAGCACACTAAGGTACGGACCATTTTATTAATTTGCTAACATAATTTTACAATTACACCCTAAAGACAAAGGCTTAATTTACTTAATAGAAACTTTATTATCAATTAATTTTATGACAATTTTGTCGTACTTCGCCTTTTGAACCTTCTTTAACATCAAGTAAACTCATTTTCAGCATTGCCTGTTGGAAATCAAAGAAGAACATGGCTTGGTTGAATGCATAACCATTCACAATTCTGTTAGTTTGTAGGGATGCATACAATGTTTGATCTGAAGTAAGCACTCCGTTTTTTCCTTGCAATGCATTAAAGTAAAGGTTATCGAAATTCTTTCTTGTGGCATCAAAGGGTTGCTCTGCATTATCACCAGCACTGCATGTTTTGGACAATGTCTTTGCAAAATCTGAATCTAAATTTGGATCCACGCTACTCAATCGGCTCTTAAATGATGAGCACCTTGCCACTCCTAGTGTATGTGCCCCTGCAAACCAAGACTACAAATAAAATTAGATAGCAAGCAGCTTTCAAGTGAGTTTGCACAATAATTTTGTATATAGGAACAAGAAACTTGTAAGTTGTAACATGTTCCTAATAATAATTACACTAATCTTGGCGTGAGGGACAAGAAATATGTAACATAATCACATAGAATTAATCATTTTCAAAAGTATGTAGTTAGTAACACGTTTACCCGAAAGGGCCACCATTTCTTGGGCACTAAAACCATGCTGCCCAAACATGTTAATCAGCTGAGAGGCGTTGAAAAAGGGTGCAGGAAGGTTGATTGTGTCTTCTATTTTAGACCTCTTACCATCCTTTCTTCCCTTAGGTATGTCATAAACTGGACCCCCGGCCTTTAAAAACAATAACACCATAACAATTAGATCTCAATCATTAAATGAAGATGAAAAAATTAAAATGATAAAAAAGTGACAAAAAAAATATTCATCATTTTAGCAGAACTTTAATGAAGTCAACTATGAGCAGTGGAAAAAAAAAAAGTTGGTTCATGTGAAAGTGTTCTTCCTCAACTTAACATATTGTTCACCCCTAAAAAACATAGGCTTAAGTTATTGATTCCAATCCGATAAAGCTTATCTTCTTTTTTGGTTCACCATTCACGGTTAACCACTTCAACAAATCGTGGCAAAATCTGTAGCAAAGTGTGTGGTGCAAAAGTTGTAGCAAAAGTGTGTAGTCATATACAGAAGAACTGTTAATATTTGGTTACCCAGAATACTGCATCTCTAGCAGCCATTGCTAGTATATCAGCACATGAGACTACTCCCGGGCACTGTTTTTCCAGCTCCTCTTTTGCTTTATCAATAACTTCATATCCTCGCAAGCTCAAATTTGCAGGGGAGTCTTTTTCTGCTGTGTTTTGCTTTGTTGAATCAATGAGAACCGACCCATCACATCCCTACTTAATCGAACAAAATAAGAAATTCTAAGATCAAGAAACCATAGCCTAATCTTTCAATCCGAGTTGAAAATAACCAAGCCTAGGAAAACAATCATGTGAGAGAGAGAGAGAGAGAGAGAGAGAGTACCTCTATGAAACAATCATGGAAATGCATTCTAACAAGGCCGGCAGCTAGTGTAGGATCGGCTTGCAAGGCTCTGGTAACTGTATTCCTCACAATTTGTTCAGCAAATGGGCAACTAATCAAATAATATTGCATGCTCAAACCATCTGCTACTCTAAAAACATTCACTATCAACTCTATTACTAAAATTACACCAAAGAATTTGTGAATAACCATCTTAACAAAACTTAGAGATCTTTTTAGAATATGTTTAAAACGTAAATAAGGTAGCTAAAACAAAAGAACTGAGGAATATGAGGCTGAGAAAAGAAAAAATCTTGATATAGTGGGGAGGAATGGAGTTTGTAGTATATGAAGGGTGGAGAGCAAGCAATCTATATATAAATGCAAATGATTGGAATGAGTTGCCTAAAAAAAACATTATGGAAATGAAAAAGTTGAAGTTAGTGGCTTCTTGTGTGTATCATGTTCTCCGCCATTTTTTTTTTTTTTTTTTTTTTTTTTATACAAGATAAAAATTCTACTCTAATCCAATTTAAGTGTATATGTATGTAAAGTTTTCTCCTAAAAACTTGAACTCCAGCCCTTGCCCCCCATACTACAATAGCACTTATACTTGTGAAGTGACCATTACGCCAAGAATGCGTGGTGGTAATGGTCAATCCAATTAACCTTATTGCATGCACCTTGCAAATAGCTTAGGTCAGCACGTAACAAATTAATTCATAATTAGTGATTATCAAATCTGTATGAGCCAAATCATTCATTCAAATTCATGCACGTTGCAATACTAAGTATTTTTGAAAAGTTTACATGAGGAAAATTAAGAAATTTTAATGAAAAGAACACTTTTGACTAATGGACATATCAGAACTTGTCATGAGACTTAAGAGTGTTCACTGTTATGACCACATTGTATAAAGAATTATATCTCAAGCAAAGTTTCCCGACATTAGTTGAAAAAGTCAAAAATAAAAGATGTGCTCCATTAGCTTGATGAGAAAATGATGATGCAAAGGATTCCACTCGGCTCTTTCTGATAAGTTGGCTTAATAAATGAACGCTACTAGTGGAGGTTTGTTCTTGAAATCTTTACTCTCGAGTCTTTATAGGATTCAAGATTTCTCCACTATTTTCAATCAAATTATAAAATATTTCTCTACTATTTACCTAAAAATAATGGCAAAAAAACTAAAAGCTAGACAAAATTGGTTGTAGCTTAAACTTACAACTCTACTTAATATATTTTTATTGGATATGAATTTTGACAAATCTACAAATGGATTATATATATATATATATTATATTTTTTATACTTACAAAATTTCTAGAAGATCAAAAATTAATAGCTATATCATCAATCAAATGCTTAAATTTCAAGTTTTGCAGTATAAAATTATTCATAAAAAATAAGTTAACGGATCAAATAATAAATAACATTTGATTTTCATGAAATTTAACAAGTGTATTAAGAACATAAAATGCATACAATTCAACGATTAAATTTTCAAAATATGTAGTCATGTTTTTTTTTTTTTTTTTTTTTTAAGAGTTGTAACTTTAGGATATAACCAATTTTGTAACCAAACTTTGTCCTAAAAAAATATTGTCTTCTATCATGTGGCTTACCCTGCTAATATTAGAAGGACGTGTAAATGATTTAATTTATCTTTTTATAACAGCATAGTTTTTGGGATCATTAAATGGTTATAAGTTTAAACATTATCTATGTTTGACCTCTTTTTTAAAAAGTTAAAAATCTCATGAGTTAGATTTCAATTATTAAAAGAAATTTGAGCCCATATGAGAAGAAAAAGAAAAAAAAAAACAATATATTAATGTTTAAATAATTAAATTTTTCTTCTTCTCCTTCTTCTTTTCTAACATATATTCAACTTTTGAGATTTGTCTAGAGTGTTGTTGGTGCATTGGCACCTCCACACGTAGAAAGCAACTTTTAAGAACAAAACAACAAATACATATTAATGTGGGTTTGCCATTTCGTTGTTGCAACCGTTCCAATTTGTCCAGATTGAGTAAGGGATGATCGGTGGAATTTTTTTCTCCTTCTTTTCTGGAGGGTCATGGTACTGTGGGTTGGTGTGTAGACGTGGAATAACTTAGGTTCTCTTCTTAAATGGTTTTGAGTACGGAGACATGGTATTTATTTCTCTCACATTCATAGTATGAGCCACTTATTAAATTCATGGTGTAATCTATCATAAATATGAGAATAAGGAGCACCACATCATCATATTTTGAGAGTACTTAATAATTTTTCTTGATGATGCACGAAAATCATCAGTGAGTTAATGGCTCCTAATCCCACCGATGTGTACTTGAAGAATAAGAAAACAAGAACCAAACAAAAGGCACCGGTGGGATACCGGCCAAAGACCCTCCGAAAGTTAAGTCAGTGAATGAGAAATCTCTAAAAACTCTATAGTGAGAGAGTTAGGGATTTTCTACGTACCTAGGAAAGGAGGAGGATTGGTGCTTATATAGCGGTGGAGAGGAGACCTAGATCCCGAGAATACAAGGATTTTCCTTATAAGGAGAAGGCAAAGTTAATGCTATCAAGATCTTGGGGATACTCTCCATTCTAGGAAGGTGAAAATCGTGTGGTAGGGTCTTTGTGCGTGGTGCGCAAGATGTTTCCAT
This sequence comes from Notholithocarpus densiflorus, assembly GCA_030021035.2. NCBI lineage: Eukaryota > Viridiplantae > Streptophyta > Magnoliopsida > Fagales > Fagaceae > Notholithocarpus > Notholithocarpus densiflorus. The sequence continues at coordinate 83,720 of JARYZH020000036.1, read as the reverse complement.
ATATGAATATATGTGTAGACCACGTAATGCCACGTAGGACCCATCGGTATGCTTCTCCGTCAATAGGGGTCATCCATTGGTCTAGTAGGGGGACGTACCCGTCAGCTTCATTTGGACCCATCTATGTAATCGTCGGCATTCCTGTTGGTGTAGGGTGCGAGTCCTGGACGGTCCTAATGAAACCGACAGCTTCTTTAGGGCCGACGGTTCTTTGAGGCCATCGGCTCTATTGTTGAAATGATACCTTTTTCTTGACGAGATCTATTGTTTAAAGATCCCAATTTTATTACAAAAATACCCTTATCAGCTGCCTTCTACTCTGTGGTCCCCGTCGACTATGCCCGAAGGGTCTTGGAATAATAAGGGTTTTTATGGTTATTGATTGCTCTATTGAAGAGTGTGTCATTAATAGGGTAGGTAGTCTTTGCAATGAATGCTAAATGACACATGACACTTGTCGATTGGCCTTGTTTCTAATTAGAAGCGTCACTTCGTATATTGCACTCCTTCGTCCTATAAATAGTTCCTCTTCCTTAGTTTTCTCCTTTTATTTTATTTTCATCTCTGGAGCACTGGAATTCTAAGCCCTTTCGTCGCTACTTCCGTGTCCATCTTCATCCGTTGTTTTAACCATCGAGCAATTATTGACCCCTTACGTAAGTTTTCTTTTCTCTTCCTTAGTTGTTGTTTTTCTGGTTGGTCATCGCTTTTTAGAGACCCATCGCACGAATAGGTTCTTAGAATAAATCTGTCGCTTGTAGGTGAATAGATGTCAGGTGATAGAGAAGCAACAAGTGAATAGTCATTGTCAGTTCGTGAGGGTGCGGGCTACGACGAAATCTATCCGTCGAGGCGTGAGCCCATGGAGGATTTGACTTGGTCCCCAGAAAGGGAGCTGTCTGCCCATTCTCCTACTGATGAGGAAGAGGAGGAGTACGAAGGGGATGAAGAGGAAGGAGAAGAGGAGGATGAGGAAGAGGAAGAGGAAAAAGGTGTGGGTGAAGAAGAAGGCGACGGTGACAAGGGAGGAGATCATGGGGAAGGTGACAGGGCCGTCGGCCAGGTAGACAGTGGTGGTCACAAACCCTTCATCCTTTCCTTAATATGGACAGTGAATGATTTCTACCTGACCATGTCCTCGAAGTTTTTCAACACTCTTCGCGACTGTTACCAGATTCTTGGACACATCCCCCTACGATTGCCAAGGAAGTTTGAGAAGTGTTATTCGAGTAGGACGGCAGACGTCGATATGTATGATCCCATGTTTACTGCTGGATTGATGTTGCCGTTGACGAAGCTACACCGTCAGCTTGCTAACTATTTAGGCCTATCTGTCAGCCAACTTGCTCTAAATGCGTGAAGGATCTTTATTGGGGCCAAGGTGATATGGGGCCAGTTGAGTGGTGGCAACTGTCGCCTTACTTTTAACGAGTTCTTCTACTGCTACAAGTCTTAGCAGATATACTCGTCGAATGACATCTATCACTTCTTGGCAAGGAAGTCGTTGTTTAGGTTGGTGTCAAACATGCCTGACTCCAATAGGAATTCGAAGAATAAGTATTTCTTTGTCCAGGGGACGGACTGTGTATGTAAACCCAAGGAGTGGGGTAGCATGCCTGACGGGTTTGATAACACTTGGGGTGTTTTAAGGGAGTCTGATGAGTCATCAGCGTCTGTTATCCTTTTATCCCGTTAGTTTTGATTATGTAGCTGACCTATTGCTTTTTTATTGTCAGCTCATGCCCGTCCGGAAATAAGCGAAAAGCAGGAGAGTTCCTCAGGCGAGTTTGGGCGATTCTGCTTGAGTAGAGAAAGTGGAAGGATCTAGTCACGCTTTCTGTGGTGGTCCAAAGCTGACAGCCGAAGCCCAACAATTAAACGCTTTCTCTCGTCAATGTAAGTTTTTTTTTTTTTTTTTTTTTTTTTTTTTTCTGTCCGTTCACTTATCTTTCTGACCGTCCATTCTAGTCCATCCGTTTTCCTTATTTCTTTTGTTATTGATTTTCAGAGATGGATGCTGGCAGGCAAAGGGCCATGGTGAGGAAGTCTGCTACTACTTGCCTTAAGCAGCAAGGGGAGGCATTGGCGTCTGCCCCTAAAGCGACGCTCCCTTCTAGAGTGGCTCCCAAGAGGAAGGGTGTGGGAAAGGATGACCTTCCTGCCAAGAAGGAAATGGGTCAATTTGATAGAGCAGTCCAAGAGGAGCAACTGCAGAAATCTTTTCCACTCCCTATCATGGGGCTAGCAATGGCCTCATGTCGGCCCATGGTCCCTTCGTTTCTAGCCCCTTCTAGAGGCTGGTGAGCCATAAGGAGTACGCTATTGAAATGGTCAACTCGATCATCAAGGACACAAACTTGGACGAATGCGGTGAGCACGCCACTGAGGACCTAGAGGCTTCTGGCCTCTTCGACCTAGTGAGGGTAAGTATCCGTCCAGTTTACTTTCCCTTTTTTTTTTTCCATTATAATCGTCATCTTTTTGCAGGCAATGGTAAGGAAGAAGGCCTTTCAGGATAGGTGTGAGGCCAAGGAGGGGGTGGTTCATCGGCAATGGAAACGTCTAGAATACGAAGCGAAGTAGCTAGAGCAATATAAGGAAGCTTTTCGTATTCTCAACATGGAACTAATAGGGAAGATTGCTTTACTGGAGCAAGAGCCTCGTCACCGTGAGGAGTTGGCCAAGGCGAACACCAACTTGACAATGGAGTTGGCTGCCCTCCGCAAGCAAATGGAATAAGCCAAGGCCCCAGACCTCTCAGCCGTACTATGACGAGTGCGGCGGCTTCTTTGGTGATAGCTTCGATGATTGCCTCAAGCAGGTGGCTGCTGTCTACCCTGACTTGGACCTGTCTCAGGTGGTCATCGATGATACCGTCCTGCCAGCTCTTGGGGGTGCTGACACCATTATGGACGAAGCTAACGGCTCCATCCACATGATCGAGGAGGAGGTGAAGGAGCCTAATGCTGAGGCGTTTGACTAGCATGCTCTTGAGGGCCAAACCATTCTTAACAGTCTGACTACTCCTAAGGGTTCATCTGCCCCTAAGGGCCCGTCTGCTACTAAAGACCAGCCTCCTTCCGACGTTCCTCCGTCCTAGTTTTATCTTTTTTATTGTTGCCTTGATGTTTTTTGTAAAACTAATTTTGAGACAATGATGGGCCCTATTTTGGGCTTTATGTACAAACTCTTATCCCTGTTGAGTTTATATTTATTGCTCTTTTATCCATTACTTTCACTTGTTGCTTGTTGCTTGTTGCTTGTTGCTTTCGCTTTGTATGTCTATTGTAATTGTGGATATGCCCCCTATCTGTTGTAAAGACTTGACTATGCCTGTGTGTTTACTTACTCGTTGGTATTATATATTTATTACATCCGTCCACCCGGTGGTAGTACCATGCGTTCCTTAGGACATAGAATAATTTAGGCCTATGGGTAGGGCTTAGTAATTTTTTTGGACCCAGGCACCGTCGGTGTCCTTAGGGACCCATTCACCCCCAAGTAGGTTTTGATAAATTTCAAAAATCAAGGTATCTGTCGATGTCTTTGATGACCCATCCATTCTGTTAGAAGGACTTAGTGATTTTTGTGACCAGGTGCCCGTCAATACCTTGGGTCATCTATCCATCCCATAGATAGGACTTTGTAATTTTGTGACTAGGTACCCATTGGTATCCTTCGTCATCCGCCCATTCCGTAGGTAGAACTTAGTAACTTTGTGACCAAGTACCCATTGGTATCCTTGTTCATCCTTCCACTCTATAGGTAGGATTTAGTAATTTTGTGACTAGGTACCCGTCGGTATCCTTGGCCATCCGTCCACTCTGTAGGTAGGATTTAGTAATTTTGTGACTATGTACCCGTCAGTATCCTTGGTCATCCATCCATCCCATAGGTAGGACTTAGTAATTTTTTGTGACCAGGTGCCCGTCAGTATCCTTGGTCATCCATCCATCCAGTAGGTAGGACTTAGTAATTTTTGTGACCAGGTGCTCGTCAGTATCCTTGGTCATCCGTCCATCCCGTAGGACTTAGTAATTTTGTGGGCAATCTCTTAAAGGGTAGATCTTTAAAAAATACGAATGATGTAGAAAAATGTAAATAACGTGTCTGATAATTCTCAAGAGTTTCATTTCAATAATCAAAAAACTTAATATCCTACTTTAACAACATAAAGAAAAGAATAGCAATAACATAGTTTGTAGTTGTCTACTAGTAGTATCTCCATAGGTGCTCGGTGTTCCATGGGTGGTGGAGTCTTTGTCTGTCGAGGGTCTCCAAGTGGTAGGTCCCATTTCTATGGCAGTCAACGATCCTGTAAGGTCCTTCCCAGTTGAGGCCTAACTTGCCCTGCACGGGGTCTTTGGTAGCTATCATCAGCTTCCACAAGACTAGGTCCCTAACCTGAAAGTGCCGAGGTTTGACCTTGGTATTGTAATGCTTTGCCATTAGGTCCTGATAACGTGCGATCTGTTGCTCCGCCGTCGCCCCAACTTCATCTAAAAGGTCCAACTGTAGGCGCATTCCTTCTTCATTCCTTTTTTTCGTCATGGTGGGCCACCTTGTAGCTAGTTAATCCAACTTATGCCGAGATGACGGCTTCATTCTCAAATGCAAGGCGGAAGGGTGTTTCGCCTGTAGGCGTGCAAGCCGTTGTCCGATATGCCCATAACACACTTGGTAGTTCGTCCGGCCATATCCCCTTTGCCCCCTTGAGCCGAGTCTTGATCATCTTGAGCAAGGATCGGTTTGTAACCTTAACTTGACCATTGGCTTGTGGGTGGGCGGGTGATGAATAGTGGCTTTTGATTGCCAACTATTGGCAAAAGTCCCTGAATGCATCGTTGTCAAATTGTTTTCCTTGTTAGAGACGAAAACTCTGGGGATGCCAAAGCGGCAAAGAATGTTCTTCCAAACGAAGTCTCGGACATTCTTCCGGTGATAGTGGCCAAGGGTTCTACCTCGACCCATTTAGTGAAGTAGTCAATTCCTACGACAAGGAACTTAAGTTGCTAGATTGCTATGGGGAAGGGTCCCATTATGTCAAGCCCCCACTGAGCAAATGGCCAGGGAGCGTTCATTGGGGTAAGCTGCTCTGACGGTTGCCATATGATGTTGCTAAAGCATTGGCATTTGTTGCACTCCTTTACGTAGGACTGGGTGTCCTTCTACATAGTGGACTAATAGTACCCCTGCTCGTATCAACTTGTGGACCAACGAGCGTGCTCCCGAGTGGTTTCCATATACTTCCTTGTGGATTTCCCCCATAACGTAGTTTGCTTCGTAGGGGATTAAATATCTTAGGTACGGATGAAAGAAGCCCCTTTTGTAAAAGACATCCCCAATTAGTACGAAACATGACAACTACACCTTCAGCCTGCAGGAAGCATTGTGGTCTTCTGGGAGCGTCTCGTTCTTGAGGTAGGATACGATTAGTGTTGTCCAATCGGCTCTAATGGGAATCGCTTGTACATCTATTTTGTCAATGGAAGGGGAGTATTGGACGAAGGATAGTACCTGACCGGTGATGACCATGTGCTCCGCAGATGCAGCCTTGGCTAGACGGTCAGCTTGCTCATTCTCTTCCTTCGGGATTTGCACAAATTTGGCCAAGAGCTTCTGGCTCACCCTTCCTTTGACCATGCTTAGATACTTTTTCATCCGTTCCCCTTTGGCCTCGTAGTCTCCGTCAATATGTCCGACGGCAACTTATGAATCGTAGTGTATGACTACTGACGAGGCCCCTGCTGCTTTAGCCAAGTCGAGGCCTGAAAGGACCGCTTCATACTCGGCTTCATTGTTGGTCATTGGAAATTGGAGACGGATGTAGTCTACTATATCTCCCTCTGGCGACTGCAGGACGACCTCAACTCCTCCAACGCGTTGATTGGATGAATCGTTCGTCCATATCATCCATGTTGCTGGTCCTTCGTCTTCATCCTCCTTTGTTGTGAATTTGGCAACAAAATCAGCCAAGGCTTGGGCCTTTATCGCAGCTCTTGGTCGGTACAGTATGTCGAACTCACCGAGCTCTATTGCCCACAAAACCAATCGTCCAGCTGCCTCTGGATTGTTCATCGCCCTTCGTAATGGCTTGTCCGTCTATACCACTATGGTGTGGGCTTGGAAGCACGGCCTGAGTTTTCGGGCAGTCGTGATCAAGGCAAAGGCCAGCTTTTCCATGAGGGGATACCTTCCTTTCACTCCCCAGTGCTACTCCCCAGAGCACTCGGCTAGTGTAGTAGACGGGTAATTGTATGCAATCTTCTTCTCGAATGAGAGCTGAGCTAATGGCCGTTAAGGACACAGCCAAGTAGAGGGAGAGCTCTTCACCAGGTTTGGACAGACTGAGTAATGGTGGGGACGCAAGGTATGCCTTCAGTTCCTCGAAAGCCTTCTGGCATTCGTTGGTCCATTCGAAAGCCCTCTTTAATGTTTTAAAGAAAAGTAAGAACTTGTCTGTCGCCCTGGAGATGAACCTGTTGAGAGCTGCCATCCTACCATTTAAGGTTTGCACCTTCTTAACATTCTTCAGAGGCGTCATCTCCAATATGGCCTGAATTTTGTCGGGGTTGGCCTTCACACCTCGCTGTGACACCATAAAGACTAGAAATTTTCCCGATGATATCCCGTACACACATTTGCTGGGATTAAGTTTCATGTCGTTGAGGCGTAGCATTTTGAATGTTTCCCAAAGGTCATCTAGGTGACTACTCTCCTTTGTGCTCTTTACAAGCATGTCGTTTACGTATACTTCAACGTTCCGCCCAATTTGTTGGATGAACATTTTATTCACAAGCCTTTGGTATGTCGCCCCTGCATTCTTCAACCCGAACGGCATGACCTTGTAACAAAAGAGCCCTTGGCTCGTGACAAATGAGGTCTTCTCCCGGTCAGCTTTGTCAAACCTAATTTGGTTGTATCTAGAGAAGGCGTCCATGAAACTTAATAGCTAATGTCCAGCCATTGAGTCCACGAGAAAGTCGATACAAGGGAGTGGGTAGCTGTCCTTGAGGCACGCCTTGTTCAGGTTAGTGAAGTCTACGCACATCCTCCACTTGTCATTCGCCTTTTTGACCATCACTACGTTGGCCAACCATTCAGGATAATATACCTCCCTGATGAAGTTTGCTTCTAGTAGCTTGCGGACTTCTTCAGCTATGGCTTTGTCCCTTTCCTGGGCAAAGACTCTCTTCTTTTATCGGACGAGAGGGAAGGACGAACACACGTTGAGTTTGTGGACCATGACACTTGGATTAATTGACGACTAGGAAGCTGACCTCCTTAGTGAGCTGTTGAGGGTACATTCCAATGGTTATTGGTACTGTGATAGTCCCGACGGGGAAGACCTTGGTACTGCCAAATCCGACTAGCGGTGTATCCGAGGGCAGGAAACATTCCTTATTGATCCTCATCTGCTGGAATCCAGGGTAGTAGAGGATGTTTGCTCAACTCCTATTGTCCACTAGCACTTGTCGGGTGTTGAAGTCTTCAATCGACAAGTTGATGACCAAGGCATCGTCATGAGGGTGGTGGAGTCATCGGGTGTCCTCTTTTGTGAAACTGATGGCTGGGTTGTCAACCCTAGTCATTTTTGGCGGTCATCTAGAAATCTAGACACTTTGCACCATCCGTAAGTATGTCTTCCTTGCCTTCTTGGAGGAGTCAGCCATTGTATTCCCTCTTACGATCACCCTTATCTCTCCAAGCAGGGCCCTTGACCTTTCTTCGACCCATCGGTTAGGCTTGGGGTCCCTTGGCAGGTTTTCTCTGCCCCTGACAAGCCGTTGTAACTTTCCTTACTTGATGAGGGCTTTAATTTGCTACTTGAGTTCATAACACTCGGAAGTGTCATGCCCATGGTCTCAGTGGAAGCGACAATACTTGTTTCTAGGCCTTTTGTTTGGATCGCTCTTCAGCTTGTCTAGCCAAGTCAGCGTCTCGTCGTCCCTTATCAGCATAAGGACTTGGTCCAATGGGGTATTCAGGGGTGTGAAGTTGACAGTCCTCCCAGGCGGAGGTCTTGATCTCCTATCGTCCCTTCAATCGCTTGTTCAGGTAGACTTTCTTCCTTTGTCGGGACTGGGATCGTCTTGTCTTTCTCTTTTCTTTGGCTTACCCCCTCGAGCAAACATGGCGTCTCCAGCATTCATGTACTTCAGGGCTTTGTACAACATATCGGCCATTGTCTTCGAGTTTTTCTTGTAAATGGAGAAGAGGAACTTTCCGAATTGCAGCTCGTTGGTGAACGCGGTGACCAGAACTTTGTCACCGGCTTTATTAATCAAAAGGGCCTCCTTGTTGAAGCAGGTCACGTATGACCTAGGCTCTCATCTTCCCGTTGCTTAATGTTCAATAGACTTGTTGAGGACCTCTTGTACCTCTGCCCTCCAATAAAGTGGGTGATGAAGTGTCCGCTCAATTCTTTGAAGGTGGCGACGGTGTTAGGGGCCAGCTTACTGAACCATACCCTTGCCGGCCCCTTAAGTGTAGTAGGGAACGCCCTGCACATAATCTCATCAAAACCCCTTGTAGGTACATAAAGGTTTTGAACAACTCTAGATGGTCGAGCGGGTCTCGTGAAACGTCGTATGTTTCCACCTGCAGCATTTGGAACTTGGCAGGGAGAGGGAAGGAAGTCACCTACACTGTGAAAGGTGAGTCTGTCCGCTGAACTAACTCGTCCAGGTTGGTGGATCCCTCATGGCGTTCATCATCATGTCCATCTTCTCCTTCATCATCTGCATATCCTAGGCCATGCGCATTGCGCTGATTTCCAATTCCAATGGGCAGTTGATGTCCTCCAGTCCATCCCGTCTACTGGGGACATTGTTTTCTTCCGATCTTCCCTCTCCTGGCAATCCCCCATCAAGAGATAACTACCATTCTGTTCATCGTTGTCCCGTTTGTCACACTGGTCTTCGGGATGTCGCTCGTTCCTTTGGTTTAGCTGTTGCTCCAACTCCTAGTTAAGTTAGGTAAGTTGTTCAACTGCTGCTACCAGGGTCTGTACTTGCCTCTCCAAGGCGTTGGAGGGATTCCCTGTCTCCTGGTTGATGGTGGCCATCAATCGCGTCTAGACCATGCAACTCTTTGTCTTAGAAGCGGTGATATGGCTAATCACTCATTTCCCACAGACGGCACCAACTGATGATGCACGATTTAGTAATTTGATGGCTCCCGATCACACCGATGTGTACCTGAAGAATAAGAAAACACGAACCAAACAAAAGGCACTGGTGGGGTACCGGTCTAAGACCTTCTGAAGGTTAAGTCAGTGAATGAGAAATATCTAAGAACTCTATAGTAAGAGAGTTAGGGATTTTCTGCGTACCTGGGAAAGGAGGAGGATTGGTGCTTATATAGCAGTGGGGAGGAGACCTAGATCCCTAAAATACAGGGATTTTCTTTATAGGGAGAAGGCGGAGTTAATACTATCAAGATCTTGGGGATACTCTCCATTCTGGGAAGGTGAAAATCGTGTGGTAGGGTCTTTATGCATGGTGCGCAAGATGTTTCTATATATGAATATGTGTAGACCACGTAATGCCACGTAGGACCCGTCAGTATGCTTCTCTGTCAGTAAGGGTCCTTCGTTGGTCTAGTAGGGGGACACACCCGTCAGCTTCATCTAGACCCGTCTATGTAACTGTCGGCATTCCTGTTGGTGTAAGGTGCTGGGTCCCGGATGGTTCCTAATGAAATCGATGGCTTCTTTGGGGCCAACGGTTCTTTGAGGTCATTGGCTCTATTGTTGATACAATACCTTTTTCTTGACAGGCTCTATTGTTTAAGGATCCCAATTTTATTTCAAAAATATCCTTATCATTCCTAGTGTGTATATGTGTGTATTTTCTTTTTTTCTTTTTTAATTCAATAGTTACAATGGAGGAAGAGAATTTGAACTTTAGATGTTTATGTTGGAAACAATAAGAAGTGTAAGTTGAACGAAAAGATTCATGACAAAAATGATAAACATCAAAATTTTACAAAGGGTTGGTGATGAGATTGTGGAAAGAATTTTTATTTATTTATTTATCGTCTTCCTCTATAAAATTATTTACGAATGTGAAGACTGTGCTGGTGAGATTGTTAAAAATGTTGTGGTTAGAGGTGGTGATCTTTTTTTTAAAACAAGAGGAATAAAAAAAAACTAGTAATCATCAAGTTTTAGGAAAGAAAACAAGAAAACAATAGAAAAAAAAAAAATTAATTCCCAAAAACACAAACTCTCTCTCTCTCTCTCTCTCAAATATCTCTCTAAGATTTATCTCTAGACTAACTAAGAGTATTTATGTGGATTCCAGTTAACTCAATTGGTAAAAATTTTTATAGTTGAATAAAAGAACTAGGGTTCAATTCCCCCGCCTACACCAAAAATTGATTGGTGTCTTGGTCTGATGATAAAAAGCTATCATCAAGAGCAGACAGCATAAGTTGAAACTCTAAAAAAATAAAATAAAAAATAAAAACTTAGAGTTTTTATTAAGTATTTCAAAAGCAATGCTCTCTTCTTTAAAATAATAGTAATTCTTACTAATTATATCATTATGTGGTCCATCATTTATGTGAGAATTAGAGAACATTACTTTGGAAATATTAAATAAATTTCTTTGAAGAAATTAAATTAGGATATTAAGATTGATATCCTCGCTTTGACATGGAAATTTCTAGGAGTGGCAAGACAACAAATTATTTAATTAATAATTACTAGAAGTTGAAACTTTAATTTTTATAAATAAATTAATTAAAGAATTTGAACTTTTATCTGTTGAATTTACTAATTTGGCTTCCCTTAGTTTGCCTAATAATAAATTAATAATGTGTGCGCAACTGGGTTGATATCTATATGGGTAAAATATCATTTTCGTCCTTAAACTTTAATAAAAGTTTGTTTTTTATCTCTAAACTTTCAAAAATTCGTTTTTTTTTCCCTAAACTTTACAAAATGTTCTACTTTTCATCCTTTTGTCTATGTCTGTTAATTTATGTCCTATATGACCTATCAGAATGATGCGTAGTATTTAACTTGGACCAAATGATTTTATTTATAAAATTATGGACATATATGACTAAGAGTTATTGCACACATGGATTAAATATTTTGTGACATGGCATCCTTACAAACTGGCTAACTTGGACCAAATGATTTTATTTATGAGAAATGATATGTCCACAACATTTTCACAACATTTTTACAACAAATCCTAAGTGGCAGGTTGTTACTAGTTGTTATTGTTGGAGCAAAAAAGTAATCTTAGTGTTAGGTTCAAATTTGAACCAATAACAATTAACCACCTATGATTTGTTGTGAAAATGTTGTGAACGTAGCACCTCTATTAAAATTATGGACATATGGCTAAGAGTTATTGGCACACATATAGATTAAATATTTTGTGACATGGCATCCTTACAAACTGACAAGGCATTTAAAAAAAAAAAATTCTGAAGAGAACATGGGTGGGTGGTTACCGAAGAATAGAGCTTGAATTGATGCCATCAGTGAAAGATTGGAGGAGATGAATAGTCGGCTTATATATTAAGGATTTTGATATTTTGGTGTTTTGAATTTTTATTTTAGGCCTTGATAAATGCTTACATTAAAATCTGACCTTTTTTTTTTTAATCCATATGTGTCAATAACTCTTTGCCATGTGTCCATAATTTTATAAATAAAATAATATGGTCCAAGTCGGATATCACATCATCATTCTATTAGGCTACATAGGACATAAACTAACGGACATAGACAGAATGACGAAAAGCAAAATGTTTTGTAAAGCTTAGGGACAAACAGCGAACTTTTGAAAATTCAGAGACGAAAAACAAACTTTTATGAAAGTTTAGGAACGGAAATGATATTTTACCCTATTCATATTGATGGTTGAGATTGAAAGTTACTTTTTGCAACTATCAATCTCCACCATTTACAAGTATTGCATCAGGTGCAATACCTAAGAGCATTCACAGCAGTGAAGGCAAAATTTTAGCTATTTAGCTACACAAAAAGTTATTTTATCTATTTTACATACACACATGCTGCAGCAGTGGATCTATTTTAGCTTTCAATACAATAAAATAATATACACATCATAATAAAATAATATACCCACTACAATAAAATAATATATCCCACTACCAAAAAAAATCCACAGCACCATCCACAACCACCTCTACCATCAGCCACACCCACAACCACCACCACCACCACCACCGGCCACCAGTCCACAGCAGGAAAAAAAAAAAAAATAAAAAAAAAAAAAAAAAAACCCAACCCAAACACAGCCAACAACCACCAACACAGCCACAACCACCAACACAGCCCATGACCAACCACAACCCACGGCAAGAAAAAAATAAATCAAACCACCACCAACACAGCCCACAACACAGCTACCAAACCACCACTAACCCAGCCAACAAACTATCATTTCAACCACAATCCACGGTCACAACCAAACCCACACAAAAAAAAAATCAAACACCAAAAAACCCACCACGCCGGTACGCCGAACCAAAAAACCCACCACGTCGGTACGCCGAAACCCACCACGCCGATACGCCGAAACCCACTACGCCGAAACGCCGAAACCCACTCCTATCCACGAGGCCGGAGCACAACCACGAGCCCGAAACACAAAGCCAAAACGCCGAAAATAGAGAAGAGAGGCCGAAATGGGTCAGGTCGGCGGCCGAGTGTGGGTCGGCGGTCAAGTGTGGGTTAGCGGCAATGGGTCGTGGAGGCTAGGCTTGTGCAAATCGGCGATGGATCTGTGAGGAAGAAAGAAGCCTGTGGGTCTGGAGGAAGAAAGAAGAGATGGAGAGGCAGAGGACTGAGGAGAGAGACGCGGAGAGAGGAGAATAAACCAAGAAAGAATAAAAAATAAAAAAAGTAGTGTGAAAGGAAAATAAAAAATTATTATTATTTTTAGATGTTTGCTACAGTGCACATCTATAGATATATGTGCACTGTAGCAAATCAGCTAAAAATTTTAAGAATACCTCCACTGCTGCAAGGCTGATTTTGGTATTTTAGTGGAGCTAAAATAGCATTATAGCTATTTAGCTCCACTGCTACAAATGCTCTTAGATCTCAATCCGATATAAGGAAAGACAACAGTGAAAGGCAAATGATAGTGGGGGTGGTGGGATTAAAAAGTGCATGCAGCTGGCTTCCATTGAGAAAGGAAGATCTGGCCCATCTTTTCTTGTCCAGTGAAAGTGAATTGGTGGAAACTTTATTTTCCAATCAAAGTTGGAATTGCGCGTGAAATTCAACACTTCATTATATAGTGCTATGCACACGCCTAACTCAAGTGGTGCTGGTATCATTCATATTCCAAATGCATGTCTCTGTACTGTAACTCCACGAGTGTGGTATTGGTACCACTTTTTTTTCTTTCTTTTTTCGTGTACGGGTCAATGCACTATAGCTAGTCCATTAGCCGACGCTTCCTACAACTTTGCAGTCGAAAATGTTACATTATGTTTGGCAAAATAGGGGTACGACAGATAAAAAGTAAGAAAAGAAGAGGGAGAGAGAAAAGGGAGAATAGTTTTCCTTCCCTCCCCTTATTTTCTTTCATTTCATCTTCCCTCCAACCAAACATAGTCTTTAATGTTCATATATGTGTTAGTGTTCACTGTTCATATATGTTATGTCTCATCAACTTACCAATTCAAATTTTGAAATTTAAATAATTTTTCAATTGCATATTAAGATATTATTTGAAACTAGCCTCACCACACGTGCTTCGCGTGTGTGATGAGGCCTTTTTTTGGTTTAGGCTGTGTTTGTTTCAGTGTAAAATATTTTCAGATGAAAATATTTTATTGAGTAAATGACCAACTAGAAAGCAAATGCTAAATAAACAATAAAACCAAAGAGCCAATCTAAAAACTTGTAAGATGAAATTCAAGCAAAGTCTGGATGGCTGGCCGATGATGGCGGAGTAATGACTTGTTTGTCAATCAAATTTTGAATGGCATGTCGTAGATTGATGCATTTGTCTGTCTAATGGCCAGGTTCTTGATGATATTTGCAGAACTCATGTGACTTGTAACCTTTAGGCAGTGGACTTGGAGGAGGTCGAGGTTCAAGTGGGCAAAGATGCCCTTCAAGTTTGAGCTTTTCAAACAATTGGCTCATAGGCATGTGGAGTTCATTGAACTTCCTTCGAGGCCTAGAATTGATAGTTGATGATGTTTGGGGAACCACAACATTGATTGCCTCCTCATTGGTGGTGTGGGTTGCAACTTTCTCAAAAATGAAACCTTCTTCATTCTTCAACATGCCATTATTGATAGCATCTTCCACTTGAGTACCAATTATAACCAAGGATTTGAAGTTCGGAAAGTATTGGGCAAAAAGATGCTTGTGGAATATGGGTAACAAATTCTTCACCACCATTTGGATTTTCTCTTCTTCACTAGGTCTTGTGATCATCTGGGCTGCCTTGGCTCTCCATTTGGTTATGAAGGTAGAAAATGACTCCTTTGGCTGTTGTTTAGTGGTCTCCAAGTCTCTCCTTGTCACATCCGCTTCTATGTTGTATTTGTATTGATTGTGAAACTCACGGCAGATGTCCTCCCAACTCCTTGCTCTAGCATCATCTAGGTTGAGGAACCACCTAAAAATGGCCCCAGTCAGGTGTTTTGAGCAAGTAGTTCTTTAGTTGCTTCTAGGGGCTGCATGGCCCTCATATACATCTTCAAATGGGACTTTAGGTAGCCAGTCCCGTCGAACTTATCCAAGGTTGGCATCTTGAACTTGGGAAGCAGTCTCACATCAAGGAAAAGTGAGAGTGATTGGTAGTCCATGAGGTCTTCCATCTTGCGAGCTCTCTTGATCATCTCTTCCATTTTGTTTATCCTCTCGTTGATCTTCTTCTCACTCTCCCTGGTTGGAGGATTATGGTCAGTATTGTTCTCCTCTTGGCCACTCTTCAAGTTCTGAAATTGTTGTACCATAAGGTTCATGCCCTCTCTCAACTGGATTTGACTAGCTACCATGGTGTTCAGTAGCTCTTGAGTGTTCATGAGTTCTTCAGTGTTCGGATGTTCTTCCCTTTCTGCCATGGTGATGGAGTCTTCAAACTTCTTATGGCTTGGGCTGTCTTGTAAGTCAATCATAGGATTGTGATGTTGCCACTGTAGAGTGCCTTCTATGCTGACAGACCTCAATACTGTGATGGGCTTGGAACTGGAACTGCTAGCTTGAGTGTCGTCCTTGGATTCTCTTTGGAGTCTTCCCTTTGATCGAATTCTCCTCTAAGAATAGGCTCGGTTGGGTCAATCAAAGCTAGGTCCCCATCTACATCAATCAATCATCCAAACAAACACACACAACATGCAATGCAATTTTAACATGGACTGGCCTAAGGGTAGGTTCTAAGTCATTACATTGTAGGGTGGGTGTTTCATTGTTTCCCATAGCTAGGACATTACACCTCCCAACTTGTAATGTAATGAACATTACGTTGGTCCAAATGGCATGGTCTATCTTTTATAGTCAACAAGAAGTGATCCAGTGACTTTGGGCTATGAGTTGGTGAGTTCACCACTGGGTACCCGAATCTAATGAAGATCGGTGATCCATGGTTACTACCACCATATGTTGAGATGGGTGCATACATATTTGTTTTAATGGCATACACTATGACAATTAGGGAAAGCTCTTAACAAACAAACATGACAACACAAACAAAAATATCATACAAACATCTCAAGACATAAATAAACAAACAAACAACAATATCATGCAAAAGACAAGGGTATATAGTTGGTCAATTAAAGTCTAACATGAAGCTAAGCCCTCGACATCCCCATTGGAGTCGCCACTATGAGAGACCGGAAAATTGGGTGCTCTCAAAAAAGAGATTTAGGTGCTTTTAAAGGGCACCTCTCTTTTTGGGTAAGTGGTGTGGAGTCGCCACTTATTTTTTATATACAAAAAATAAGAAAAAATAAATATAGTTACATGTTCAAAATTCTCCAAACGTCATTGATTGAATAAAGACAAGTACAATTTTGGTAAATTAAACCTTACAACGCTTTGGGTCCTAGTTACAATCTATGCAAAAGAATAAAAAACTTTGGTCCTAGTTACAATCTACCAAAATTAAATAGACAAAACACTAATCTACCTATCCAAAAACCCTAATCTCGGGGGCTAGGTTACGGAATGGGAAGGTGTTAAGCACCCATTACGCTCAGACAGAGTTTGATCTTCTAGACTCTAATGACCAATATACCCCCTTTTTGCATGATGTTAAATGATATGTTGAACACACACGACGCACACTTGACAAAATTAATTTAAATAAATTTGCCTTATGGATGTGTACTCTCTTTCAAGAAAATTCAGATCTGTTTTGTGAATAAAAAAATTGGATTTGTAAAGAAAATCATATCTGTTTTTATGTAAAAGAAAGAATAATATTTTTGTTAAAAGGTATCAGATTTGTTTTGTGTAAAGTTAAAAAGATATCATACAAACATCTCAAGACATAATAAACAAACAAACAACAATATCATGCAAAAGACAAGAGTATATAGTTGGTCACTTAAAGTCTAACAAGAAGCTTAGCCCTCGACATCCCAAGTGGAGTCGCCACTATGAGAGACCAGAAAATTGGGTGCTCTCAAAAAAGATATTTAGGTGCTTTTAAAGGGCACCTCTCTTTTTAGGTAAGTGGTGTGGAGTTACCACTTAGTTTTTATATACAAAAAAGAAGAAAAAATAAATATAGTTACATGTTCAAAATTCTCCAAATGTCATTGATTGAATAAAGACAAGTACAATTTTGGTAAATTAAAACTTACAAGGCTTTGGGTCCTAGTTATAATCTATACAAAAGAATACAAAGCTTTGGTCCTAGTTACAATCTACCAAAATCAAATAGACAAAACACTAATCTACCTATCCAAAAACCCTAAGCTTGGGAGCTAGGTTATGGAATGGAAAGGTGTTAAGCACCCATTCCGCTCAGACAGAGTCTGGTCTTCTAGACTCTAATGACCAATATACCCCTTTTCTACATGAAGTTAAATGATATGTTGAACACACACGACGCCCACTTGACAAAATTAATTTAAATAAATTTGCCTTATGGATGTGTCCTCTTTTTAAAGAAAATTCAGATCTGTTTTGTGAATAAAAAAAATTGGATTTGTAAAGAAAAATCAGATTTGTTTTTATGTAAAAGAAAGAATAAGATTTTTGTTAAAAAGTATCAGATCTGTTTTGTAAAGTTTTTTTTTTTTTTTTAAGTGATTTTATCAAGAAAAATCGGATCTATTTTTTTGATGTAAAAGAAAAAAAAAAAAAAAGACTTTTTGAAAGAGGATCCACATTCATGAGATAAATTTATTATACATGCATCATATGTTTTTTTTTTTTTTAAATAAAATAAATAAAATAAAAAAACAAGACTTTAACCTAACTTTCAATTCCTTCTTTTAAATTTCAAACTCTGCAATTTTGTAACTAAGAAAAATTTTTCTAAAAAAATCAGATTTGTATTTAATGAAAATACAGATCAGTTTTTGTGTTTAAAAAATTAGATCTGTATTTAATGAAAATACAAATCAGCTTTTTTGTTTAGAAAAAATCAGATCTGTATTTAATGAAAATACATCTCAGTTTTTGAGCTCAAAAATCAGATCTGAAAATACAGATCAGTTTTTGTGTTTGGAGAAAATCAGATCTGAAAAATACATATCAATTTTTGAGCTTAGAGAAAATCATATCTGAAAATACAGATCAGTTTTTGGTTTTCATATAAGAATTTTTGTTAGCCATTGCAGATTTTGAAACTTAAGAAAAAGAGTTACAATAAACAATCACCTAAGCACATGTTAAAGAAAATTCTAGCAACGTATTTAAGCATAGTAACCATATCAAGAACTAAACATAATAAAAATATGCTAAACATATTCATGCATCAAACAATAACCAAAATTAATGAAAGAAGAAAAATAGAATACCTCTTGCATGAACGTGCTCTTCTAATGAAAGAATATTTTAGGATTCAAAGAAATTTGTTCACCTCTTTGAAGCCTAAAATACTTTACTTACAAAAAAGAAGTTCCTAAATCAAAAGCCTCCAAAACGTCTTTAACGTAAGGGGAATTGGAAAGTTAGAAGAGAAGGGCCCTTAATTCTGATTTGTTTCCTCTATTTATAGAGGTTGAGATGCTTAAAAAATGAGATCATATACGAATTGGAACGTGTCCTTATCTCTAAAAAAATCGTAAAAGATAGGTCTTATCTCAATTAGGGAGTCCCCGGGCCGTGCCAACAATTTGTTCCAATCGGCACTTGGAAAGTGCCAAATGGCCCTCTTGGGTGCCGAGTCCGTGTTTGAGTTTTGGTCCAATTTGGACTCATTTTTTGAGGATTTTTTAGCCGAGAATTGTACTTAGACGCATTTTTAATCCATATTCTAAAAATTAATCACTTTTTCAGGATATTCAGGTCTTTAAAGTGATAATTATCTTGTAGATAAATATTCCAAAAAGTCTTGATTATCCTCAACTTCTTTGTTATCTGATTATCCACTTTATTCCCATACAAGCAAGTCTATTTTTGACACTGACTAACAATCAATCATAAAATTATTTAATTAATTTAAATTGTTTAACCAATCAGAATTAATTTAAATTAATCATACGTGGTCGGCTCCACCCAAACAAAATGCATGCAGACCATGCAAACTTGATCATGTGATATCTTTCAATCTGACAGTCCGATTTAGAAATCGGACACACCATCACGACCATCAGAACCTCAAGATCATTTTTATGATGTGCAATGAATGAATTAATGCATGTAATACAACTTTAAATGTTGGGTATATGGATGGTCACTCTAGCCATCTTCATTGATTAAATTATGGGTGCAAAATCGAGTGTCTACAGTAACAACCTACCACTTAGGATTTGTTGTGAAGATTTTGTAAAAATGTTCTGGACATAGCACCTCTCTCCTTTTGAATGACAAATCAGTTACTAAAATTTAAGAGATGGAAGTACCTGATTTTAAGAAGAGATAGAAGTACCTGATTTTAAGAGATATGGATAAGGGATTATGGTTGAATTAAAATAAGTTAGCTAAAAAAAACTTATGTGAGAGAGATATGGTGAAAAAAAAAAAAAACTACTTTTTTTTTTCATTTATCTAAAATTTAGGAGTGTTTGATCAGTAATTTTACATATCTAACCCTATTATTTAAATTTTCTAAACATATAAATTGAAGAGTATTTTAGTATGTAAAATGATGAAACTCAAACAGAGAATCATGTTATTAGTAGGGCCAAAATGGCCAAATACCACTGTTGGCCGAAATTTTTAGCAATATACCACTGTTTGTGAAATAATTAGCAATGTACCTTCTTTTTAAAACTTGAGTTTGTGAAAATTCGAGTTCCATAAAAATAGCCACCGTGGCACCTGCTGAGGTGGATTTTTTTAATTAAAAAATGTCACTTCGAACTCAAATTTTGTAAAACCGAGTTCCCTGTAAACAAAACTCGACCTCTTTAAGTTCGAGTTATTTAAAAATGTTCAAATTTGAACATGGAACTTAAGTTTTAATTTTTATTAGTACTCGAGTTTTGCAAAACTCGAGTACTATGTATGATATAATTTCACAAAATGCATGGCACTCACTCTGATATATAGTCAACGCAGTTCATTGATATAAATTAAAATAAACATTATAAATCTTCTCTATTTGCTAGTACAATAAAATATAATTGATTTTCGCAAAAGTCGTGCATTTACATGGCCTCTGCTTTTTGATGTTTCAAGCAGAGAAGGAGCTGTTTGTAAAGTTTTGTTAAGAAAAAAATGTGTGATCTTTGTCAACATAACAGGTCGAAGATGCAAAGAAAGAGTGACTCAGCTTCAATTTGAGTTTCTGCAAGAGAAGGAGCTCTTGTATTTGCATTTTATTTGATGTTTCAGCTTGTAATATAATCAACCATCTTCTTTTTACATTTTACTTTTAGTATAAGGAGGTCGATTTTTTTTACTAGGAACTCGATTTTAAAAAACTCGAGTTCCATGTGGCACTTTTTAATTAAAAAATCCACCTCAGCGTGTGCCACGGTAGCTTTTTTATGGAACTTGAGTTTGTATAATTCGAGTTTCGAAAAAGTGGTACTTTCCTAAATATTTCCAAAATTGTGGTAGATTGCTAAAAATTTTGGCTAACCGTGGTATTTGGTCATTTTTGCCTTATTAGTAGTATAAAATATAAATTATGTTCAACTTTGTGTTATTTTTAATTTGTATTTAAATATAAATTGGTTCCTATTTTTTAGGATTAGATTGAGATAAGATTATTTCAACATTGACTATATAAGTAAATTGAATCCGTTAATGAAAAAATTAAGTAGAAAATTAAATAAAAAAAATCTAATTTTCCTCTAAATTTAGGAAGTTAGTCACCTCAAATCAACTCATCTTTCTTTTAATTATCCCAATTCATATTAAATGACTTCCACAAGGAGCAACCAACAGTACATGTGGCATCCAACCCGTTAAGTGTCGCGGTCTCCTCTGTTGGTAGCATAAGCCAACATGGCTCGTTAGGTGGCCCTTAATTATCACCAGACATGCCTAACATTTGTTTAGTTTGTGTTAAGGTTTGTCATGGATGTAATTGTCACACGAGGACTAATTGATCTCATGCACCTTTTTCTTTGTTTGAGAAAAGATCTCATGCACGAGTGGAAGGTTTCCCTTCCTCAATACATTTTGCATGCATTTTAAAATTTTGAATAAAGTTCTACCTGTGGGGTCAATAAATCTGGCTACCCCGGCCTACTTTATGCTAAGGCCAAGGCCCACGCCGAGGAAGAAGAAACGTCCGAGGACGAACGGAGAAAGTCCTAACTACCAAGGAGTATCGCCGAGGACAATCATATCCTCGGTGAACCGAGATCATAGAAGGGAAGGGCAACGCGCTATCAAGGGCGGTTTCGTAGAGCGTCCCAAGAAAGAGGACAGATACCGTGGGTCAGCCATGGGAGCCTGGGAGGGCAACTCAGGGAGAAGATGTCACATCCACATTAAATGCTCACAACTAACGTTCTGGCCGCATTAATGAGGAAATGACCCCTGAACAGTGCCGCTTTGGTCGCTGCAACTCACAGAAAGTTTGGGACGGCGGCTGAGGGGACAAGCACTCAAGTAGTGACCTGCACGATCAACAAATGGAGGGCCAAGATCAACCTAAAGAGGGTATAAAATGTAAAGAGGTCCTCCAGAGAAAGGATCGGGAATTGGAAGTATAAAATATCGTAGCAACTTGTATCATCTTTGTAACCTCTGTATCTAAGCACTGAGGAAACAATAAGAACAAGAAAGCTCCTCGGACCAACGTCCAGGACAGATTCTAATACATAAACCCCGTTTTCTTGCTATTCAGCTTACCTATAACCATGTTTATTCGTTGCTATTCTCACTAATATCTAGTTCTTAAACCTATCCTCTACAAATTTATTGTTTAGGACTAGTTGAGCCTGAATCCACTTTTCCAACAGTATAAGTGCTCAGACCCAGTCCCTACACTACCCTTATATGATATGGGTTTAAATTATACATAGTGTAATTTTAAAAGAGTTACATACTTTCTTGACCATTAATCCTTATTAAATCTAAGGGTAGAAAAACAACCATGTCATATTATAATTATCGTAGAAATTTGGAATCAAACTGCATTAGTGCTCTCTAACCTTTGCCTAATGTTTTCTCTCTCTCTCCCCTCTCTCTAAATTTCGCCCTCTTGAAAACAGTAAACTCTCTCTGAATTTCTTCCTCTTGAGAACAATAAAAAAGAGAGTTACTCTTTGCTTGCCATTTTAAGTTACACCACTCAATGTAGGAATAGGATCAAATATTACACCACTTAATATGATTTATGTTATCTTTTCTTGTGAATTGACTTTAGCGTGTGTGTGCATATATATGTTTATTTGAATAGATACAACATTTTAAAAGCTTTATTTTAGGCCACAAACTTGTAAGGCTGTAACATTACCTCTTCAATTAGCAAGAAGAGGATTCAAATCCAAACTCCCAGTCATTGTAACTATCGAAATATTATAAAGAAAATGGGTGGAACGTTTTAACTCAAGTAATGGCAAGGAAATAAAGAAAGAAACTGAAGTAATGCAGCAATTTAGGTACTCGTTTTTTTTTCTTGATCATTCGTGTTAATTTCACTTTCTCGTTTCTTGTTAAGGACTACTGTCATTGGTAGAATATGTACAAGATAAAAGGAGGTAGGAGTCCAAAAAACAAGTCGACCGCCCTAATGCAATCTTCTTGGCCTGTTTCTTATGTACACATTTGTTTTGGCCCGAGGAAAAAACTCCTAAAAATTAAAAATAAAAATAATAAACCTTTACAAACGTTCAAAACCTCAGCGAACATCAAAAGGAGCAGTCAAGCTCTTTCCGCTACCAACAGCAACAGTCTCATCCTTGCAGTGTCCACTGGCTTTGGTATTTCGGTTGGAATTCCTGCATCTTTGACAAACAAACTTGGATGGGACAGAATCGGAGTCCTTGATACCAGAACACCTAGTGTGTTGCCACACACCACAAACATCACACGCCATCATTCTCTCTCCATCATCATCCTTGGCCCCACAGCTGCAATCCACCGTCCACCTCTCGACACCCCTCTCCATTCTATACCTACTCAGACCATTTTTCCCAAGGCACCTACCTCGCACTCGAACTGATTCAGTTGACCCTAGCAAAAGTTTGACCTGGGTGGAATCATCTACACCACCAAAGCCAACTAGCTCTTCCCCTTGAAATCTTCTAAACATCAGATATACCTCTTGAAATGCTTTGGACAATTCAAGCTTAAGGTCAGAAACTGTTGCATATGGGGGAAGGATAATCAACTCTGGCGGTGGATTTGTGGTAAACTCTTCAGATTCATCTATGAGCTCCACTTGACATGACAGGCATACAGCAAATGGGTTTGCAATGGATGACATGTTCTCAACCTTGTAGTTTTTCACAAAGTGCTTGCAGTCAAGGAGCTTCTCTGCTGAGCTGATTGCAATATTCCTTGTTGCCTGAGGGTCATAGTTTACCATAGTTTGAGGGTGGAGCAAGGATTCATACATGTATCTGAGATCTTGCAGAAGATTTTCTACAGATGAGCAGTTTGAAATCGAAGAATCACTGCAAGCAGTTGTTTCACCAATGGAACCACTTCCAGGCTCGAGTCTGTAAATGATAAAGTACAATCAGTCCAAACAAGTAACACAACAAAAGGATAAACATATCAATGGGATGGATATTTTATTCCAAATCACAAGTTTAAGCAGTCTTTTACAGCTTAAAGAAAATCCTATGCGCAACAATCACATGATTCTTTTCTCAAACAACTAAACCAATTAACAGCAAACACAGCATGTAACAACCAGAATGACCACTCACCTGTACTCAAGGGCTCCTGAATCAGGATTGCATCGGGCTTTAACAACGATACCATCTGCTGCCAATTTCCCTCCAAGTTTCCCAAGGCAATAATCTAGGAGCTCTGGAGGAGCCACCTTAAAAACAGCGCCTCTAAGGAGACGGCAATTTACCCAATTAGAGCCAGACACTGCACGAAGAACTCTGAAAATGGCGTCTTCCACCCGTTCAACATCAGTCGCACTCCATGAACAAAAGACTGCCGCAGAAGTGGAGATATGACGCTTCTTGCAGGGGACATCATCGACCCTAGACGGAGACTTGTGGGCATCATGTATCAAGCTCATCAAAAAACAAAAGAGATCTCTTATATTTACAAGCTTATGCTCCGCTAAGGACTGATAATGTGAGATCGTGTCCTGCAGGCGAGTGCAGGATTCCTGTCCCCGAGAGAGAAGGATGGACAACTGCAGGCTGGAGAGGTTTTCAACAGCCATTTTATAGGCATCAAGGGTGAGAGCAAAGCTACCAGCACCAAATTCATATCCCCATTCGCCGTACCATGGATGGCCTTTGGAGATGGCATGAAGCAGCCGGTACTCTAACCCATACTTTTTTGACACATCCATCACACTCACTTTTCTGTTGATGTATGAACATGGAATGAATAAATAAAACTGGACTTTAAGATGCGGCTAAATTTAAAAAATAACATTGGACTAAAAGGGCATCCATAATTCAAAAAAAACAAAAGGCATCCATCAGCACATACGCATCAGAAGATGGAGGGCAAAATAGAAAGAAACATGAAACATGATATGATATGATATGATAAAAAACAGAGACCAAGCAATCTTGTTAGCACATCATGAGACGAATGAAAAGCAAAACAGCATCATATAGTCTTTAATTGAACCTTCAATTAACAAATTGATATAGATAGACAACTCCCCACCAATATTAAAAAAATTTCATGTTCTTTGCATTCTTCAATGTACCTACTTTGAGGTAGCCACCGTAGCAGCCAATATGATATGTGATTCTAGTACATCTTCCAATTAAATGATTATAAAACAGACCGTTTCACTGAACTTCTCACAATATAGCAAGAGGGGGTGAAAAGGAGGGGGAATAAAGGAAGCAAATATATATATATATATATATAAATATAATATAATTCTAAAAGAAAATGATTGAGGAGATGAAACTAACTGGCTCATAAACATAATAGAAACACTTCCATTAGTAAACAAACAAGAAGCTGTAATTACAATAAAAGATCTCAACCTGACTCCAAGTATTTTACAAAGGCGATCCCAGAAGTCCATGATATGATATCCAGAGAGAATCCTTGAGCCCCCTTCCCTACCATTAACCCTAAGAAGGTGACCATAACCATTTGAATGAACCACACCATGTAAAAGGTGAGTTGTGTTTTCCAACTGGTGGAACACCCAATCTTCAACATCATCTGTACTAGTCACATGGTTGCATGACTTGCACCTGCAATAAAGGGCATATCATGCATCGCACAAATAATGATACCACCCTTTTCAAACTAATTAAATGCGGCAAAAAGGTCATACTTTTGTATAAATACTTGCATTAAACCAATTTAACACCAATGAAATCAATCTCAGAGTTCTCAGAAGGCCATAAAATTCAGTGTCCATACAGTTCCTTACGAACAAATTACGACAACTGTTACAGTGCTCTCATGATATTTATTAACAACATAATGGTAGAAAACCAAATTTCAGTTCTAAGAAATAAGCATCAATGACAAGCTATATGCCTAATAGATGTTTCTATATACATATGCACAACTAAATCTTGCAAAAATTAATTTACAAAACGTGACAACATTATTTAACTCAATTACATAGAAAAATCACTTTAGAGCAACCACCAATACTTGGAAAGGGAGTTAAAATGCCTAATAGTTCTCCATGACAAAGTCAATTAAAGATGTATATCTAAGAAAATATGGTTGAGGACTGAGTTATCATAATTCCGCATAATGTGCATTTGGCAGCATATGCTAGGGTCACAACACTTGATAACTGAATTGAACCTCTGAAATTTAATTGAAGAGAAGTAAAACAAACTTCAGCTAGATTATAGCATACTAATCACATATCTGACACCCACATAAGAGCTACTCCATTTCAATCATACAAAAAAAAAAGGCAAAAAGAGGAGAAAAAGTAATGGTCCTCACTTGGATTCTGACAGATGCAAGACATCTCCACAGCACATGCATGGCTTGTGATACCCACCAATGGAACTACCATCAGCCTTTATTATAAAATGATAACGTTTCCCACATACTGGATGCCCACTCCAACCTGAAGTTTTGATAATAAGTTAGTAACTGCAATCTTTTTGGAAGCTATATCTTAGCAATGTCCCACAACTCAGAAATCAGACAAGATGATTTGCATAGTGACAAACAAGCACCAAATAGAACAAAAACCTTTTTCTTTTCTTTTTTCTTTTTTAATAAAAACCCAAAACAAATTGTCAAATTTCCAGGGTTGTATTTTTCATTTTTTTTAAAAAAAAAGAAAAAGAAAAACAGACAAAATTAAACACAAATTTTCAGGTGATTTTAACCAAAGCTCACATGGGTCCATCTTAATATTTAGAAGAAGAAGAAGTAGTAACAAAAGAGAGGGGCCCATCTTACTGCTTAGATTCATGTGAACCCAAACCTTATTCTATCCAAAAATAAATAGCAAAATGTCCAAAAGCATAGAATTTATGATGTGTCACAACAAACATTGGTCCAAACATAAAAAAGTAAACAGTAAAATGAATAGGGTGATGATCTATAAAAAAAGTAAAAAAATAAAAACAAAAATCAATTCATAGGTATCAATAAAATTAATTCCAATGAAAGCTTTTCTCAAAAAAAAAAAAAAAATCCTATGAAAGCAATTAATCAAAGCCTTAGGGTACATAAGGGGCAAACAATTGTAATTTAAAAATAAAAAGGCACTAAATTATCCAATTTCTTAAAGGGTATTTAGGGTACATAAGGAAATGATAGCTGTGACGCAACAGCGAACGCATGCTGTTCTAATTCCAATTCCAATTCCAATCAAATAAAACACAGTCCTCATGAATGCCACGTGTAAAGAATACAAGCAGCCAATGACAAACGGGTAACATTATAACATCCATTTCAATCATATGGACCCCACAAATCTACTTTTATTTGTCTTATCATGTCAAACTGGACCCACATTCTTCTAAATATATCCCCACTATTTTATTTACTAAAAAATATCTCAATTCACATCATCTCGTGATATTTTCACGATAAATTGAGTGACATAAATATCCGCAGCTTTGGTTCCAACAACTTTTTCAGTTTATTTCACGTAAATCCATCGCTTTAATTAACACTCAATAATAAATATCTTATTTCATATCATATCGCCATTTTATTCTCACGATAAATTGAGTGAAAAAAAAACTTTTTAGAACTTCCAACAAGTTATTCTCAGTTATTCATCACTTAATTAACACTCAATAATATCACAGAATGCACTATTTAGTAAGTATTATCTTACTTAGCACCAAAAATAAAGCATCTCGTAATACGAGATGACCACGATATTTGTAAGATATAGAACAAGAAAATAAAGAGAGGGAGGGAGAGTTAGGGAATCGGTGAATTGGCTCGGTGAGTGACTCACCAACAACTCGGCACTGGTCGCAATACACAGATCTGGATCTAGCCACATCTTCTTCAACTACGTCAAGGTAGACCACATCGGGGAGCGAATCAGGGCCGTCGGTGACATCTCCGACGCGGAACAGCATCTGCCACGTAAGCAGGTGAGGGAACAGCGACGAAGGAGGAGGGAGAAGCGCGTGCTTCGTCAGAAACTCCTTCACGCGCGTCCTGAACGGTCCTCCGAACGCACCTTCTTTACCTTCCATGGAAGACAAGGAAGGAAAGTTCAAGAAATCGTGGAGATCAGCCGTCACGCGCCTCTTCATCCTCTTTAATGGCCTTCCGTTCACAACCATAGCGCGTGTATCAGATCTGAAGGCTCTCTAGATCTAGATCTGAAGGTTCTAGGTCGGACGGTTGAGATTGAATCTGGAGGAAGAGAACTTAGAGAAGTGGTTCAGTCTAACTTTTCAGAGAGAGAGAGAGGTTGGGAGGGAAAGAAGAACGTTTTGTTTGGGAGTTTTGTTTTGGGGTTAGGGTTCGCTGTGAGTGTTTGGATTCTGAGATTTCATGGACATCCAATTACTTTTATTTTATTTTTTATATTTCTTTATAATTTTTTTTTCGTTGTGATATTTTAAATTTTTGTACTTTGTAAATAAATCAAATTAAGTTTTAAATTATTTTCTGGGAATTCGGGACAGCAATAAAGTCGGTCTCGTTTGTTTTTGAGAGAGAGAGAGAAGCAAATTTATAGGATCAAAATCTTAATCGTTAAGCGAGTTTACCGATTCGTGGGGTTTCGAAAGTATATAAGGGCCTGGGAATGAATGAAATTACAGGAGTACCCTTATCATGAGGCCGACCTGACCAACTAGACTCTAGAATGTTCGTTTGACAATGTTTGGTTTTCGCTGTACTTCTTATCTCATTTATCGCTTGATTATGATTAATAAGATACCAATTGTGGAAATACTCACCTACTTTTTCTTTTTTTTGGGTTAAAATTTAAATTATGATTTTTTTTCTTCAAATTCTCTTTTTTTAATTTGGTTTCTAACCTTTAAGCCATAGGCGTGTGACAGATATGGTGTGGCTGCATAATAGAGATGGAAATTACTCAGTCAAGTCCGACTATCATGTGGCTAGAAATGTGCTTAGGGAGTGGGCTGAATGTTCGACTTTGTCAGGGCAGCAAATATAGAAGAAGCTGTCGAACAGATGAAGGATTCATGCTAGTTGAACAAAAGAGCAGCAGAATACCTTGAAGAATACAAGAAGGCACAGGAACATTTGGCTATTTTAGACGCAACACCAAGCAGACAACAATGGAAGCCTCCCCCACAGAATATGTTCAAGCTGAATTTTGATGCAGCTGTGTTCACGGATCAGCAATGTTCAGGGTTTGGAGCAATAATCCGAAATGCACAGGGGGAAGTGATGGTTGGGATGTCGGTTGGGGGGGGGGGGGGGGGAATATGGTGGCACATTCATTAGCTAGGTATGCAAAAAATATTAGTGATGAAATGTATTGGTTAGAGGATTCACCACCACCAGCGGTGGAGGCTTTGTACCAAGACTCCTTACATATTATTGAATGAATGAATGCATTGTTTTCCAAAAAAAAAAAATTGGTTTCTAATCTTTTAATTGTGTTAATTTGGTCTAACCTTTCAATGTCGTGTCAATTTAATCATTACTGTAGGGTAGAAATTGCTTATGTAACTAATGGCCAAAATAAAAAAATTAGCTTCCGTTGATGTGAGAATAAACTAATTTTTTATTTTGGTTATTTGTCACGTCAGCAATTTTCATCCAAGAAATAACAGCAAAGACTAAATTACATGACACTAAAAGATTAGGGACCAAATTGATACAATTAAAAAGTTAAGAACCAAATTAAAATATTGTGTAAATGATATGGACCAAATACATAGTTTACCATCTTTTTTTGTCATATTTATCTTTGAAGTTTATATTTATTGTCAATTTAAAATGATATGATTCTCCTTTTTTTTTTTTTGGTATTGTTTACTTACATTTTTTTAATAAAATATACAAGATAAAAAATTATTAAAGTCTACCTTTAAGTTTAAGGCTTAAAGTAAGGAGTTGTTTTCTTTTTAACCCTTTATGTATTCAAATTTTTTATTTTAACCCTTAATATTTAATTTTGTTTCATATTGACTTTGCCATCCATTTTTATTAATAAACTAATGACACCTGGCATTATATTGGTGACGTACCTTGATGAACATCATTTATCTAGCACTTAATGATCATATTACTAATAGAAATGGAAGGCAAAATCAAAATGAAAACGGAATCAAATATAAAGGGTTCATTTGAAAATTTTGAAACGTAAATGGCAAAAATGAAAACCTCCCAAATTTGAAGGACCAAAGTGACGCTATTCTATTAAAAAAAATACCACTATCTCTCTCATAGTTTGGGGGCTAACTCCTATGGCAATAAATTTAAGTGTTGTCTTTAATGTTTAAATATTGATTAAATAAAATATTAAGCAATTTGATAAATTAATACTAACCAAACTAAAGTTAATTTCATATAGAGAATCAAATATTATGGTTCAAACATAACATTTAACCAAACTAAATGAAAATTTATTATTCTTTTAAAAATGAGGTTAACTTCATCTTGGATAAGGTAATATATCGTGAAGCAAAGTTGTAATCTAATTTTCAATTTTGATTTTGGTATTAAGAAATGGATAGAGATCGTTTGGAATATAGGCATATGGGAGATTAGATGGCTAGTGTTCACAATCTACCATATATGATATTGATTTACAAAAATTGAAAACTCAAAACATTTTTTTTTCTAAACAATTTATGGATTTCAATTGGGTGGAGTTTCGATTGGTTTAATATTTTGGAAACCATTCTGGAGATGAAATAAATAATACATAGCCTTTTTTTATATTTTAAACCACTTATTATCATATAAATTTGGAAAAAAAATATTATCTGAGATAAAAATTTTACTCTAGTCTAATTTAAGTGTATATGTGTGTAAAGCTCTCTCTTGGAGACTTGAATCTCGACCATTTCCCCTACCTCCACAAGAACTTGTACTTGTGGAGCAATCATCACACTAAGGATATGCAGTGGTAATTTTGGAAAACTCTAAAGGTACTACAAATCTTCATAAAGCATACAAACTAATGTCAAATGAATGTGATTGGTGGGATTCAACCATCTAATATAAATTAATGGGCAAACAGATGTTATTTCCAGTGTGAAGGTATCTAATGGTTTGAGATTCTGGATCTTCCACACATATCTACATTAAGCATTTTCCTCCTGTGTTTTGTGAAGACTTGTAATGTTGTGTACTAATTTCTGTAAATGCAGGCTGAACTTGGAAAGCCAAGTTCATTGCAACCTGACAAAGGAAAGGTTGCCATTCATGTTGATTGCAGTCCAACCGCAGCACCAATGTTTGAGGTTGTATATCTATACTATCTTCTAATGCTATCAATTTTTGTTGATTGAGCTCATATAGTTCTTCTTCTTATAATTGTTATTAGGTTGAACTTATTTTCATTGGCTTATTTTGTTTAAAAAATAAGGTGTATAAAAGTACATTTGTACCTAGAAAAAGTGAGTTTTTAAAAAGCCGTAGTAATGAAAATAAGCTGGTATTTTAGGCTAAAACAGACAGATCCTTTATCCTTTTTTGTTTGTTTGTTTTTCTATAAAAGAATTCATTATGTGAAATAGCAGTTGAAATTCAATCATGGCACAATGGTAATTTTGGAAAATTCTAAAGGTACTACAAATCTTCATAAAGCATATAAACTAATGTACAAATGAATGTGATTGGTGGAATTCAACCATCTAATATAATTAATGGTTTGAATTATTTATGAGCAAATTATAACTTACTCACCTGCGATTTGAAATTTGGCACTTTACCCGCCTGAGGTTAACTTCGTTACACTTTCGTAACCCACCTATGACTTTTCCATTAGAAAAAACTTTTAACATCAAAATCATATACTATATAATAAAAGTTGGGCTTCAAAGTCGTGGTTGTGCCAAGTGGCTTCATCATATGCAGAATTTTTTTTTAGATTTTTAGATTTTAAAATATATATAATTTTTCTTCTCCTATAATTTCTAAGTGAATAAAAATCTTAATTTGATTATAATCCAAATTCTTCATCTAAAAAAAAGGTCTAATGCGCCGTGGTTGAGTTAAGTGGCTTCACCATATTGCATAAATTTTTTTAGATTTTAAAAAATATATATAATTTTTCTTCTCCTATAATTTCTAAGGTGATAAAAATCTTAATTTGATTACAATCCAAATTTCTTCATCTAAAAATGTCTAATGTATCTTAAATTGCAGCAATGTATACTACACTAAAAATAAGAGGTATAATGCATCTTGAATTGCAGCAATGTAGACATAGTGTAATCTAATTCTTCTTATCTTTTAATTACTACACTAAAAAAAGGTCTAATGCATCTTAAATTGCAGCAATGTAGACATAGTGTAATCTAATTCTAGTTTCAACACAAAAGCAAAGTGCCAAACTTCAAAACATTCAAATAGCGTTTTCATAATCTTATTCCAATACTGCGAACTCTTTAACTTCTTCTCTCTCTTCCCCGAACAACAACAGGAAGAAGAACAAAAGAAAAATTACAGGGTGAAAATTTAAAGAAAGCTGTAAGCAAGGTTTCTGTGTATTCCCTGGTTGTTTTTTTATTCTTCTATTACACGTTAGGTCTTTATTACTATTCCGGTTTTTCTTTTTCTGTTTTGAAAACTCTTCCTTTAAAAGATAGCTATGGTTGTTTTTGGTGGTTTAGAAAGATGGAGGAGAATATTGGTTACAAACAAACTATCAAAACTGAACCTACCGCACCATCGAACAATAATTAGAGAGCTCAATTTACACCTACTATTAGACAAAAAATTGTCAAAAATTTGTAATTTTCTTCCTTCACACTAAATTTTTTATTTTTATTTTCTTATTTAATTTCTTAATCTTTTTTCTTAGTCTTTTTTTTTAATCCAAAAAAGAAAAAAAAAATTGACTGATGAATGTTTATTTATTTGTAGTTCTGTCAAAATTCAAATATATTGTGTTCAAATATATTGCCATTCAATAAGAGTATGATTGCCTAGGCTTCATTTATTTATTTATTTTCTTTATACTTTTAAATGTATCTTTTTTATTTTGGCCAAAGCAATTTTAGTACTTCTCTAAAGTTTAAAGCTATCGTTTTTAGTCCTTAAAAAACTTTAATAGTGATTGATATTAGTCACGATTTGTTTTTAGTCCTTACGGAGCATTTTTAGTTTGACCATGTCATCTAAGGGCTTAAAACATGATCGCTCTAAACTTTACGGACTAATCATGTATTTAAGCCATTAATTGATAAACAAGTGTGTTTTAAGAATTGATTTATAGTTGAGTCTATGTCATATTTGTATGGTTCATGATACAGGTCCCATTGTGCGGGGTCTTACAAATAGCAACACTCTTTATAGATTGGGGAAATTGCAACTGACCCACCTGTAGTTTAGCCAAAATTTAAGTTGCCTACATGTGGTTTGAAATTTAACACTTTACCCACCTAAGGTTAGTTCAGTTAGAGTTCTGTAATACACCTTTGCTAAAAACATGGCTAAAATATGTAATTTTGCTTCGCTTTTATGTCTTTATCCTTCCAAAACACAAAAAACATAAAAATACAAGATCCACTAGATGCAACCTACCCTAAAGATATGTGCTACCCCTTTCTCTAAATCTCAAGAAATTAGCATTTAGCTTTAAAAAATATTCCTATATATGAAAATATATATTCTATAAGTTTACAATAAAACTGTGCAACGCATGGGCTTATAACTAGTATAATATAAAACGAATCAAAAGGCTAGGGTTAAATGGTGGCAGTAAACGAACTAGTGAACAAACCGAACACAAACCCCAAACTCCTTCTCAAATCAGCCATGGAATTGTAGCAAAGGCTTGAGAGAACCATCATCTTAAATGGTGGTAGTGAACAAAGTAGTAGCAAATGGCAATAGTATAGGTACAAGAAGTTTCGACCATAGGTTCCTTGGATGAGATAGAAGAGAGAGAAATGTATCTTCAAACCCTAGTCTTTTGATCTGTTTTATATTATGTTTTGATATTAAAAGTTGTTTTCTAACGGAAAAGTCATAGGTGGGTTATGGAAGCCTAATGAAGCTAACTTCTGGTGGGTAAAGTGCCAAATTTCAAATCATAGGTAGGCAACTTAAATTTTAGTCAAACTACATGTGAGTAAGTTGTAATTAGCCCATATATTTATTTTGTGATTGATGACACATGATTGTATTAGCTTAGTTTCCCTAGTATCACTCTACATGAATTATGAGCTTTTTTAAAATAGAATGGGGAATAGAACCATATTCTTAATGGGGACCTTAGGCCTAGGGCTAAGTGGTCTAGGCATTGAGCAAACACTATCAACTTCCTAGCCACCAACATCTTCTCTTCTTCACCTTGAGTTTGTGAGCTGGTGGTAGTAGATGAACCTAATGGTTCATAGCTCCTAAAGTTCCTCCTCCACCCAACTTGTTTGATTGTTTCTCATGCAAAAGCTTAAATATATAATGTTGCTTTCATAAAAATATTTATATATATATATATATAATATTTTGGAAACATTTTAATCCAGTTCAATCATTTTGGAAATAGATCATATGCCAAAAAAAAAAAAAAAAAATGCTGTCATAGAACTCTGAAATATTAGCTACACTCCACCATTCTATCTAAGGTACAAGTGCATACACACAACATAATTACTTCTGAAAGCTCCTAAAAATTGTCAATCCATCGAAAGGGGTTCTGAATAGGCCTGTTCAGCCACTACCCAATACTAACGAAACCGCCCCTCACCGCACCAGTCCGCCTGCCTCATGGCTCCACTGCAGGTTTCAAACGCGGTGGTTGGTAGAGTTTTCTGAGCATCGAAGCCAGCCGGTGCGGCTAGCGGTGGTGGGTTTTGCACACCGAGAAGAACCGCACCGCATCGATATATCATATATGTATATATAAATATATGTGTGTCAATGTGTATGCTTTAGTATTAAAAAATACTGAGAAAGAGAGAGAGAGAGAGAGAGAGAGAGAGGCGATTTAATGTGTGAGAGAGAGAGAGAGAGAGATAAGCGTACCAAACGGAGAGAGAGGCAGGTGAAGCTTGAAGGAAGAAGAAGCTAGGTTAAGTTTATAATTTGATACGTGTAAAACGATGTCGTTTAGCTTCTCTATAAGTTAAAAAAATAGTTATTAAATGACGTCATTTTAACAGATTTAAGTTTAGGTTAAAAATTTCAAATCTCAAACAGATCATAATCAGACTCTCTCTTTCTTTATCATGCCACCTCTCCCCCTTTCCTCTCTCAAGTCTTGCGTGAGAACCTCACTTACCTACTCTGTCTCTGCTTGCTCCTCCACCTCTGCCCCTTGAAGCCATCATTCTCCAAGGCCACCATGTAGCTCTCTCAAAGTTTTTAGAGAAGGTTTTGATGCTCAATTCCTACTATGCTTTCTACCAAATTTGTATGTGCATTCTGTTCTTTTGTTTTTTTAATCTATTATGGGTTGTGTTTTGTTTTTTTTGTTTTTATATGAGTTTTGTGATTTGAAATGGGATAGTTGATAGAAAGATAGTGAAATTGTTTGTTTGTTTTGTTTTTCTTTTTTATAATTTTGGGAATATTTGGGGTATTTTAATGATTTAGATGTGGTTTCTGTGTTAAATCTATTGTGTTTGGCTCCTGAGAAAATTGAGAAATAACCGAACTAACCGCATCGAAGCCGGCATGGTGCACCACACCTTGTGTAGGCCAGTTTCCACCCCTCCACAGTTAAGGTGCGGTTAGACATACAAGGAAACCGCCCCTGCAGGTGTGGTGCAAAATAGCCCCTAAAAACCGACCGCACCGCACCGTGTACAGCCCTAGTTCCGAACTCCATGTTTTTTAGACATAAATTCCCTTTTATGGAGAAATATGTACCTCGGTAAACCTCCTATTTGGCATGTCTCTTGAGTTAAGTTATGTATCTGGCCCTCTTATATATGTCTGGTACAATAGTTGTAGCCACTATTATTGATGCGAACCTCAATCGACACGCTTTAAGACCTAACAAATAATATTGGAATATTTGCCCAAGAAAGCTAAAATTCATATTTTGATAGAAACTTTGACCCAACATTTATAAATGAAACGCAAATCAAATGTATAAGTAACAGACCCCGATCCAATGATTATAATTGAATCACGAACCGAAGATATAAAATTTGAACGCCACAAGGAAGAATCCCTGATAAGTTCACAGTTCTTGAAGAACCAAGAGAAGAAGCAAAAACTCATGTTTTTTCTAATTTTTATTCAATAATCCTCTATTACAATAAGTGCATGTTATTTATAAGACATGACTGAAAATAGGAAAATATAAAAAAGAGATAATAGAAGCCTAAATTAAAGTTGATTTGGTCTGAAATTAGCAGCTCCAAAATAGGAAAATAGCTTAAAAAGCTAAAAAAACGTTCTAAATAATAGAAGCCTAAAATTAAGGTAGATTTGGTCTGAAATTAGTAGCTCCAGAATAGAAAAAATATCTATTAATTGGTATGCAGCTGGAAAATCAATTAGCAATTAATCCACTCCATAAATCATGTCCAATTAAGCCAGATCAGCCCTCAATAGCTTGGATTAAATTTATTACGCCTTCATCTTCCTTTGGGCCAAGCTTGGAATGTCCTGTGTTAGAATCAGCCAAAATCTTTTGAATCAGCTCATTAAGTGCTTCTTTGATCTTCTTGGATCTTACTCTAGTAATAGGCCCAACTGGAACATGCAATGGATCCTTTAATGTTTGTTGATTCTCATCAATTATCATACTCACGGGCTGGCTCAATACATTGTGGGGCCTAAGGCAACAATGTTATGTGAGGCCTTTTTTTCATATTATAATATTAATTAATAAATTTTTATTTAACTTTTTATATCAAATTTTTAAAATATATTTTTCTTGCTTTATAAGATACGAAATTACCGACAAAGATTTTGTATTCAAGTTCCCTTAATATTTTCTTCAATATAACTAATGCATTTAATATTTTGTGGCATAATTGATTAGTTATACATTTTTTTATTTGCAATTTTTTTTTTTTGTTAACAATTAGAATATTATAATAAGAAAACCAAAAAAATATATACATAGAAACAAAAAAAAAAAATTGAACCTAAGATTTTATTTAAAAAATAAAAACCTTTTTTGACCAAAATAATAATAAAAACAAAAACCTAAGAGATAAGTATGTAGTGTTGACTCTGGTGAGTGATTGAAGATTACTATACTACTACATGTCCCCACTCCCAGCCCCCAGGACCCCAACCCAACCCAATTTGTAAATCAGTAAAATTTGACTCGCCTATATTGTGTTAGAATGTTAAAGCTTCACAATGAAACAAGTATCAAACAACCAAGTAAAACATTCTGAAAAAGTAAAACAAAGTAGCAAGAACCAAACAAAGACAAAAGTAAGCAAGAATCAGACATTTTAGAGAAGTGCAAAAACTGAAGAAGGGCAACACTCAACGAAGAGGAGGGTCCAATGCGCTGCTAAGAAACGTATGAAAAAATCACTTTACAACAATTCATTGAGCTGGCCCTTCATTCTCACACAAAGTTACCATCCTCGACACTAGATTAGACATTTATAGTTTGTTTGGATGGATGAGGAGTAGAGGGAGTAGAGTAGAGGGAGGGAGAGTAAGTTGAATTACCTTATTTGAATGTTTTTTAAGGGAGGAATGTGGAGGGATTTGGAGAGGTTCTAACTACTTCTAACCCCTCATTTTTAATTCCCCCAAATTAGAGAGATTTGGAGGGAGAGTAGAGCATAAAAATATTTGACCAAATGAATTACCAACTTTACTCTTACCATATTAACAAAATTACAAACTATGAAAAGACTAATTATTCCCCCCTCCCTTACTTAATTTTAAAAACATCCAAACAAGATGGAGGATAACTATTCTCCTCTACTCTCCTTCTCTCTACTCCCCTTCCCACTGCTCTCCTCTCCCTCCAAACTTCCAAACATAGCATTAAGCAAGAGCGAGGGTGTAGCTTAGTTACCTTATGGTTAAGAAATGGTACTCTTTATTCTAACAAGGGGAGACTCTCTTTGTTAGGAAGCTTGGGCCTTGGAAATGATGTGTCGAATACCACTAAGCAAGCTAGCATACGAGCCTATAATTATGGTATAAAGCCATGGTTGTTGCACGTTATTGTGTACATACATACATGTATGCGAACAAC
Source organism: Notholithocarpus densiflorus (assembly GCA_030021035.2). Lineage (NCBI taxonomy): Eukaryota > Viridiplantae > Streptophyta > Magnoliopsida > Fagales > Fagaceae > Notholithocarpus > Notholithocarpus densiflorus. Next base: position 46,227 of record JARYZH020000036.1, on the reverse strand, counting down.
TGAAATTGTGAGTTGAAGACACAATTTCAAGTAGGACACGTGTTTTCATCTCACGATTTCAGTTGTTACACTCATGTGTGTTCATGCACAAATGATGTGCAACAAGTATTTGCCTATGATATGACTCATCTTCCGTTAGTTCAGTTTGTTCACTGATTTGCACCTCAGTCGAGCTTGATATTCGAAGGTATTTTTAAAAAAATTGAAAAATTATTTCATGTTATTCTTGTTTAAATTTTTAGGTTCTATTTGTGGTTGTGGGATGGGTTGTCGAAATAGTTCCATTTCTTTTATTGTTTGGTAGAATATGGAATTAAGTTCTTATTTTAATCAAGTTGGGTGCCACTGAAATCTTCTTTCAGGTAGAAAAGTGGTGCAGTAGTTGAGGGTTTTAATCATGTGGAAGTCTTGGCTTTCGAGTTCTAACTCTTTTCTACTCTCCAAAAAATAAAACTCGACATTTTTAAATGATATTTTATCCTTAAGGAACTTTAGAACACACTTGTGATCTTCTTGCTATCACTACTGGAAAAAATTTTGAAGATAAACTTAAAAGGGATGTTGCATGTCCGAAAATTTTTCACCTTGGTCCATTTGAATCATTGCAAAATTTTAGATTTTTTATTTAAAAGAAATTTAATAGCTTTTCAATAATAAAAAATATTTTGTAATAGTTAATGACAAATTATGGATGAAAATATCATGAAATGGTCAACTTTGGCAACAAATGCAAACTTTATGGACGAAAATGATAAAAAATGAAACTTTTGCAACAGTAATTAAAATTGAACCTAAATTTAATGGGTGTAATTTAGATTTTAGCCTCTCTTTTTTCTCAATCTTTCTTTTGTGTGCTTTCATTTGCTTATTTTGTCTCATTCACTTATTTGCTTTAGACGTAAATCGAATAAAGTAAGTTGCATTTGAAAAAAAAATTATGTAAAAGAATATACACGAATCAAATCAAACAAATAAGTTAAAAATAAAGCCCAAATGGCTATGAATAAAATATTACTTAAAAAAAAAAACTCACAAAAATATATTTTATGGTTTATTTTGAGTATTTGTTGTAAATGTACTCCGTTGGAAACCGAACATTTAAAGAATAGATTTTCTGTGCACATTTTCTTTAAAGGTAAACCAAATCATATAGTATAATATATTAAAGTTAAATCACAATCACAATTTAAATTAACTTTTGATTGTAGTCTAATTTTGTGTCAAATGTCACTTTTTTTTTTTTTTTTTTTTTTGGGCCAAGTCTTAGTCACCCTTTCATAATAATATAATACTCTATGGGAAAGTTGAGATTGCCGCTTTACTCACCTATATAAGTTAAGACTATCTCATCATCACTGTTATTGAATATTTTTGTGCATAAGCACGATTTACAATCCACTTTTTAGAGGAAATTTTCATTAATCAACATTGTTTTACGTTAATGAATTGCTTGAGTGACTATCAAAACATGTACCATATCACCTACAAAAAATAATTTTTTATAATTTCAAAAAACTATATATATACATATATATTTCATTCTCAAAAATAGATTTTTGGAGTTTTTTTTTTTTATGTAATTTATTAAAAAACATAAACCAATCAAGCCCTTCAGAATCATAAAATCATATTTTTGGGAATATTTAAATATTCCTGAGTTTCTCAGATACATTCTTATCATATTATTGTGAATGTAACATTCCTACGTTGGTTAAATCATAAGATTCTTAAGGATACCTACAATTTTTAGCTTGAATTTCCAAAAACGCTTTTGTGTAATGATGATCATGGGTTAAGTTGAGTCATTTATAAACTCACCAGTCACCACTTAAATATGTTGAGTTAAGAAGAGTCTATTTATATGCTGCTAATAAATGAATTGGGTGAAATTGACCAAACCACACTGTTTTTTTTTTTTTTTTTTTGAGAAAATTAAGTACTGAGTATTGGGTTTCTGTTAGCTTAATAACAACATTTTATAAAAAGAATCCATATCTTGGGTTGGGCTTTTGTTAGCCGAACAACCTTTTTTTTTTTTTTTTTTTTTTTTTTTTTTTTTTTTTTTTTCTTAAAAAGCCAATTAAAAAAAAAATTCTGATTGGGTTTGTTGAGTTGTATTTAGGCCCATTTTTTGAAAATAAACTAAAATTGACAAACTGAGAGTGTTTTGGGACATCCCTTTATTTCAACTACAGCCCAAATTTGAGATTTTTTTTTTTTTTTTTTGGTGAAGTGTCCCTTTAGAGACTTTTAAATTTAGTAATTGTTTTTTAATCACAATACATTGAATATTTAAAGGAAAAAAAAATCATGTCACACAAAAAATGAAAATGAATGTTAAGTTTCTAATTTGGTCCTCCAACTATAACACAAAGTTCCGATTAATCTTCCAACTATTAATTGTGTTAGTGTCATCCCCCAAACTTGGCAAACTTGATAACATTCCTACGTTGGTTAAATCATAAGATTCTTAAGGATACCTACAATTTTTAGCTTGAATTTCCAAAAACGCTTTTGTGTAATGGTGATCATGGGTTAAGTTGAGTCATTTATAAACTCACCAGTCACCACCTAAATATGTTGAGTTAAGAAGAGTCTATTTATATGCTGCTAATAAATGAATTGGGTGAAATTGACCAAACCATACTGTTTTTTTTTTTTTTTTTTTGAGAAAATTGAGTACTGAGTATTGGGTTTCTGTTAACTTAATAACAACATTTTATAAAAAGAATCCATATCTTGGGTTGGGCTTTTGTTAGCCGAACAACCTTTTTTTTTTTTTTTTTCTTAAAAAGCCAATTTAAAAAAAAAAAAAAAATTCTGGTTGGGTTTGTTGAGTTGTATTTAGGCCCATTTTTTGAAAATAAACTAAAATTGACAAACTGAGAGTGTTTTGGGACAATTAATAGTTAATGGATGAAACTAAACTTTAACCAATATTTAGTAACTTGACCTATTCTTTATTTCTTTTCTCCCTATTGAGATGCAAGAGTAGCAAACGTGTCTCAAGTAGCACTCTTCGGAAATTTGAATGTTGGAAGCCTTTTTTTTTCCCCCTTAATTAATATATTCAAAGTTTGAATGTGTTAGTTTTTGTATTGACACTTGGGATGAACATGTTTGTATTGATACTTAGGATGAGTTATGTGTGTATATTATATGCTTAAATGTATTCTTATAGTCATGTAAGTCTCAAATTTGATCCTCCAATAATGGGGTAAATGATTCTTATACATTTGATTGTGTCAATTTTGTCCATCAATTATTATTAGTGTCAATTTTATTTTTATTTCTCAACTTTCAAAATTAAATCAATTTTATCCTTATTTAAGTCAAAATTTTAATAATAAAATTAACTCAAATTTGAAAATTAAGGGATAAAATTGATTTTTAAAGTTGAATAACAAAATTTACTTGAATGGGAAAGTTAAAGAATGAAATCAATATATTAATAGTTGAAGGATATTAATTTTTAAAGTTGAAGAATGAAATTAATAAACTACATATACAGGGACAAAATGGAAATCGTGACAATTGAACAGGGTCAAAATTATAGATCGGCCTTTCCTTTTTAGAAATACATGTGAAAATTTACAAATTTTCAAAATATTACTTTAATCGTATTCTTCAAACCTCTCAACATCACCAATTGCTTTTCGAAGAAAAATTGACATTAAGCCTTAAAATTAATTTTTTGCATATATAAGATTTAAGAGAACTCAATAATCTGCAAACCAAATACTTAGTATTCTTCTCCCCTCTTCCCGTGTGTGTGTTAAAAATACTTAACATTCTAAAAAAAAAAAAAAATCCGCAAACCAAATGACCTTATAAGGGATATCTTAAGGCACTACAACAAAGGTGACTTTTTCAAGGGTCAAAATCCTTGAAAAAGGTATTAAAAAACCTCGAGAAAAAATATTTTAAGAGTCTAATCGACCCTTGATAACCTTCGAAACTTATACCGTTAAAAAAGAAATTTTGAAGGACTTCATGGCCATCAAAACAAGTGTTCTATCTTATTTTGAAGGTCAAGAGACCCTTAAATTACCTTATTTACCAAGGGTTAAAAAATTTACATATACAACTCTTGATAAATAAGGTTATTTAAGGGTCTCTTGACCCTCAAAATAAGATTTTATTTATAAAAAAAAAAAAAAAAAAACCACAATCATGCACAAAAACCACATACTACAACCAAATAAATCAAAAGTCCAATGTATACAACCAAATACATCAAAAGTCCAATGTACTATAACCAAATACAAATATAGAAGATACATCCATTTAGCTGAAGAATTAAATTAATAGTTTTCAAAGCCACAATTCATCATCCTTATTATAAAAACAAGATATTGCCCTAAGTGATTTGTTAGATTTATGCAAAAATAGCCTTCTCAGCACCGAGCTTAATCCTTTTCCGGACAACATAAACAAACTACCCAACAGTCAAATCAGCTAGAACAAGGTATCTGCAACAATAACAAATAACTGAGGATCACTCCGTGCATAAAATGAAGTTGACACTTGACAAGGCCCTCCAATCCAAAGGAACATCGAATTCTTACATATTAACATAAATGAAGAAACTTCAATTAACTATTGCAAAACTAACAATTTGTCCAAGCATATTATTTCAAAGAAACTAACTTATCAAAAAAATAAAAAGCATACACTATATCAAGTAAGTACAATGTATGTAAAATGGTCACAAGACCATCTAAAACCTCACTACATCTCTCAAAAAACTCTCCCCCTAACTAGTCTATCTCTACACTAGCTCTCTCCCTAATAATATGACTACTCTCTCATAATCAAAACTACTTCCAATTTCTGTCACGAGTGACAAAGGGTGAGTTATTGAGAAATAGTCATCTCATCATCGCTAGGAGAGCCAGAAGCATCATCACTCTCATCATCTACATTATCAGAAGACTCCTCAGCAGGCTTAAGAGAGGAAGAAGGAGCAAAACCGCCAAGACGAGACTGTTGGCAAGCGATGCGACCAATCCTGGTGTTCATCTGACACATCTCATCAGAAAGATGGTCAAGACGACTACCAAAATCAGCACGCATGTGCTGAAGCTTGATCCATGATGGCAGCGAGAGATGCCTCTACTCCAGAAGAAGAAAAAGATGGAGCAGATGAAAAATGGGGTCAAGAGGCATAGGTAGCATCCTCCGCAGCATGAAAGTCAGCCTCCTCCTGCTGAGCTGGAGTAGGCTCTATATGAGGCCGCTTAGTAGCCAACTGTGCATCACTCCTCCGTATAGACTCCTTACTGATAGCACCCATGCAAGAGACGAGAGGGGTAGAAGGAATAGGAATGTGCAAGTGTGTGAGGATGCGTGTGATAGCTGAAGGAAAAATTAGTTTATCACATGTAGTTGTGTCTTGATAGATATCTATCATAGATACTATCACGTGTGAAGGAAAGTCTATAGAGAGACCCTCCAAGAGAGAGAAAAGAAAATGAGCACGAGCCTCAGTGATAGTGTTATAGTGAGACCGTGGAGTGAGAACAAAGGTCATCACCATATTAAAGATCCTTGGACCCTTAGCAAAGTCATGTGTGGTGAAGTTTTGAAGTCCACCCCACACCATGGCCATTTCACAAAAACGTATGGCCAACTCATCTCGAGAGATAAAGCGAAGACGAGGATGACTAGGATAGTCCAGACGAATTACTCTAGGGACATGTAGTGCCTCAGAAATAAGCTCCGAGCTAACTATGATATTTGTTCCTCTGAATATCGTAGTAAACTGAGAAACAGAGGTATCGATAGCGTGTATTTTGGAGTAGAACTCTTGTATAAACACGCTGGGACACCTCGAGGGTTTCTCATAAAGAGATTTCCAACCCCGAGAACTAAACGCTCTAGGTAGAGGAGTGTCTGGAAAATCAGACAAAATGACATATGGCGTTCTGAGTGAATCACCCTTTCACTAAAGTTCTCATCAAAATCCTTTTGGGATTTTGAATCACGGAACCGATCTCCAGTAGGAAAAGAGGGAAGAGAAGAAGAAGAAGAACCATGACAAGTGATCGGGTTCTTAGAAGGAAAGAGAAACAAAACAGAAACACAGCAGAAGAAATGCTCAGGAAAGAAGAAAAAGAAAAAGAGCAATGTATGAACATGTTATGTGCAAAAATAATAGCATCATAAGCAAAAATGAGAAACAGTAATGCTAAAAAACTAGAATAACGAACTCTATATCCCTTATAAGAGGATGGTGGGTGGAAGAAACAGAGAGATATATACCTCAATGACAAATATAATCACAATTTTATCTTCACTTCTATCAGGTAAGGTAATAACAACCAAAACAAAACAAGTAAAGATGTCAAACTCAGAATTGTAACAACCACAAATTAGGATGAATTTATTTTTATGAGTAACTGTAATTGTAACAACAACCACAAATTCAAATTCATTGAAAAAGAAACTTCATCTACAGAATGTGTTAATTGTTTCGCAATCTCAACAATGGAACTTACATGATCAATTTATCTAGAGAAACCTCATCAACCAATTCATCTAAAGGAACCTCAGTTCATGGTTTCATATACATTACAGATTTACATCTTATCAAAGAAAAGAAAAACAACATCTCGAAAAACTATAGGACACCCTAAATAGACTAAATTTCAAAAAATTATGATTGCATTGCACAAAATTAAATATTATGGAATGTAGCCAGTTATCATAACTCCACAATAAGTCAATCACAAAAAAAAAAAAAAAAAAAAAAAAAAAAAAAAAACCTAATACCACTAAAACAGAAACTTGATTTGCAAAATTCATCATCCAACCTCAAAAACAAAAACAAGAACACATTGATTATAAGAATTAACTTCTTCATTTCAGAAATATGATTACATTACTAATAAACCTTCGAAAATTAAACCTACAAGAATCTAACAGAAAAATATTAATTTAACACCAAAAAATTATTAAAAAGAGAGATAGAAAAGGGACAAACTTAAGACAGAGTGCAATACGTGATCACTCTGGAATAAAAAACCTAACAAAATGAAACAATAATTTTGCACTTGAACCCTAAATCAAACACCAAAGCCTATATTCACCAAAATTGAACCCTAAATTACACACCAAAACCAAACCCTAATTGCCACATTCAATCAATAAAAACAAAGACAGCAACAAAAGCAATACACGATATTCAATCAATACGATTGTGTTGTGTAAATCATGATACGAATTTAATGAATAATGAGTAAATTTTTTTTTTTTTTTAAAATACCATCAGAAGATTTGTCGGAGGAAGTGACAAAGAGTACTGCAATTCTCGTCGGTGCCGCTAACCTCGCCGAAATATTCCTTCTCCCGACCAAATATTCCCGCACACTTTGATTCATCTTAGCACACCAAAATTTTTGCTAGAGAGTGATTGCTAGAGAGATAGAGAGCGATCACTATAGGGGGAGTAAGAGCAATCAAATGAAAAAGAAATTAAAGAGAATAAGAAAGGAAGAGCCTAAATACTTTGATATCTTAGAAGTTTGAACGAAATAGAGAGGCTTTCGTTTTCCAATCTTGTTTCAAGGGATATATTTGAAAAATCTTTAAAAAATTTAGAGCAAAAACTAGCGGGTGTGCCCGCCCTATTTTCCAGTACTTATTTCAACGTTGAGAAACTTATTTCAAGAGTTGTGTTATCTTATTTCAAAGGTTCTCAATAAGTCTAGTAATAGTCACCCAAGTGTGCTACATTAGTGTTTGTTTGGACAAACTTTAGTGAACCCTTGAAAAAAAAGGGTCAAAACAAGTTAAGTTTTTTGTAGTGAGGTATGTTTTTAGGGTCAATGATCCTAAGGCCTATTTTGAAATTTATTGTACATCTAAGTATTTGTTAAGGGTTAGGGATCCTAAACTTTATTTTGAACTCTATTGTGTATTTAGTGGTTTTTTTTATAACAAGAAATCTAGTAGCACATATTTTTTATATAAGTTTTTTCTTAACAATTGACTTGGTTTGTTGTTATTAATATTGGTGTCAATGTTAGATCTATGTCAAAGTGATATTGATCCAATCAAAACATATCACCTTAGTAAGTTGTAAAAAAGCTTATAAAGAATTGTAGTCCTAATATTTTTTTAATAATTTTTTTTTTTTGAGAAAAAGGTAAGCGTAGTTTTATTAATGAATCAAATCCAATTGGAGTACATCATCCAAATCATTAGGTAGTTCTTCCATCCAAACATCAATATCAGTAGATGAAATTGCTTGTCTCGTGAGGGCGTAGGCAAGCTTGTTACCCCCCCCCCTCTTTACATGTTGAAAACTAGTCCTATGCAAAATGGAACAGACATAATGAATCTCCTTTATCACATGGCCATACAGTGTGAGGTTCACCCCTCGGTTGTTAATAACTTGAACATCCCGTCTGCTATCCCCTTCAAAGATGACATCGAAAAGGCTCAGTTCCTTGGCAAACGAAACTACTCGACTACACACTACAACCTCAGCAGCATCCACCAAGTGAGGCATGCGAATCTTCTGGCTAAGAGCAGCAATCACACTTCCATCATAGTCCCGGACCACAACTCCAATCCCTTCTAATCCCATGTTACCAAAAAAAGCTGCATCAAAGTTAGCTTTGTACAAACCCGCCGGTGGAGGTTGCCAGTGAACCGAGTTTGCTCTTCCACTCACTTTAGGATGCTGCTTGTAATTGTCAAAGTATTCTGACACCAATTCCTTTGCCCACTTGCTAACTTCAGAAATAGGCCATGATGGTTGCTTCTCTCTAATTCTGTTTCACCTTTGCCATAAACTCCAAGCTATAGTAGAGAACTAGGCAACATGGAACATCGAACCTCTACCTAAAATAGCTTTAAACAAGTCCATGAATGACCTGAACTGTGTTTTGTATAGCGGAGCAAAACTGATTTCAGACTTCTACATTGACTTAGCTTGATCACCCAACCCTAAGGCATGCTTATTTGTTTCCTGATACTCATCACAGAGAAAACACATCTCATTCAAGGGTATCTGTCATTTGCGGAGGTTTTCCTTAGTTGGTAGGGAGTCCTTGGCAGCCCTCTAAACAAAGTGTCGTATCTTGTCTGGAGCTTTGATGCACCAAATCCCCTTCCAAATCGGTGAGGCTTCTAGAGGAGCCGAGGATGAAGCTATTCCAGCCGGACAAGACTTTGATGCAAGCATTCTATATGCATTGCATACATAATAAACCCCATCCGGAGTGAAAGGCCAAACATAGGCATCTTCCTGGCCTATTTCGCTAACATGGATTCATTTAATCTCTTCAGCCTCCCACTGAAGGAAGGTATGATCAATTAGATCCACATTCCAGGTTTGTGAATTGGGAAGGAAGAGCTCACTAACTCGAGTAATAGTAGAATCCAATCTTGGGGATATGATCTTGCTGTTAACAGGATCTGGTAGCCACCTTTGTTCCCAAACATTTATTGACTATCCATCTCCTACCCTCCAAATGGCTCCTCTCCGGATTACCTCCCTAGCTTGCAAAATGCTTCTCCAAGCATACGAGCATTTTGAGGGAACAACAGCATCAAGAATACTTCCTGTTGGGAAGAATTTGGCTTTGAACACCCTATATAAAAGAATATTCGTTTGGTGAAGGAGCCTCCAAACTTGCTTGGCCAATAAAGCACTATTGAACTGCTAAAAGTCTCTAAACCCCATACCACCCACAGATTTAGAGGAGTAAAGTGAACTCCACTTCACTTAATGGATCTTCTTTGTCTCACCTTGGCCCCACCAGAATTTTCTGATCATTGCTTTGACTTCCTTGCATAATCCAATAGGTAACTTGAATACACTCATGGAGTAGGCCGGTATAGATTGGATTACTGCTTTGATTATGACCTCCTTGCCTGCCTGAGAGAGCAACTTCTCCTTCCAACCTTTCATTCGGGCCCACACTCACTCTTTAATTTGAGTGAAACATACTTTTTTATTTCTCCCAAAAGTAGAAGGTAAGCCCAAGTACTTTTCATAGTGCTGAATAAGCGGAACCCCCAGAGACTGTTTTATAGCGTCCTATGACTGTTCATTAGTATTTTTGCTAAAGAACAAAGTCGTCTTGTCCTTGTTGACCATCTGACCCGATGTTGTTTCATAGGTAGCCAACAACTCTTGAATCTTCTCACATTTAGCCAAAGAAGATCTACAGAATAATAGGCAATCATCGGTAAAGAATAGGTGGGTGATCTTTGGGACATGTCTACATAAGGAGAACCCTTGAATATCGCCAGCCTCGACAGCTTGTCTGAAAATGGCATTCAACCCTTCAGCATAGAAAAGGAATAGGTAAGGGGAGAGTGGATCCCCTTGTTTGATACCTCTCGTCGGATAAATCATACCCTTTGGCTCCCCATTCACCAAGACAGAATATAATACCGTAGTAACACACTTCATGATTAGAGAAACCCATGAACATTGGAAGCCCAATTTCAGAAGAATTTTCTCCAAGAAAATCTATTCCACCCGGTCGTAAACTTTGCTCATATAAAGCTTTAGGGCCATAAAGCTTTTCTTGCCAAAACAGCTAGTCTTCATATGATGTAGCGACTCAAATGCTATCAATACATTATTCATGATCAACTTGTCAGTTGTAAAAGCACTTTGTGTTTCTGAAATAATAGAGTTAATTAGAGGCTTGAGCCTATTAGCAATCACCTTACTTATGATCTTATAAATCACATTACATAGACTGATAGGTTTGAATTCAAACACTCTTTTAGGATTTTTAACCTTTGGGATTAAAGTTATAAAAGTGTGATTGATAGATTATAGAAAGGAACTAGAATTCAAACTAGATAAAATAGCTTCAGTGGCATCCATGCCTATGTTCGGCCAGTAGGTCTAAAAGAACAAAATTTTCGCATAGTTTCAAACTTTCAATTATTTTTATTTTTTTCTTTTTTGGATAAAATAAGACTTTATCCAAAAAAGAAAAAAAAAAAAGAAAAATTGAAAGTTTGAAACTATACGCACATTTTGACCCATAATTGATTCCATAAACAATTAATTTATGAGCCTTGAGCTATAACTCTAATTATCATCAAGAAACTTTCTTAACCTAGCCTCTGTGTGGATTTCATAAAGAAGAGGCTAGGCTAAGAAAGTTTCTTGATGATAATTAGAGTTATAGCCCAAGGCTCATAAATTAATTGTTTATAGAATCAATTGTAAGTTTTTAGACCCCTTAAAACACAACCAAATTAACCTAGTTAATTAGCCAAGTGATTACTTAGTCAAATTAAACAGATCTAGGTTAACACAAATATATCATATCATGCAAAGCAACGGAAATATAAAGAACATAAAGATATGATGACCTAGGAAAACCAAACTGGTAAAAAACCTGGGGAGGATTTAACCTAGCTATCCTCAAGGTAAAACAGCAAATCCACTAGAAAGAATTGAAGTTTACACAATAGCGACTTAGACCACTAACATCCTATTGCTACCTCGAGTAGGAAACTTACTACCACGACCCCATGATAGCTCCGAGTCCACGGACGACTTCTTTCCTTGGCCTTTGCAAAAACACAAGCACCCACGTTTGTGACTTTGAGATCACACTCAAAGGCTTAGCAACACAAACTCTCCTGTTTATGACTCCAAGACCACCCTTGAAGGTTTAGATCATCAACACCTTTGATGACTGGAGAAGGCAGCAATTTCTACAATACCGAATCTTGAGATTCTTCAAGGAATAACACCGTAGAAGACATGAGAGAGCTTTTGGGTACAAAACCCTAGATACAAAGAGACACACTCTTCTCTCTCTAAAAAAGCCTTATAAAAACGTGCTTAGGGTTTCCTTTATATACTGGGAGAAGTAGATCTGAAACCCTAATCCTTAATGGGCTCAAACTGCTGTTTGGGTTTAATTAAAATTCTGCAGATACGAATCTCGATCGATCGAGCTTGTCTCTCGATTGGTCGAACCAGGCAAATTCTGAAATCTTCTTTCTGCACCGCACTTGTTCTTGAATCTTGACTTGAATCACCTTGAGCATTGTCTAATAATACTTATAGACTCTAAGATCTATATCTAGACAAGTTTGTGTTCATGATTTGCCAATTGTTCTAAACATTTAGAACCTAACAAACTCCCCCTTTGGCAATTCGTGACAAAACTTACATACAATATGAAATGCTCAAATACAAGAACAACCTAATACAATAAAATGCCCAATTACATCACAAATCCCAATCTAAGACTCCTAACCAAGAAGTAGCCAATAAGAGATAGAAGGTCTTAATCAGAATGTACCTGTCTTTCCTGAAACACTCAACAAACACATAAACGCATGTGTGGAAAGAAAGACATATAAACAATATGAAACACAAATAAATAAATAAAAAAAGTAAACTAACTCTCCCCCTAAGTTAGATACATCAAAAAGTTTTTATATTCTCCCCTTTTCAAAAACAATTTCAACTTCCCCTAAACAAAACAAACAGGATTCCCACATATTCTCACATTTCATCTAAATCTCCCCCTTTTTGTCACGTATTGACAAAGACAACTCATTGTTGCCCAAATTCAAAAATATACGCAACAAAAGTCAAGAGAAAATAGAGAATTAAGGGAATACAAAACAATTCAACTCTATAGAAAATAAAGACAACTCCCCCTATGAAGAGCAACAACTCCCCCTATGAACAACAAAGGGTAAAAACAAGCTTATCCCCCTATAAAAATAGGAAACACAAAACAAGTGTTGGGAAAAATAGTTTTGGGGAAAATTTAGGGGGTGGGGATAAATAAAAACACACAAACCAAACTTAAAAACTAAGTTGAGGATACACATGAAAAAAGTATTCTCTCTTTCATTAAATGCAAACATGACACTATGTGACCTATAAACAGTTGCATGAGTAGAAAAAATATTTGCACATTGATTATCCATCATATCTCTTAAGAAAAATATTTTCTGCAGTTCACACATAAAAATAACATATACTAAAAAGTACATAACTCAAAAATTAATCAATCAATTTTGAGATCAAGTTGAGTACCCAATTCAGCAAAGTGTATGCATGTTATGTGTGAAAACAATGAGAGATATGACTGCAAAATTGCAAGATGGATACAGAACACAATGCAATGCATGTGAATCCTAAACATAAATGATGCATGAAAAAAATAGATTGGTCAAAATCTTAAAAACTGAAAATTTTTCAGTTTCGATCGATCGAGCATCGATAGAATACCAATCGAGTCAGACAGATTCAAACCAAAATTTTTATCGCAATTTCAATCGGTTGAGAAAATTATTCGATTGATCGAAAATCTAGAAAACTCAAATTTTTGAAAAATAGAGCAATTTAATGCAAAAACTCCTCAAAGTATAGTGTTTCATGAATGAAGTGCATGAGTATGAGATTAAAAGTTTTTCAAAAACACTTGAATTCAACCCCAGATCTTCCAAAAACAAGGTTTTTAATCATCAAAAACACAATTTGCATCAAAATCAAGGAACATATAATCTTGGATGGCCACAACAAGATCACACACAATATAATGTACCAAGTTTAGCAAAGAGTAACTTGTGTAGTGTGTGCAACTAGCAAAAACTTGAGATACATGTGAGGTGATATGTGAATAGAAATCAAGCACAATTTCTACAAAATTCATCACAAAAATTGAAAGAGACTATCACCTAAAGAGTTACATCATATAGCTCTCACATCTCCTAGAAAACAAGCTTGCAATCATGTAAGTTTCTTGATTTGCCTCATATTGTACACACCAATTTTATTTGATCAGAAACTTCTTAAAATAGCCAAGATAATGTACACACCAATTTTAAATGATTGAATTAAATAGAGTCCAATAATGTACACACCAATTTTAGCATTTAAACCAATTTTAGCATTTAAAACGAGGCTACACCTTATTTTCTTTTTGTGCATGTGCTACACTTTCTCGAGCAAAATCTTATGATATGCACTATGGTGTTCATGATTGGCTAGTAAACAGTGGTGAGATGGTTATTTATGCCTTTCTCAATAAGTTCAAGTCCAACAATCAAAGGCATGTGACTTCAAGATCAAGATCATGTGATCAAAAACTATAAACATCTCCCGCACAACATGCACTACAAAGCTCAAACAAGTAAAGTGAAATAAATAAGTTCATCCAAGCTAAACAAGGTACATAAACATGTTATGTAAAGATAATATGGCCAACCTTGATTACAAATCCAAGATATACAAAACACATAAAACTTTTTGGTTAAAAATTTTATGACCAAAAACAAAAAGCACACATTATGCTAAATGAACAATGCAAAGCTATGCATGGTAACGCTCAACTAAGCTATAGAGGGTACACAAACAAGAAATATCAATTTTTTAATTAACCTATGAGTACATGTACAAACTAGTACATACTCACACAAAATCAGAAATAACTTAGCACTTATATAACACATACTATTCAAGTTTCTCTACAATATCAAGCATGTTTTAAATCAAGAGAGAGATATTATAACTCATGTAATCCTCAAAACAAATAAAACAAGACACAAAATAAAATATTTTTGTCTTTTTGAAAATTTTCAATGTTTTTGGATTTTTGAATAATCAAAACAACCTAAGAAAATAAAACAACCAAAAACAAAAAGAAAACATGTTCACAAATAATTGAAAGAATTAAATCAAGGACAAGTCAGTAACACTCACCTTAGATAATCTTTTCTCACCCATCTAGCACGAGCCTTCGGCTTTGTAGGTGAAAATCGATGAGAAGCAGAGTGTATTTGAGGAATTACACCAATCTTCTGAGAAAAACTAAAATCCTGCAAATTCCTTTCACAAGCCAACAAGCTTAAATTTTTCAAAAGAATATGAAACAATTTATATGGACTTATGGCATGAGAAATATCATCAAATATCCTAGATTGAAACACAAAATGCTTAAATTTCAATTTATGACAATTAGAACGAATGTGACCGGAGACACCACAAAAGTGACAAACAGGAACAAATTTAGGAACATCAGTATTCCTGTTGGGGTTTATACCCTAAACTCCAATTTATTGGCATGTCATAAATAATTAAATTGTTTAATTATATGAGACTATCTATAAATGAACTAATGGGACATTATCTTAGTCCATGAGATGCATAGTATGTGATTTATGTGAAAAGTCACAGAAAGATATAAATCACAAGTTCTTTGTAAACTAAGAATTTTAGTTTGTAGTCGGTGATGAAATTGAGCATTTCATCTGCGAAAACTATAACATATCAACTATGATGATTTGTCTTGATCATGGAAGTGGAGACTTCTAGTTGATATGTTGATATGTTTTAAGAGTTAAGACATATTGAACTGGACCGCTGTGAGATTTATTATTCTCCTAATGACTGTCAAATGAATAATAAATCTCAAAACTTCTATTTACATCAACTCTAAATCCTGAGAGAATAATGGACTTGATTATGAGATGTAGGTTGCTTTGATATATCAGGAGTGAGATCTATAAGTCACGGTCAAAACCTCAGTATGTTGGGCAGCCGCATTTAATGTTGATAGAACATATATTCTCAAGATGGAATTCATAATCTCTTAACGGAGATATAAAATATTCCCTTAAGATAAGTTTAATGGGTTTGGTTATTCAGAGTGTTGGGCCCAACCACTTTAGTAAGAAGTTACTAAAGTATATATTTATGAAATTGGATTTCATAAATATATGATGAATAACATTAAGGATTAAACCGAGTACTCAAGAATTAAGATGTAGTAATCTTCAAAGTGGCAGTCTACATTCATGACTTTGTATTACTACGAATATTTTAATGAAGAGGTTGCATGTATAATAAAGTTTTGGGATATAATTTATAGATAACGCCTAGAGTGCAACTATATTTATATAGTGGTATTAAATATAGTTAATGGTAACTTTGGACTTGTTAAGAGTTGACAAAAAAGCCCAAGGCCTATTGGAGCTAGTGTCTTATTGGTCCCTTTTGGTCTCACTCCAAGCCACATACTAGAGCCCAATTGGAATGGCTCTAAAAGCTAGCCTAATTAGATAATCAGTTGTATATAAGGAGAGAAACATACAAAATTTCATGTAGGTTTTTTCATGAGACTTTTCATTAAGTCTTTTCATGAGAGTTCTCATAAGGAATGAAATGGTTTTTATGTGAGTGTTGGATACTCTTCTATTCTCTCCTTGGAAACTGATTGAGAGACCACACATCTTGGGCATCAAGTGGAATTGGAGTGAAGATTAAAAGTCTTCCCAAGAACTTCTGATCTTCAGTTTTGAATTTCACCACACCAAGGTACGCATTCTTGTTCTTAAATTCTGAAACTTACATAGTACATGTTATCAATTGCGATTGAAGTAGATCCGTTAATTTTTCCGCTGCGTATGTTTTGTATGCGATACAAACATGCATTTTTCCAACAATTCCTAACAACAAATTTAGTCTCAAATTTTGGTTTTTGCCTCAACAAAGAACAATTTGGTCTAATATGACCAACAACACCACAAAGGTGACAAGTAGGCACAAAAACAGATTTATTATGCTCTCTAACAGTAGGTTTAGACATAGGTTTAGAAATTTCAACGTCTACATCAGAACTTTTACCTTTGTCTAACCTAGCAAATTAAGTCTTTTCTTTATTATTCCTCTTGAAATGAGGGATATAAACTTTCTCAATTTTAGGCTTAAGAGAAACAAAAACACTTCTGTTATCAACAGCAGGCTTGGTACAAGTCAAATTTTCAATTTTAGTTTTAGATTCAACTAACTCTTGTTTCAAGCTTTTCATCTTCTCATCTTGAGAGGAAATTTGATTTCTCAAAAATTCATTCTTTTTATTAGATTCATCTAATCTAACAAACAATTCCTCTTTTTCAAGATTAACCAATTTTAACTCTTCCTTGAATTTCTTAGCGATTTTCATAGATTTCAATAATTCCTTACGGAGAGTTTCACAGGCATCAATAAGATCAACAGAAACATGATCAGAAAGACACTTCAAATTATCCATGACAACAGGGGTCAAGGATCAACTTTTAGATCAAAAGATCTAAAACAAAAGTGCTACCCGCTCTGATACCACTTGTAAGTTTTTAGACCCCTTAAAACACAACCAGATTAACCTAGTTAATTAGCCAAGTGATTACTTAGTCAAATTAAATAGATCTAGGTTAACACAAATATATCATATCATGCAAAGTAGCGGAAATATAAAGAACACAAAGATATGATGACCCAGAAAAACCATACCGGTAAAAAACCTAGGGAGGATTTAACCTAGCTATCCTCAAGGTAAAACAGCAAATCCACTAGAAAGAATTGAAGTTTACACAATAGCGACTTAGACCACTAACATTCTATTGCTACCTCGAGTAGGAAACTTACTACCACGACCCCATGATAGCTCCAAGTTCACGGACTACTTCTTTCCTTGGCCTTTGCAAAAACACAAACACCCACGTTTGTGACTTTGAGATCACACTCAAAGGTTTAGCAACACAAACTCTCCTGTTTATGACTCCAAGACCACCCTTGAAGGTTTAGATCATCAGCACCTTTGATGACTGGAGAAGGCAGCAACTTCTACAATACCGGATCTTGAGATTTTTCAAGCAATAGCACCGGTAGAAGACATGAGAGAGCTTTTGGGTACAAAACCCTAGATACAAAGAGACACACTCTTCTCTCTCTAAAAAAGCCTTATAAAAACGTGCTTAAGGTTTCCTTTATATACTGGGAGAAGTAGATCTGAAACCCTAATCCTTAATGGGCTTGAACTGCTGTTTGGGTTTAATTAAAATTCTGCAGATACGAATCTCGATTGATCGAGCCTGTCTCTCGATCGGTCGAACTAGGCAAATTCTGAAATCTTCTTTCTGCAGCGCACTTGTTCTTGAATCTTGACTTGAATCACCTTGAGTATTGTCTAATAATACCTATAGACTCTAAAATCTATATCTAGACAAGTTTGTGTTCACGATTTGCCAATTGTTCTAAACATTTAGAACCTAACATCAATTATGGGTCAAAATGAGCCCATAGTTTCAAACTTTCAATTATTAATTACTTTATCCAAAAAAGAAAAAAAAAATAATTGAAAGTTTGAAACTATGCGCTCATTTTGACCCATAATTGATTCCATAAACAATTAATTTATGAGCCTTGAGCTATAACTCTAATTATCATCAAGAAACTTTCTTAGCCTAGCCTCTGTGTGGATTTCATAAAGAATGGACAAACACTGAAAATTGGTTAAGAATGGACAGCAATTTTTATCCGCTATTATTATTTTTGAAGCTGATGTCTCTCAATTTTCTGATACCCAAACAAAAAATAACAATAGGAACTCTTTTTTTTATATTTTTTATTTTAGAAGAATAACAATAGGAACTTAAGAAGATAAAATACAATAACATAAATATTCAATCTCAATATAATTTATAGTAAACAAACACTGATTAAATAAAAATAAGTCAATCTTCAATAACAATGCAGAAAATTGTTAAAGGAATCGCAATGACAATTTCAGATCATTTTTTGGATGAGCCTTTTTCTTTTAGTTTTTGTAGCTTTTATTTCGATGCTACTATTTGTCCTAAAGGGGTGTTTATTGTTTGAGGTATGTAGGAATGACTTAGGCAGGCTCCATCTTGTCTATCTTCATAGATATGTTTCCAGTTGATTTTGTTACTTGGGCTGAATCCATATCCACTTAGCTGGTTGCTGTTTCTGAAGTTGAGAAATCCGGTCTTACCTCCATGGAATTTGAAGGCGATTCTCAAACTGTGATCTCGACCTTATAGTGACTGGGATATTGTTAAATATTTATTTTAACATTAATAACTCTCTTCTCCCTTCTTTTCTAAACTAGGTGGACTCTCACAGATCTTTGAATTCTCTAGCTCACAATTTTCTATCCCTCGGTGGGTCTTTTTTTACCCTCTAGATAGAGATGTTAGTCATATGCTTGCGTTTTAATAGTTGTTACTTATTTTTAAAACCTAAAATAAACATAAATTGAGCCAAAACCATTTTAATTAATAATTAATTGTCATATTCCTACCCTATTGTGTCCTAATTTTTCAAGAAATTTTATATCACATGTCTTACATACGTGGTGTCTCTATCTTATGCTATATAGTACAATAGTAACCAAATTAATAAATTAATTATATAAACCATAGTTATTAAGCCCATGCTAGATTAACCCAATATAAGAGTTGGGTCATCAGGTAATTGGTTAAACCGGTGGACGAACCGCAGGATCCAATAAAAAATAAATTTTAAAAATCATAAAATAAATACCTAAATTGAAACAACAAGCATGCATAAATTATTAATTAAATTAATTCAAAAAAACTAGCCACATTTCACAAGTACTAATACTAGAAAATATATAATAAAAGATTGTCATAAAATTGAAGCCAAATATTAGCTAAAATAAAATCCTATTACATGTCTTAAAATTCTATGAACAAAAACATATTTCAAACTCTAAAGTCACATTCTATGCATATTGCATATCTCTATAGAATCCCATGTTTTTATTACGCTTCTCATTTAGAAAATGGTACTACAATGAACCTATTATAGTAATTTTGCTAAGAATTACAAAATCGGCTAAATGAAAACTGTTGAAATTCATCCACGAACCTAAACTTTTACAATGGAGGATTGCTCAACACACAGAAAAGAGAGATGTAGAGCAAGAAGCAAGAATTGTGAAATGAATTTCTTGTATTGATAATTAGCTTGCTCTGTTCTTTATATACTAGATACAAAGGCGGGAAAACTGTAATAGAAAAACTAACTATACAACCTATAGCTTCTATACACATGGCAGCTACAGTATTAACAAACTAAGCTACAGTATTAACAAACTAACCAAATATGAATACTACTAAGCTACAGGTCGTTCTATTTACAACTTCCTCATGTAGTTTATGTACACAATTGCAAAGCTAATTACAAACTAAAGCAATCTTCAACACTCCCCCTCAAGATGAACTATATATATTTATTAGGTTCATCTTGGACAAAAGATAATGAAATTGCTTGTGCCCAAGTGCTTTAGTGAAAAAGTCTGCAACTTGATGTCTTGCGGGAACATGGAATGTTTTAATTGTACCATCTTGAATATTCTCTCGAATAAAATGGCAATCAACTTCAATGTGTTTTGTTCTTTCATGATACACTGGATTGGCTGCTATATATAAAGCTGCCCTACTATCACAGTAAAGGGAAGTTGCCTGTTTTTGCTCTAATCCAAAAGTCTTGAGCAATGATATAAGCCATACTATCTCACTTGTTACTGTGGCCATAGCCTTATACTCGGATTCTGCAGAAGATCTAAATACTACATGCTGTTTTTTACACTTCCAAGAGATCAAGGAATCACCAAGGAAAATACAAAATCCAGAAACAGATCTCCTAGTGTCAGGGCATGCTGCCCAGTTAGGATCACAAAATGATTTAAGCCTCAATTTTGATTCTGCAAAAAGAAATAAACCTTGGCCTAGACTCCTTTTCAAATACTTAAGAATTCTGTAAGCGGCTTGCAAATGAGGCATTTTAGGGGCAACCATGAATTGGCTTAATTTATGCACTACATAACAAATGTCAAGCCTTGTGAGTGTCAAGTACAGCAGCTTTCCTATTAATCTTCTATAGAAAGCTGGATCAAGAGCATCTTCACCAATAGAATTGCTGAACTTGGCAGACTGCTCCATTGGAATGTTGGCAGGTTTGCTTGCCAATAAACCAGTCTCAGATAGAAGCTCTAATGTATACTTTCTTTGGCATAATGACACTACTTTGGTGGTTCTAGCAACTTCAAAACCTAGAAAATACTTCAAAGTGCCTAAGTCCTTGAGTTTAAACTTATTGTCTAGGAATTGCTTGAAGACATTGACTGCATGTACATCATTACTAGCAATTAGTATATCATCCACATAGATCAAAAGAATGATGATTGAACCTTTATTGACCCTAGTAAAAACAGAATAATATGATTTTGATTGAAGAAAACCAAGATTAATAATAGTGGATGACAATTTGGCAAACCATTGCCTGCTGGCTTGCTTAAGTCCATATAAGGACTTTGTTAACCTACACACCTCCCCTTTGCTGCCAAAACCTGGTGGAGGAAGCATATATACCTCTTCATCCAAATCCCCATGGAGAAATGCATTGTTGACATCCAGTTGAGTGAGATGCCAACCATAGACAGCAGCCAATGCCAACAAAGTTTTGACAGTCACAAACTTCACTATAGGTGAGAAAGTTTCATAAAAATCAACCCCTTCAGTCTGTATGAAGCCTTTAGCAACTAATCTTGCCTTGTACCTCTCAAGAGAACCATCTGCTTTGAGTTTCACCTCGTACACCCACTTACAGCCAATTTGAACTTTACCAGGATGCAATTGAGTCAACACCCAGGTATGATTGGCCTCAAGTGCACCAATCTCAAAAAAGATTCTATGTGGAGTGGACAATTTACTATATGAAAGAGTGGAAGAAAGAGGACAAAGAATACTTGAGTTGCTAGCAGCAGTGGATTCATGTGACTGAGTTAGTGAAGCTGAAGCCAATACATGTGCAGAAACAAGATTGTAGTGGTAGTCATGGAGGTATGAAGAAGGATTATGAGGTTTATTAGACCTCCTAACAGGTGCAGGAGCAGTGGTATTAAGGGCAAGAAGTTCAGATGCAAGAATAGGAGCATCAGGAAGAAAATTAGGAGAAGAAACAATATGATCATTGTGATGATTAGTGTGAGAAGTAACCTGATCAGGATGAACCAAATCTGGAAACTCATCAGGTGGAACAGCAACATCAACAAAAGACAAAGGAGGGGAAAATTCTGCAGAAACTAATGGTTGGGAAGGAAACATAGAATGATTGATAGAAAGAGAAGATAACCCAAATTTGGATGTCCAATGCTTAAAAGGAAAAACAGACTCTCTAAAAACAACATCCCTAGAAATGAAACAAGATTTAGTGGACAAATCATATTATTTGTAACCTTTAGAACCAAAAGGATAGCTAAGGAAAATGCAAGCTTTGGCTCTAGGGTCAAATTTGGTCCTATTCCTATGCAAGGTAGAAGCAAAGCATAAACAACTAAAAACCCTAAGATGATCATAAGTAGGAGGATGACCTAGCAACTTTTCATAAGGTGTTAAACCATGAAGAAATGGACTAGGTATTCTATTGATAACGTAAGTGGCAGTCAAAACACAATCCCCCCAGAATTTCAATATTAAGTTTGCTTGAAACCTTAATGCTCGAGCTACATTCAACAAATGTTGGTGTTTTCTCTCAACCACTGCATTTTGCTGTGGTGTTTCAACACAAGATAATTGGTGAACAACACCTTTAGAAGCATAAAAGGAGTCAATGGCAAACTCAGGACCATTGTCAATTCTCAAAACCTTGATAGAAGTTTTAAATTGAGTCAAGATCATGTTAAAGAAAGACTGAACAAGCAAGGATGCATCAGATTTATGTTTCATTAAGTAAACCCAAGTGCACCTGCTGCAATCATCTACCAAGGTAAGAAAATACTTAGAACCAGACAAAGTAGGAGTGGAATAGGGTCCCCAAATATCAGCATGAACCAAATCAAAACAAGAAAGGGATGCAATTATAGAATGAGGAAAGGGAAGTCTCTTTTGTTTAGCCAAAGGACACACATTGCATTCAAAAACTTTATTATCATTGCAAGAATTGTAGTTAAGTACAATGGATTTCATCAAAGCTAATCTTTGTGAAGAAGGATGGCCTAACCTGCAATACCATAGCCTAAAAACATCATTTGAAGAAACAGAAGTATAAGAATGGACATTGTTTACAGAAAAATGAGAGAACAACTTGGACAACACATCAGAAACAGACTTTGGCAAAGCAATTTGTGTAGAAGTCTGCACAGTGTAGAGACCACCTTGCTTCTTACCCAACCCAATCATCCTCCAAAGCTGCAAGTCCTGTATAAAATAGTAATGGGGAAGAAAAATGCAACAACATGAAGGATTTTGAGTCAATTTATTGATAGAGACAAGGTTAAAAGAAAGAGATGGAATGCAAAGAACATTTTCAAGAATCAAAGAAGCTGAAACTTGCATAGTTCCTATGTGAGTAACCTTAGCCATGTCTCCATTAGGCAACCTAACTAAAATTTGGACAGAAGAAGTGATGGTTTTAAAGAAAGTGATTGAATGGACCTTGTGATCTGTGGCCCCACTATCAAGAATCCAATCAATAGGATTGAGATGAGAAATATCAATAGTAGAAGAAAACACAGAATACTCTAAAGAAGGAAAAGACCAAATACCTGAGAGCTCATGACCTTAAAGTCCAATGGAAGGCTATGCAATGATATTGGCAACTTGAGGAGTCTCTACAATAGCTTCTAGTGGAGCTTAAGTACCAAAATGACACTGAGAATTCAACAATCCTATCAACTATTGGTATTCTGCCTTAGTCAGAGACACACCTTCATTTGAACCTTCTTTAACAGCAATGACATTGTTGGCAAAAGTAGTTGAACCAGCCTTATTCTTGAACTTATAGCCAGGTGGGTAGCCATGTAGTTTGTAACACTTATCTACCACATGTCCCATGGCACCACAGTGAGTACACTGAGGTCTCCCAGCCTTGTTTTTATTAAAATTCTTGGCATTGTTCTTGTTTCCCAAGGCTGCCAAGACTGCAGCTATGTCAACCTGAAACTTATTACCAACTCTAACCTTTCTTTGCTTTTCATCTTGAAGCAAAAGAGAGAAAACCTTGCTTAAAGGAGGGATAGGATCCATGAGTAGAATCTGTCCCCTTACTGCAGAATAGGTGTCATTCATTCCCATTAGAAAGGACATTGTACAATCTTCCACTTGATGACCACAAGTGCAATTTCTGTAGGTAGTGAATTCATCCCAAATACCCTTGAATTTGGTGTAGTAGGCATTGATAGACATATCTTCTTGAGCCAAAGAACTGACCTCTTTTCTCAGCTTAAAGATCCAAGGTCCATTACCTTGGGAATACCTATATTGCAAATCAACCCAAACCTCCCTTGCTGTCTTGAAGTAAACTACACTGGGCTGTAAATCCTTTGAGATTGAATTGAATAACCAGGCTAAAACCGTGCTATTGCACTTACACCAAGCTGTATAGCATGGATGATCAGGTGATTGGGGTTTTGGTATTGAACCATCAATGACCCAATTTTAGTTTTGGCATACAATGAAATCAGTACAGCCCTACTCCAGGTATTATAATTTTCTTCAGTGAGACATACCACAACAAGGGACACACTAGGATTATCATTGCTAGTCAAGAAATAAGGACTAGAAGGAATTTCCCATGGTTGAGCAACATGGTGGGCAACGGGTACAGAGGTGCTAAAAGCTGTTGGGGTTTATGCCCTAAAATCCAATTGATCGGCATGACGTAAATAATTAAATTGTTTAATTATATTAGATTATTTATAAATGAACTAATGAAACATTATCTTAGTCCATGAGATGCATAGTATGTGATTTAGTCATAGAAGATATAAATCACAAGTTCTTTGTAAACTCAGAATTTTAGTTTGTAGTCGGTGATGAAATTGGGCGTTTCATCTGCGAAAACTATAACATATCAACTACGATGATTTTTCTTGATCATGGAAATGGAGACTTCTAGTTGGTATGTTGATATGTTTTAAGAGTTAAGACATATTGAACTGGACCGCTATGAGATTTATTATTCTCCTAACGACTGTCAAGTGAATAATAAATCTCACGACTTCTATTTACATCAACTTTAAATCCTAAGAGAATAATGGACCTGACCATGAGGTGTAGGTTGCTTTGATATATCAGGAGTGAGATTTATAAGACACGATCAAAACCTCAGTATGTTGGGCAGCCGCATTTAGTGTTGATGGAACATATATTCTCAAGATGGAATTCATAATCTCTTAACGAAAATATAAAATATTCCCTTGAGATAAGTTTAATGAGTTTGGTTATCTAGAGTGTTGGGCCCAACCACTTTAGTAAGTAGTTACTAAAGTATATATTTATGAAATTGGATTTCATAAATATATGATGAATAACGTAAAGGATTAAACCGGGTACTCAAGGATTAAGATATAGTAATCTTCAAAGTGGCAGTCTACATTCATGACTTTGTATTACTACGAATATTTTAATGAAGGGGTTGCATGTATAATAAAGTCTTGGGATATAATTTATTAATAAGTCCTAGAGTACAATTATATTCTTATAGTGGTATTGAATATAATTAATGGTAACTTTGGACTTGTCAAGAGTTGACAGAAAAGCCCAAGGCCCATTGGAGCTAGAGTCTTATTTGTTCCATTTTAGTCCCACTCCAAGTCACATACTAGAGCCCAATTGAAATGGCCTAAAAGACTAGCCCAATTAGATAATCAGTTGTATATAAGGAGATAAACATACAGAATTTCATTAAGGCTTTTTCATAAGGAAAATATGAAGGTTTTCATAAGACTTTCATAGTGGTTTTTCATTAAGATCACATAAAGAATGAAATGGTTTGTATGTGAGTGTTGGACATTCTTTTATTCTCTTCTTAGAAACTGATTGAGAGACCACACTTCTTGGGCATCAAGTGGAATTGGAGTGAAGATTAAAAGTCTTCCCAAGAATTTCTGATCTTCGGTTTTGAATTTCACCGCACCAAGGTACGCTTTCTTGTTCTCAAATTTTGAAACTTACATAGTACATGTTATCAATTGCGAATGAAGTAGATCCGTTAATTTTCCGCTGCGTATGTTTTGTATGTAATACAAACATGTATTTTTCCAACAAATGGTATCAGAGCGGTCTTTAATTTCGAATCTGTATAACATGTTTTGTGAGTTTTGGAATTAGAGTTAATAGTTTCATGATGTTAGAAGATTATATATGTATTTAATTTTCTGCATGGTTGTTGAAACTATGGTTTGATGAAAATTGATTTTGATGTTATGATGTTGTTTAAATCTGAATTCAAGTATGTTGAATTGAAATTTAAGGCTATAACATTAATGGAATTCAGTTTTGATATCAAATTTTGTCTATTATATTCATATGGTAGTTATTTGTTTCTGAAAAATCGTTGAAAACTGTTTGCAACTGCTCTGGAAAAACTGAAAACACGGGTTTTTTGCGGGTTAGCTTCCCGCAAAGTTACTCGCGAAAAATGATTCTGAAGACAAAAACTTTTCGCGGGTAAGCTTTACTCGCGAAATAGTCGCGAGATAGTAGCGAAAGTTTTTGTCTAATTTTTTGTGTTTTCAATTTGTTTTTGCTTAACTCGTTTTCGCGGGAAGCGCTTAGTCACGAGATACCCACGAGATAGTAGTTAAAGTTTCTGTCTGAATTTTGTGTTTTCACTATTTTTCCTTACGCCTTTTTCGTGGGAAGAGCTTAGTCGTGAGATTCTCACGAAAATGCATTTGAAGGGAATTTTGAATATTTTCTAAATGTTTTCAAATGTATAAGGTGTAAGGCAATGTGTGATGTGATTACACATGGTTCTAACTAAAAGACCTAATGTGATCAAAGATGTTAGTTAAATAGAACTCTTAATCCTAAATTGTTTTATGATTAAAAGTCCTTAATTTATTTTAATTAGAGGTTTTTTAATGAGATTAAAATTCTAATTAAAAGGTATATATAGTTTCTAATGAGATTAGAATCTTTTATTTAGTAAATTAAGGATAGAGTTCTATATAACTAATTTTTGATTCATTAGTGTTTAAGGAATCCTAAATAATTTAGGACTTCCATTTTAGTTAGTGATTCTAATAAGATTAGAGTCTTCAACAAGTACAAGGTTATTAGTTGTGATGGGATCACAATTATTTAAGAAAAACCCAAATAATGAGTGGGAGTGCCGAAATAACCCTTTTTTGTTAAGTTTATTGTAATGTGAGTAGGTACCTTGTTTTGACTTCGAGTCTTGCATTCCAAGCGGAGGGTATTTACTTCACGGATTACAAGGTTAAACTTCTTTGTGATTGCGCGAATGTTCATTACGCTATCGTGACGTGACTTAGTTATATCACATTGAATTTAAACAATTAAACACTTTGATGTGTGGGGTTAAAATTTTGATTAGATCACAATGATTTCAAGACAATCCACTTGTTTTAAAATTTCTAGTGGGAGAGAGATTCAAGGGTTGATTCTCACGGCCTCCATTGCTGGTTTATAGTAGTGTGATTAGGCACCTCGCCTTGGCGTATATGCCTTGCTCCCTTCGGAGGGTGTTTAATTCATGATACTACAGATTAAATTTCTTAATGATAGATGAAGTGTGTTTTTACATTGAGAACGACCACGCTTCCGTAAAGTTACTTGGTGACTCACATTGATTCTAGGCAATGGTGTACACTAGACTAAGTGTAATGTTAACCTCACTTCGGAGTTATGTCATTATTACTTAGAGGCTAAAGGAAAAGTGGCAAATTATTTTTGTTTGGTAAGAGTTACCATGATAGCATTAATAATGAGAATAATTCTCGCCTAATCATAGTGATTGGTATGACCTCGCTTCCGAGAAATATTAATTGCGGGATTAGGTTGTCGTTGCACCTAGTATAGTATGTTTTTCGGGTTCCATACTATATAGTTATGGATGCAAAATATAATGTCCCTGTAATTATGTTCATAGTCTCAAAATAAAGTTGTTATAATTTTGTTCTCTAGCTACTATTTTAAATCACATTAACTAAGAAATAATTTTGGACATAGTGCTTGAAGGAGCTAAAGTACATAATTATGTTTCGATTCAACATTGTCATAATTTCCTGTACATGATGCATTGGTGGAAGATAGCTTATGATATGATCATAGTCTCTATTGAAATACTATAATGTTATATTGGCTTCTATCTCAATTGTACTATAGCATGAGATGCAAGAGTTAGTACAAGACTTAGACTTTATATTAAGTCTAAATGAGATGTTTGGTATGAATCATATTGAGTGCTAAGAAAGGCTTAAGGAGTTCCAATGCTATATCATTTTATGAAAAATTTTTAATTTTAAAATGAATTGGAATTCTTGGATGTAGAGATTAAACGTTAATCTCATATGGATATGATCCACAAGTCCTTGTTAGAATCATTGATCAATTAAGATTGTTTTGAAACTAATTTTTTTTTTTTTTTTTATGTTATCTGAATTGATGAGTGAGTTCTACGCAACGGAAGACATCCTAAAAGCTAAAGCTAGGATCAATATGATTTAATTCAAATTCTTAGCCTAGACCGAAAGGTAAAGGTGATAAGAAGAAGAATTATAATACAAAATAGTTGGGAAAACAAGTTGCCCTACTAGTTGCCAAAAGGAAATTAGACTCAAAAGTATGACCAAAGGAAAGTATTTCTGGTTTGGTTAAACTAAGCTTTGTCCATGATTGTTTTCTAGATGGAGATTTACATGTTTTACTTTTTAAAGAGAAAGTTTTCATCCTTTGGTATTGTATGTTTTGGCACTTATGTCTAGATCTTATTAATCTAAATAATATTTAAGATTGGTGAAAGATGGGCTTTCAGAACCATTACTTTGTTAAATTCTCAATCTATGAATTCTATTTAGAGGATAATTTGATCTAGGGCTCCTTTATTGTAAAAGAATATAGTTTCAAAGACTTCTTTAAGTCAGTGCATACATGAAGGAGGAATAAGACTCTTTTAGAAATAGTAAAGTACATGATAAGTATTTCCATTTGCTTATTTCTTTTGGAGATATACTCTAATAATTACTATACATTTTCTAAAATTGATTTGAAAAGTTTGTTCCTATGACATCAAATTGTGGATAAGGTGAAAACCTAGTATATGATACTTCCACTTTTGGAGATGTTCAGCACTTGTGCTAGAAAGGAAGTCTGACAAATTGAAATCAAAAGGTAGAAAAATGTGTGTTTATGTTGGGTATCCAAAAGGAATTGCATAAGATTATTTTGGTAGTCATAAATAAGACAAGATGTTTGTAAAGTACAAATACAAAGTTCTTACAAGATGTTTGTAAAGTACAAATACAAAGTTCTTGATGGTGACTATGTGAATAATCTTAAAGAATTGTTCTAGAAGAACAATGTCAGAATTTTTGTAAGACAACTATAAAATACATTTAGAAATGAGATGGTTGTATTAAATACACCATAAGGTATTATTCTATATATATATAGCTAGTACATCGGTATAATATCGTAGTGGAAGGATTGTAAATTCATACTTTTGGAATAAACTTTTGAAGTCATTCTACAAGGATATGAATTTGATCATCGGTCCTACGTAAAGGCAATAGATGACATGAATATGAATTATTGGATCAAGGTTATGTGAATAGAATTAGATTCTATTTAAAGTCTAGAACTTGTAGAGGCGCCTATTGGTATTGAGCCTATTGTTCTCAAATGGGTCTACAAGGAAATGAGATTGATAGATTTGAATGTGCAAATCTTCAAAGTCAAGACTAGTGGCGAAAAGATTTATTCAGAAAAAAATTGTTCGATTATGAAAATATTTTTTCACTAATAGTCAAGTTTTGACTCTATCTAGATTCTCTTATCCATTATATTTCATTTGGATGAAATATGACAATAAATATCAAGAAAACTTCCTTTAGTAGCAATCTTAAGGAAGACATCTATATGATGTAACTAAACTTGTTCATAGCAAAGAACCAGTAATGTTTAGTATGCAAGTTGTTTAAATTCCATTTATGGACTAAAGCAAGCATATAAATCATAAAATATCATCTTTGATCAAGCAATCAAATTGTTTGATTTTGATCAATTATTAAAAGGCTTTAGGTGTATAAAGCTATATAGAATAATAAATCTCATAATGTATGTTGATGACATTCTAATCATTTAGAATGGTGTAAAGTTATTGTCATCAATAGAGATTTTGTTGTCTAGTCCAGTTTGATATAAAGTACTTGGGAAAGACTAGTCACATCCTAAGAATTAAACTTTGTTAAAATTCAGAAATTAGGATGTTGGGTCTATCTCAAACTGCTTAAATGGATTAGATTCTAGCCAAGTATAGCATGTAATACTTTAAGAAATGATTCTTTCCTTTTAAGTTTGAAGTTCCTTTATATAGGACTATAGTCCTAAGACATATAAAAGAAAGAGCATATTAAGACAGTTCCTAATATAATACTAATAGGAAGTCTTTATGCTATGCTATATACTAGGCTAAATATCTATTTTGCGGTGGGCATAGTAAGCAAATATCAATTGAATCAAAAATCACTTAATTTAGTGGGAGTAAAGCATATACTCAAATATCTTAGGAGAATGAGGGATTATATACTTGTCCACAAAAGTAAAGTTTTGATAGTTACTGAATGTACAAATACTGACCTATAGTTTGATTGTGATTCATGAAGTTGGACTTCAAGATATGTTTTCATCCTAGGTGGTGAAGATACACGCGTAATTTATGAAGTTGGACTTCAAAATATGTGTTCATCCTAGGTGGTGAAGATACATATTAAGCGTAAGTATTGTCTCATTAGAGAAATATGAGTACGTGAGAAGTAGTAGTAGAAAAGATAATTTATGCAATAAATCTGGCTGAAACTTGTTTTCAAACCTTGCCTTAGAGTAACTATGAATTACTCTAAAAAGAGATAAATGTCGGATATATGGTAAATTGTCTTTGAGGGCAAGTGGGAGATTGTTGGGGTTTATGCCCTAAAATCCAAGTGATCGGCATGACGTAAATAATTAAATTGTTTAATTATATTAGATTATTTATAAATGAACTAATGAGACATTATCTTAGTCCATGAGATGCATAGTATGTGATTTAGTCACAGAAGATATAAATAACAAGTTTTTTGTAAACTCAGAATTTTAGTTCGTAGTCGGTGATGAAATTGGGCGTTTTATCTGCGAAAACTATAACATATCAACTAAGATTATTTGTCTTGATCATGGAAGTGGAGACTTCTAGTTGGTATGTTGATATGTTTTAAGAGTTAAGACATATTGAATTGGACCGCTGTGAGATTTATTATTTTCCTAACGACTATCAAATGAATAATAAATCTCATGACTTCTATTTATATCAACTCTAAATCCTGAGAGAATAATGGACCTGATCATGAGGTGTAGGTTGCTTTGATATATCAGGAGTGAGATTTATAAGACACGATCAAAACCTCAGTATGTTGGGTAGACGCATTTAGTGTTGATGGAACATATATTCTCAAGATGGAATTCATAATCTTTTAATGGAGATATAAAATATTCCCTTGAAATAAGTTTAATGGGTTTGGTTATTCAGAGTGTTGGGCCCAATCACTTTAGTAAGTAGTTACTAAAGTATATATTTATGAAATTGAATTTCATAAATATATGATGAATAATGTAAAGGATTAAACCGGGTACTCAAGAATTAAGATTTAGTAATCTTCAAAGTGGCAGTCTACATTCATGACTTTGTATTACTACGAATATTTTAATGAAGGGGTTGCATGTATAATAAATTTTTGGGATATAATTTATTAATAAGGCCTAGATTGCAATTATATTTTTATAGTGGTATTGAATATAATTAATGGTAACTTTGGACTTGTCAAGAGTTGACAAAAAAGCCCAAGGCCCATTGGAGCTAGAGTCTTATTTGTTCCCTTTTGGTCCCACTCCAAGCCACATACTAGAGCCCAATTAGAATGGCCTAAAAAGCTAGCCCAATTAGATAATCAGTTGTATATAAGGAGAGAAACATACAAAATTTCATTAAGGTTTTTTCATAAAGAAAAGATGAAGGTTTTCATAAGACTTTCATAGTGGTTTTTCATTAAGATCACATAAAGAATGAAATGGTTTGTATGTGAGTGTTGGACACTCTTCTATTCTCTTTGTAGAAACTGATTGAGAGACCACACTTCTTGGACATCAAGTAGAATTGGAGTGAAGATTAAAAGTCTTCCCAAGAATTTCTGATCTTCGGTTTTGAATTTCACCGCACCAAGGTACGCTTTCTTGTTCTCAAATTCTGAAACTTACATAGTACATGTTATCAATTGCGAATGAAGTAGATCCGTTAATTTTCCGCTGCGTATGTTTTGTATGTGATACAAATATGTGTTTTTCCAACAGAAGCAGCATCAGCCATTTTCAACACAAAAGAAATCCAAAACAATGAAATCCAAAAACAATAGCCTCAAATCACTAGTCAATCAAAGAACCTTCTTGATCACAGAGGATTAATCTCAGAACTATATCGGTCAAACAAATCCAAGATAACAGAGACTACAATTAAGCAATTGAAGAACCCTAAATCAGGAACCAATTATAGAATTTTCAATTAAGCAATTGAAAAACCCTAGATCAAGATTTAGAAGAGAAACAATAGTGCAAGAATCAAGAAAGAACACAGATGGAAAATTTGTTTGATTCGCGAGAAAGCACTAAAGGAAATGAACGAAGAAAATTCAGAGAATACCAGAGGGAATTGATTTTCTATGCTCTGATACCATGTTGAAATTCATCCACGAACCTAAGCTTCTACAATGGAGGATTGCTCAACACACAGAAAAGAGAGATGCAGAGCAAGAAGCAAGAATTGTGAAATGAATTTCTTGTATTGATAATTAGCTTGCTCTGTTCTTTATATACTAGATACTAAGGCGGGAAAACTATAACAGAAAAACTAACTATACAACCTATAGCTTCTATACACGTGGTAGCTACAGTATTAACAAACTAAGCTACAGTATTAACAAACTAACCAAATATGAATACTACTAAGCTACAGGTCGTTCTATTTACAACTACTACATGTAGTTTATGTACACAATTGCAAAGCTAATTACAAACTAAAGCAATCTTCAACAAAAACAACCCGTCCGAGATGCATGGGTTGTAAAAAAACCCACTAGGTTTTATTGTGTTTTACCGATTTAATTGCACAAATGGTCGATTAAAAAACTAGACCGGCTTACTACCGGTTCACTCAGTCCAACCAACCAGACTGATCTGGGTTTAATAATTATGCTATAAGCTACACGTAAATCAGGCAGCTAAAAGAGATTACAATAACAGACAAGCCTTCAAAAGAAAGCATGCCAAAAACAAGCAGGGAGATAAGGAGGAAAAAGTTTAGAAAGAAAAGGGGAACAAGGAAAAAAGCAAGATTCCAGGGAGTAATTGCTTTGCTGATAGAGAAAACCGTTTCTAGCTTTTCTAAAAGAAACATGACGTCTGTGTGTTCCACTATATATCAACTCTTTTTATATGTGCCAAACCCATTTCATAAATCATAACAAGTGTAAAAACGACAGAAACTTGAAACATGAATATGCCATCTATGCTACCCGCTCTTCTGCTAATTAGCATTATTTTCGTTGTTGTTTCTCCAAATGGAGCTGTGGGATCGCCACAATTTTCTGCAATGTTTGTGTTCGGAGATTCAATTGTGGATGATGGAAATAACAACAACCTCAACACTAGCGCCAAAGCAAACTTTGTGCCTTATGGCATCGATTTCAACAAGGGGCCAACTGGTAGATTTTGTAATGGCAAAACTATCATTGATTTTCTTGGTATGGCTTTTTTCTTTCTTTCTTGGTTGCCCCTCCTTCTTCCTTTCTTTTCAAAATATCCTAGTTCTCTAATTCTTAGCTTTTAAAGTTTTTTTTTTTTTTTTTTTTTTTTTTGAGAATTTTGAGAATGAACTTTTAAAGTTAAAAAACCAGGTAACCACCAATAATAATAACATTATTTGTAATAGTCTATATCTATAATAACAATGTTTTTATTAAGGCTTTTAAGTCAATGATTGAGTTCAAGTTATACCTGGTATAACTTTAGGCAATGTTACATCATCTAATAGTTTACTATAGAATTCATATTTTGAAAATTTCACTGTTGAATTATATGTTCTACATGTTTTTAGCATTCATGCCAATTTTCATGTCAATTGGATGTTATTTACCATTCAATCCATAAACTTATCTTTTATGCATTATTTTAAACTACAAAAACTTGAATTTAAATAATTGATTGATAACATGGCTATTAATCTTTGATCACCTTGAAATTTTGTAAGCATAAACAATATATAAAGATAATGTAATCTATTGGTAGATTTGTCAAAACATGAGTAGTGTAATATTACTTAAAGTAATTACACTAGGTGTAACTTGAACCCAACCCATATATATATATATATATATATATATATATATATGAGATTAAATTCTGTAAGTACGTGGTGTAAAACTTATGTTTTACCCTTCTAATCCCAACATGCTACACCATCTTATTACATATTTAAGAATAAGTACCCACTCAATTAATTCTATTACCTATATATAAATACAACCAAATTGAGAGTTTATTGAGATGTTATTAGGTATAATATGATGTATTGAATTTTAAGTAAAATGCTAATGTGATGTATGATTCTTGATATTGCCTCTCGGTAGGCTCCTGATGTATGTATGAGCATTGCCTCTTGGTAGGCCTTAAATGTAAGACATTGCCTCTTGGTAGGCTCGGATGTATGTATGAACATTGCCTCTTAGTAGGCCTTTAGATGCATGTATGAGCATTGCCTCTTAGTAGGCCTTAGACGTATGTATGAGCATTGCCTCTTGGTAGGCTCGAATGTATGTATGAACATTGCCTCTTGGAAGGCCTTACATGTAGGTTTCTCAATATTGACTCTTGTAGGCTCCCAATGTATGATTCTTGATATCGCCTCTTGGTAGGCTCCTAATGTGTGTATGGACATTGCCTCTTGGTAGACCTTACATGTATGATTCTAGTAGCGCTTTTAACGTTGATGACCTTGTGGTGCCACCATTGTTATCCACGCATTGTTCCATTTGCATCGTACCGTATTTTCACGGGTTTACTGATAAAATCTTATATTGATTGACCCGCTGAGGGATATGGAAAAAAAGAGAGACCGCATGAAATGAAACTGCCCTAGTGTAGGTTTTATGCGGTTCTCAACATGAGAGGAAAGGTTCCTAGCGAGATGGACCCGTTCTTAAGCATATTGATTAGCAGAAAATGGATTGAACTGCGCAAAATAAACTACCCCAGTGTAGGATTTTGCGCGGTTCTGGATCGGTGATTCAGCTTGACACGGGTTTGAGCTCGTACTGGATGATATGGGTTTCTAGACAACCCTGATGATGATCATCAATTTCCCCAGCGGGATTTTGGACTCAACGTACGGCGGAATGCATAGACTAACCCGACTATCAACTGAACTAATTAGTGCTTGAAGAAAAGTTCCCCTGAGGAATTGCAGGCGAGAAATGACTTACACTACCTTCATACCATACTAGATGGATCGCTATTAGTGATTTGGAATGGCCCTGGCACTGTCCCGTTACATGTCTTGGCAACGGGGGTTGAACTGACCCCTGAACCGAGTGAACCAGGCTTTGAAAATGAGGTTCAAGATATTCCGAGATGACGGATGAGATGCACAAAAATAAACAACCCTAGTGTAGTTTTGTGTGGTCTCGGTTCGTGCGACAAATCTCTTGATGGACTAGTATGCGACTGAACCGACCGTGCACCACTATTAAGGCAAGACGAGGGATGAGGAGAGTGTTGGGGTTTATGCCCTAAAATCCAATTTATTGACATGTCATAATAATTAAATTGTTTAATTATATGAGACTATATATAAATGAACTAATGGGACATTATCATAGTCCTTGAGATGCATTGTATGTGATTTAGTCACAGAAGATATAAATCACAAGTTCCTTGTAAAGTCAAAACGTAGTTCGTAGTCGGTGATGAAATTGGGCATTTCATCTACGAAGACTATAACACATCAACTAAGATGATTTGTCTTGATCATGGAAGTGGAGACTTCTAGTTGATGTGTTGATGTGTCTTAAGAGTTAAAACATATTGAACTAGACCACTGTGAGATTAATTACTCAATCAACAATTGTCACCTAAATAATTAATCTCACGACTTCTAATTTCATAGAAGCTCAATCCAGAGAGGATAGTGAACCCGATCATGAAATGTAGGTTACTTTGATATATCAAGACATTATTTTTTATAACTCAAATATCTTTTTTTCCCCTTCTAGACAGTTGTAAACTATAAATTATCTCTTAAAAACACATTTGTCATAAGTCATAACTAATTAATATTTTTTTAACATTTTAGATTAAATAAAATTCTTATGTAATTTAAATATTACATTTTTTTTTTTTAAGAATGAAATATTAAATAGTTAAAGTATACTAACAATTTTAAAAAAATTTAAAAGATATAAAAAAGTTAATCAATTTTAAATAATTTAAACAATTAGCGTATTTTTACTGCTTGTCCAAATATATACAAATCAATATAAGGAAAATAGTATACAACAATAATAAAAACTAAAGAAAGACCTGATTTTTCATAGATGCCAAATTTTATAATTTGTCTTGGAGTAAGGATCTCTGATTTCTAACCACAAAATCCTCAATTATCCTTAATTTTAAAAATAATAAATAAATAAAATATAGTTTCCATATATCTAATATAGTGTCCATATATATATATATTTGAAAAATAAAGAAGGCTTCCATTAAGAGATTTACTTATTTATTCTAGGAACATAGATCTTGAATAAAATTTTATTTAATCATTTATATAATTTATCTATTTTTAAGAATATATATATGTATGTCAAGAGCCTTGTAGTTCAACTAGTTGGCATCTTTTAGTGTTTCAAACGAAAACATTCAGAGTTCAAATCCTCCCATTTGTTGTAATTATAAAATTATAAAAAAATAAGAGGAAAAAAGGTCATTTATATTTAAGGTAGTAAATTTTTTTTTTTTTTAAATCTAAGGGGCCATTACTTAACTATATATATAAAACTTTTTGTTTTTATAAAAATTATAGGAGGGTGAGAGAAATTTTAAAAATCTAGGGGGTCATCTCTTTTTTTCTTTTAAAAAAAATTAATATAACATTAGTAACTATTCTCATAAAATATAATATTCACATAATTCATGTTTGGGAGAAGCATGGTCTTACTGTTGCTGTAATTAAATTTTGCAGGGGATTTGTTGGGTCTTCCTTATCTTCCAGCATTTACAAGTACAAACACAACAGGGACTAACATTCTCAATGGAGTAAACTATGCTTCGGCGGGTGCGGGGATTCTTGATGAGAGCGGACGACACTTGGTAATGCCTTCAAATTTAGCTATATTGCATTTTTTACAGACAGTTTCATTGGCATTGACACAACTATATAATATGACAGGGAGATCGGTTTACGTTAACCCAGCAGGTGCAAAATTTTCAAACCACCTTGAACCAACTAAAGAGCCAAATGAATGCAGAGCAATTGAGTCAATATTTGGCCAAATCCTTAGTTGTGATGATCCTTGGCAGCAATGACTACATAAACAATTATCTCTTACCATCACTTTATCCCACAACCTCCAAGTTGAAGCCCAAAGACTATGCTGATTTGCTCATAAACCGCTACACACAACAAATACTGGTATGAGAAACCCCTAAATATTCTTTCACACTCGTTTATATCCACTATTTCACAAATACATCCATAATTGATGTGAAAACATCAACATTTTAACACATAAAAGTAAATGTAGAAAAAGAGATGTGAAATAGTGAATGTGAGATAACCAAAACTCTATAAAAAATAAGGTGATCATTGTACTTTTTTTGGACATGAATCAGCCTTCTATTTCTTGAGAAGTATGAGGAAAAATAAAATACACTTAAAAATGTTTCTAAATTCCTAAAATAATTGAAACATATCCAACATTTTCCTTTTTTTTTATACCCCCATACTTTTCATGAAGCATATGGAGCTTAAAAATTAATTAAGAAATAAAATCTAAACTTTGAAAGCAATATTTCACTACAGGCACTACGAGGCTTAGGTTTCAGAAAGTTTGTGTTGGCAGGAGTTGGGCCACTTGGCTGCATTCCTAGCCAACTAGCAAGCGGTGCTGCCCCACGAGGGAAATGTGTATCATTTGTTAATGATATTGTAGGACTATTCAACCAACAACTAAGCTCTCTCGTTGATCAACTCAATGCAAACCACTCCGGGGCTATTTTTGTTTATGGCAATACTTTCACAGGTTTCACTGACATACTCAATAACCCTCGTAGTTATGGTAAGAAATTGTCATAGTTCCCATCATGTTTATGCATATATAGGTCCAACTACTATATTAACTGTCTACCTTTTTAAGATTGCCATTGCACTAGTTTATTTTCAAAACTCTATATAAGCATGTAGATATGCCATAGCAATAACATGCATGAATAAAGCTACTGGTATGACATTTCACAACAATTTCAAAACAAAGTTTAAGTGGAAAATTGTCAATGGTATGTAAAAAAGTGATGTTAGTAAAGAGCTCAAATAAGAACTAGTAGCAACTTCTCATCTAAGTTTTGTTGTAAAATTATTGTTAATTATTGTGCCCGTAGCACTACTCAATATGTATACTGCATAAGTTGTCCTATATACATTAAAAAAAAAAAAAGAGACAATTCTTAAGGCCTAGTAGTGAATTTACATAAATTGTATTTGCAAAAGGGTTTTTTAAGACAATTCAAAAGTTTTTTTTTTCATGACTTGGGACTTTAATAAATTTGGAATCAATTTACTAAGAAATCGATCATTTTTCCAATTTAAATTTATTTTAATTTGTAGCACCATCCGATTGAGTAATGTGGTTATGTTGTAGGATTCTGGGTGACCGATAGAGCTTGTTGTGGTTTTGGAAGGCACCAAGGGCAGGTAAGTTGCCTTCCATTCTTTTTCCCATGCTTGTTTAGGGACCAATATGTCTTCTGGGACGCCTTCCATCCAACCCAAGCTGTTAATAAGATTATTGCTCAAAGGGCTTATACTGGTCCTCCTTCAGATTGCTACCCAATCAATGTGAAGCAAATGGCAGAAATGTGACTCTTCAATTATTTTCTAGCTTTATGTGTGGAGTAATCACTAATTGTAAACATAGAAATGTGATTCTTCTTCTAGTATCTACTATAGGAAAATGACCCACTATTATAATTATTGTTACTCCTCTCTATCTTATACTTTGCTTTATTATAATTCTTCTTGCACTTATTTTTCTTCTAAAAGACAAAACAAAAATAGCACTTCCATGTCCCCCCAAAAAAAGAAAAGAAAAAAACCTCTTGAATGGTAGTATGAGAAACATTTGTTCTTGATGACTTACACCAAACTACAATCAAGTATAGTCGAAAAATATTTTACTTTTTTTTGCTAAAACAATCAAGTATAGTTGAAAAATATTTTACTTTTTTTTTCTAAGAAAAACTCTTTTTTCATCCCTAAAGTTTGCATGGATTTTTTTTCTTCTATAAACTTTAAAAAGTTTGTGAAAGTCATTTTTCTAATTTAATGTGTTCTTGGGGGGGAAAAAAGTATTGAGAAATCCCACGGTTTTGGTGAAATATTTTCAAGAAATGTAAAATTTCATGTTTTTTGGAAACTACTTTTGAGAAATGATTTTAGAAAACGCTTAGAAAATATTTTGAACCAATGATAGAATTTATTTAAGATATAAAAATGGGTATGCATGGATAAGCATGAAATCGCCAATGAATGTAGCAAGCACGAGTGAAGTATATAAATATAGCATGTTAATCATGGGATTAAATCATGGATCTAACAACATGATGATTATCTAATTATACTCATCTAAACATGTTAATCACATCAATCAAACAAACATGCTACTTATTTAACAAAGAAGGTGCTAAAACTAGTAAAAGATGTAAGGAATAACCAAATAAGGCACTTGCTAGATGAAATTAAGAGGCTAATGAATGATTGCTTGTTTTCTATAAAGAGGGAGAAATTTAAGGCCGCTTTTAGGGTCCGTTTGGTTGGTTGGATTTTAAAGAGGATTTAAAAGATAGGAGTATGGTTATCAAGATTGAGATCCTACATGGAATCGGTGAGAGGGTTCGAGGATCGGATCGTAGGATCAGCACGAGGATCGTAAGATCCTACTTTCCAATTAAAAAAATAGAATAAAAATATCCATAATTATAATTCATAATATATATTAAAAAAACATTAAAAAAAGTAATTTTTTATACAAATGAGTGAAATTACTAATAAAAGGTAAAGAACCAAATTAAAAATGCATAAACAAAGTTCAAAATCACTACAAGAAAAGAGTCTACTAGCGAGGGTAAAATGCCCTCGCAAAAATTCAAACATCGTCACAAAAAGTTATTAGTGAGGGCATATGGGATATAACCCTCGAAGGCTGTCGTATTTGCTCTTATTGCTAAAAGGGATTTTGCGACCATACCTTCGCAAATAGATCATTTACAAGGGCAATCCACTGTCGTTACTGAATGAATCCACCTTCACAAATACATTTAAAAGTTATTGATGATGGAAAAATACATGTTTGTATTGCATACAAAACATATGCAGCGAAAAATTAACGGATCTACTTCATTCGCAATTGATAACATGTACTATGTAAATTTCAGAATTCAAGAATAAGAGAGTACCTTGGTGTGGTGAATTTCAAAACCAAAGATCAGAAGTTCTTGAGAACACTTTTAATCTTCACTCCAATTCCACTTGTGCCCAAGAAGTGTGGTCTCTCAATCGGTTTCTATGAATTTTTTCAAAAGAGAAATATAGAGAGTGTCCAACACTCACATAGAAACTGTTTTTAGTTCTCTCTTACAAAAATTATGTATGTTTCTCTCCATATAACTGATTATCTAATTGGGCTAGCTTTTTGGGCTTTTCCAATTGGGTTTTAGTATGTGGCTTGGAGTGGGACCAAAAGGGAACAAATAAGACACTAGCTCCAATGGGCCTTGGGCTTTTCTGTCAACTCTTGACAAGTCCAAAGTTACCATTAATTATATTTAATATCACTATATAAATATAATTGCACTCTACGCCTTATTAATAAATTATATCCCTAGACTTTATTATACATGCAACCCCTTCATAAAATATTCGTAGTAATACAAAGTCATGAACGTAGACTGCCACTTTGTAAATTACTACATCTTAATCCTTGAATACCCAGTTTAATCCTTTTAAGTCATTCATCATATATTTATGAAAACCAATTTCATAAATATATACTTTAGTAATTCCTTACTAAAGTGGTTAGGCCTAACTCTTTGAATAACTGAACCTATTAAACTTATCTCAAGGGAATATTTTATATCTCCGTTAAGAGATTATGAATTCCATCTTGAGAATATATATTCCATTAACACTAAATGTGGTTGCCCAACATACTGAGGTTTTGACTGTTATTTCAGATCTCACTCCTGATATATCAAAGTAACCTACACTCCATGATCATGTCTATTATTCTCTCAGGATTAAGAGTTCATGTAAATATAAGTCGTGAGATTTATTATTAATTTAACAGTTTTTAGGAGAATAATAAATCTCACAGCGGTCTAGTTCAATATGTCTTAACTCTTAAAACATATCAACACATCAACTAGAAGTCTTCACTTCCATGATCAAGACAAATCATCTTAGTTGATATGCTATAGTCTTCGCAGATGAAATGCCCAATTTCATCACCGACTACAAACTAAAATTTTGAATTTACAAAGAACTTATGATTTATATCTTCTGTGACTTTTCACATAAATCACATATTATGCATCTCATGTACTATATGATAATATCTAA
Organism: Notholithocarpus densiflorus; assembly: GCA_030021035.2. Classification (NCBI taxonomy): domain Eukaryota; kingdom Viridiplantae; phylum Streptophyta; class Magnoliopsida; order Fagales; family Fagaceae; genus Notholithocarpus; species Notholithocarpus densiflorus. The sequence continues at coordinate 4,472 of JARYZH020000036.1, read as the reverse complement.
ATATTCATGTTACCATCATTTTATATAATAATAAAACAACTTTATCAATCACAATATTAAGTCATACATAATGTCATACTTAATATCATACATAGAGCATCATACAATAGGATTTAAGAGCAATAATCCTAACAATCTCCCACTTGCCCTAAAGACTATTGTGCACTAATTTAACTCTCATTCCCTGTAAATGTGACTCGAAAGTCTTTTGAGGCAAGACTTTGGTAAAGGGATCTGCTAGATTATTTGCACTTTCAATCTTTGTCTACCACTACATCTCCACGAGTAACAATGTCTTGAATGATGTGGTACTTTCTCTCAATGTGCTTTCCTTTCTTATGATTCCTTAGATCTTTGGATTGTGCAACCGCTCCACTATTGTCGCAAAATAATGTGATAGGAATTTGCTCCATTCTCACTACATCAAGATCAGAAAGGAATTTCTTGAGCCAGACAGCTTCCTTTGCCGCTTCACAAGCAGCAACATACTCAGCTTCCATGGTGGAGTTCGCAATACAAGATTGCTTAACACTCCTCCAACTTATGGCTCCACCTCCCAAGGTGAATACACAACCTGAAGTGGATTTTCTGAAATCTAGATCTGATTGAAAATATGAATCTGTATAGTCAATGAGAATCAAATCCTCACACCGGTAAACAAGCATATAATCTCTCGTTCTCCGTAGATACTTGAGAATATGCTTTACAGCTTGCCAATGTTTTGGTCCTGAATTTGATTGATATCGGCTAACCATGCCAACTAAATAACAGAAATACCCACGAAACCTGTTAAATTGACCAAAATGCCCACGAAACCTCAAAAATAAGCAAAATACCCTCGAAACCCCTGAAAATGACCAAAATACCCCTATACTAAGCCAAAATACACTCGATTCTTTAGATTTTTGGGGTATTTCGGCCGGTTTCGAATTGTTTTGATCATTCTAGAGCATTTTAAGGCATTTTGCTCATTTTAGCAATGTCGAGGTGTATTTTTTAATCATTTTAGACATTTACGGCATTTTGGTCATTTATGAGTTATCTAGATTTGACTGCTCATTTGATGAGAATCAACAAGCATTCAAGGATCCATTGCATGTTCCAGTTGGGCCTATTACTAGAGCAAGATCCAAGAAGATCAAAGAAGCACTTAATGGGCTGATTCAAGAGATTTGGGCTGATTCTAACACAGGACATTCCAAGCTTGGCCCAAAGGAAAATGAAGGCGTGATAAATTTAATTCAAGCTATTAAGGACTGATTTGGCTTAATTGGGCTTGATTTATGGCGTGGATTAATGGCTGATTGATTTTCCAGCTCCATATCAGTTAATAGATATTTTTCCTATTCTGGAGTTTCTAATTTCGGACCAGATCTACCTTAATTTTAAGCTTTTATTATTTAGAACGTTTTTTTAGCTATTTTCCTATTTTGGATTTGCTAATTTCAAACCAAATCAACTTTTATTTAGGGTTTTATTATTTAGTACGTTTTTAGATTTTTTATTTTCAGTAATGTCTTATAAATAGCATGCATTCATTGTAATAGGGGATTATTGAATAAAAATCAGAAAAGGTGAGGCTTTGCTCTTCTTTTGGTTCTTCAAGAACTGTGAACTTATCAGGGATTCTTCCTTGTGGCGTTCAAACTTTATATCTTTGGTTCGTGATTCCATTATAATCATTGGGTTAAGGTCTGTTACTTATACATTTGGTTTGCGTTTCACTTATAAACGTTGGGTCAGGGTTCTATCAAAATCTGAATTTTAGCTTTCTTGGGCAATTATTCCAATATTGTTTGTTGGGTCTCAAAGCGTGTCGATTGAGGTTCGCATCATTTGGTATCAGAGCACAGGTTCTAAAATCAGTTTTCTTTCCCTTTATCTTTTGTTTCCTGTTATCATCCTGCCTTGTTCTTTTTGTGTTCTTTATTCCTCGTTCTTATTTTGTGACGTGCACTAGGTTAAAATCGTGCACTAAGCTCCCAAAAAAAAAAAAAAAAGTGAAAAAAAAGAAAAAAAAAAAAGAAGAGACTTCAGAAAAGAAATAGAAAACAGAAAAAAAAAAATTGTTTGTAGTTTCAATTCTCTCAGACCAAAATATTATTTTCTTTTGTCCTCTTCCTTTGAATTAGTGTTTCTGTCATATTTTCTTGCCATTGGTATTAGTTTAAATACTACAAGTTGAATTTCTTGGTCAATTAAGAGGTTTCGGGGGGGAGAGGGGGTTTGTACATTTGATGTTTTTTGGCGTATTTTGGTAATTTTGGTGATTTAGGGAGTATATTGGCCATTCTAGTGATTTCAAGGGATTTTTTTTTTTTTCAAAAAAAAATTATTTAACTCGTGAAAATAACCGAAATATCAACAAATTCATAAAATACACCAAAACCTCTAAACTAACCCCCTTAGAACTGCCAAAATGACGAAAATGGACCACAAATGTCCAAAATATCCCAAAACCCTAGAAAATGACCAAAACGCCCCCAAAACCAGCAAAACAACCACAGTGCTACCGAAAACTTTTAAAATGACCAAAATGCCATTGAAAACTCAAAATACCCTCGAAACCTCAGAAAATGACCAAAATACCCCTAAACTAAGCTAAATACACTCGATTTTTTTAGATTTTGGGTTATTTTGGTCGGGTTCATATTTTTTTGCTCATTCAAGAGTATTTTAGGGCATTTTGCACATTTTCGCAAAGTCGAGGTGTATTTTTTTTTGTCATTTTAGATGTTTGGGGCATTTTGAGGCTATTTTGGTCAACTAAGAGGTTTCAGGGGGGGTTTTGGGACATTTTGTGGTTTTGGGGGTATTTTGATAATTTTGGTGATTTTGGAAGTATAATGGCCATTCTAGTGATTTCAAGGGTATTTCATTGTCAAAAAAAAAAAATTTATTTCACCATTGAGAATTAACGTAATATCAAAAAAGCTATAAATACACCAAAATCTCTAAAATGACCTTCTTAGGACTGCCAAAATTAGTAAAATGCAGCACGAATGTCCAAAATATCCCAAAACCCAAGAAAATGACCTAAACGCCCCCAAGACGACCGCAATACCCCCGAAACCTGTTAAAATGACCAAAAAACCCACGAAACCTCAAAAATAAGCAAAATACCCTCGAAACCCTTGAAAATGACCAAAATACTCCTATACTAAGCCAAAATACACTCGATTCTCTAGATTTTTGGGGTATTTCGGTCGGTTTCGAATTGTTTTGCTCATTCTAGAGCATTTTAAGGCATTTTGCTCATTTTAGCAATGTTGAGGTGTATTTTTTAATCTTTTTAGACATTTGGGGCATTTTGGTCATTTATGAGTTATCTAGATTTGACTGCTCATTCTACCGATTTCAAGGGTATTTTGGTCATTTTAAAGGTTTTAGAGAATTTGGGTTTTTATTTTGGCCAATTAAGAAGTTTGGGGGGGGGGGGGGGTTTGGATGTTTTGTGGCTTTGGGGGGTATTTTGATAATTTTGGGAGTATATGGTCATTCTAGTGATTTCAAGATTATTTATTTTTCAAAAATAATTATTTTACCCGTGAGAATTACCAAAATATTAGAAAACCAATAAATATAGCAAAACCTCTAAAATAACCTCCTTAGAACTGTCAAAATGACAAAACTACACCACGAAAGTCCTAAGTATCCCAAAACCCTAATAAATGACCGAAATACCCCAAAATGACCACAATACCCCCTAAAACTTTAAAATTACCAAAATACCATTAAAACCTCAAAATTAAGCAAAATACCCTCGGAACCTCTAAAAATGACCAAAATACACCTAAACTAAGCCATAATACACAACCTTTAAATACACCAAAACCTCTAAAATGACCCCCTTAGAACTGCCAAAATGACTAAAATGGAACACGAATATCCAAAACATCCCAAAACCCTAGAAAATGACCAAATTGCCCCCAAAACGACAACAATAACCCCGAAAACTTTTTAAATGACCAAACCACCATTGAGTTTTAGCCGTTTCAGGGTTATTTTGGTCATTTTAGAGGTTTTGAGGTCATTTTAGAGATTTAAGGGCAATTTTGGTCTATTAAGAAGTTTTGGGGGGGTATTTTTTGGACATTTTGTGTTTTTGAGTGTATTTGGGTAATTTTGGTGATTTAGGGAGTATATCGGCCATTATAGTGATTTCAAGGGTTTTTTTTTTTTTTTTTTTTCAAAAAAAAATTATTTAACCCGTGAGAATATCCGAAATTTTAAAAAACCCATAGATAAACCAAAACCTCTAAAATGACCCGCTTAGAAGTTTTGGGGGGGTATTTTTTGTACATTTTGTGTTTTTGAGCGTATTTGGGTAATTTTGGTGATTTAGGGAGTATATTGGGCATTCTAGTGATTTTAAGGATATTTCATTGTCAAAATAAAATTATTTAATCCGTGAAAATTAACAAAATATCAAAAAACTGAAAAATACACCAAAACCTCTAAAATGATCCCCT